>JAWWEW010000166.1:13279035-13299784 GCA_035583185.1 Anabacerthia variegaticeps | reverse complement strand
CTTACCCCCCCCCCCCCCCCCCCCCCATGTTAAAGGCCTTATTATTTAAGTTATGGCCCTCTAATTAAACATGGAAATACTCAAAATAACATTAATTGGGGTATCTGAATTTTTTCTGCCTTAAATATGCAGTTTTTCAGAGCTTAAGAAATGGTTAAAATTAATCCTGTGTGCAGTTACTGAGAGAAGAAGCAGGCAACAAATGTCAATAAATCTAGATCTGTTTGAAGTAAACGTCACTAAATCTTAGTCTTGACTGCTCTCTGGTAGTGTCAAGAGCTGCTCTGTAAGATGAATTTGAGGGGAGGATGAAAAAGGTACCATATTAAACCACAGCACTGATAAGTTTAGTTAAGAGGCAGAAGATGTGTCCTTGCAGTGACATTCAGTGGCCGATATTTGTTTCCCTTTAAATAATATGCTGTACATCTATGAGAATGATGGCTTGGTGTTTGTGACATTGCATCTTCACCAAGGTTACTGGCTCCAGGACAGGCAGTCTCTCCTCTCTTTCTCTCTCACACCCTGTCAATAAATATCCACTTGTCTGAGAAAGTGAGATACAGATTTTACAGCTGACACCAGAGCATCTTCATCTCCAGAAGCAATGAGTTTCAACACATGTGAACGTGAAGTAGGGGAGAAAAAAAATTAAAGGAATATATCTTTCATGTCTTTGTCATAAGAAAGCAGTTACCTCTTCTGGGCAACAAAATCCAAGGTTTGGCAATAGTATAATGTTTCAAGTTTTCCAGTGAAACAAAGACATTTCTATCATAACAATAGCATATTAAATTCAACCCAAAGCTTTGTCTTAAAAACAGATAAATATATTTCCTTTCCCATATTATACATTACAATATGTGTGTATATTTCCATTTTAAAATGGGAAAGTCATTTAAGAACAGTATCATATATACATTGTGATTTTCTGCTCTATTAATTCAGGGTTTTCACAGTCTGGTATTAGATAAGGCCTTGCACTGTTCTGTTCTACCCAAACATGCAAGTTCCACAGCTCCCAGCTGAAAAGGATGGAGGTAATACTCCATACACACAAATATATGTATGCATAATAAACAAGGGATGTCTAACACTGGGGTTTTTACTACATGTGGAGGTTTTGAGGGAGAAGTTATAGATAACAAAATGAACAAATCTCATTCAGTTGGAAAATATCTTCAATTATCTAATCACTAGCCTATTCTTTCCCTGAAGAGAAAAGCAAATAATTCAGTGGAAATAATCTATTAATCTTTGGTTTATTTTACCTCTAATTCTAATTTATGTGAGCTTGGCATCTGCCAATTCTTCTGTCTTTTTTATTCTAAAACTAAAATGTGTTAAATGTAACTAGCAAGTCTGATTTATCATTAGCTGTTACCAAATTGCTGATATGGTCCCTCTTGCTCTCCCTCACTTTCTCCCTGTTTCCCCCACTCCCCAGCTTCTCCTCATCCTCCATTGAGCTCTGATTGTAGTCCAAGTCCTGATTTCTTACCACTAATATTACCACCTCAAGAGGTAGAATTGAGTTCTTCTAACCTTTTTTACCTGCTTAATGACCTATTTGCATCCATACAGTAGGGAGCACCTATCCATTCTCCCATGGTTAGCCATTACAAGAGCAGAAATGTAACTGTATCTACAGTGCTTTTTCAGTGTGAGAGCAGCTTTTTCTGGAAGACTTTTATAGTACTTGTGTCAGGTCTCTGAGGATTCTTTTGCCTCTACTGTACAGATGTGCTGCTATGAGCAGGACTGAGGCAAGCTGTCCTCAGTATAATTTTCTGTGCCCTTCTTAGGATTTCCCACTTTGCATCAGTTTCAGGATATGTGGAAATACTTGCTTCATGTGTGACTGGCTTGCTAAAGGCTGTTAATCTCAATAAAGAAGCCTCTGAATTGTCCAGCCTGAAAACATAGGTTGCTTGATACTAAAAAATGCTTATCAATTGAGAGCTGGTATTTCCAGATGAGAATCAAGTTCTGGGATCGTTTGACAGAGCTAATAAATCCCGTACAGGATAGTGTGCTGCGACAGGAATGTCTCTGAGATTTAAGCTTTTATTTCTCAGTGTAATAGGTAAGTGTATCTCGGGCTAAAATACAAATATATGATAAAGATTTCTTTAAGTGTCTTGAGTGCCCAGATTACATCTGCAAAAGTGGTGTATTAAAACAAGTGTCTGTGTCCTCAGGAATTGTTATATTATCACCTCTGCATGTCTTGCATGAAATTTTCATCTAAATTTGAGGAGTTGAGTTTAGGACTTTCTAGGAAAACTTTGCTAATATGCTTTTTAGTAGAAATTGTCTACCAAGTTCTCAATTCTAAAGCAAGGTATTTTCAATCTTAAAAAGAAAAGGGCTTTGGTAGTTCTGCAATTTTGAATACCAATATATGATAAAGCAGGCCAGGTTAACTGTCTAGTTGCAAGAAAACCTAGACAAATATTACTTTTCTCCTGTATTTCTGGAGACTGTAGTTTTGTCTTCTGAGTCCCAGTTTCTTGAGGAGAAGCTGTCAAAGATAGTGTTTTCCTTTCTTCCTTAAGCAGGAGAGCTGAAGGCTGGGTGCAGTCTATTGCATGAGGCTTAAGAGATTTGATGTAGGATTGGTAGTGTCAGTACAATTATGTAAGTTACAACTTCTAATACCACAGTGGAGTATACAAGATGCTCTTCTGTTTTTATGTGGCTATGTGTAATATATTATGTTCCCGTATAATATGCTGAATTGGTAAAAAGATTAAAGGTGAGTGAATCTCATCAGCAACACCCAATTCAGGCTTGACCTGTTTTTGAATCAGACTCTAAACGGTGTAACTGTGTGCCTGTTCAATATTTGTATCCATAAAAAATGACAGTATGACTATCCTGGAACTGTGACTTAGGAACTTTCACTCTTGGTTGTGCAAATGTTACATAAAAGAGATATAAACCGATATAATTGGAATTATATATATATATATGGAAATTGATAGTTTTCTTTTCTTTTTATTCTTTTTTAATCTGCTAAATGTCCTAACACTATTAAATATCATACATGTGTAAGATTGCTTTCAAAATATTTACCTTTCAATTTTCTATTACTGCTTTTTACTTTGTGATCTTGTCATTAGCAATTATGTACCAAAAGTGTGGTAAGAACTTTTTACTATGTCTGCTGAAATCTCAGTGAGTTAAGTTTTAAGAAATTTCTGTTCTTTCTGTACTTTCTTTCTGTGCTTTTTTAGAGTGATGAGAGTCTGATAATTAATGTGGAACTGACAGAATAATTTTATGCCTGAAAGTGAGCCCTAAAGATAGCAATGGGGTGCCCTTGTTGAAGGGTGGAGGGTTAAGGTTCTTATGCTCTTTAGTTAAAAAAAAAAAAGCAAAACCCAAAACCCCACAACCTCTAAAAAAAGAATATGGAAGAAACTCATGTATGTATGGAATAAAATCAGAATGGAAAAGAACACCAAAGAAATCCCCGAAATGTTATGCATAAGGTAACTGTATAACTATTGCACACTACAAGGATGAATAGTCCCAAACTTTTGTTCTCTTATAGATAATATGTATTAGTTTCAGCTTCTTGAAAGTCTTTGCCCAACAAGTAGTCTAGATGCGTTTTTGTTTCAGAATTAAATTTTAACCTGTGAGTCATCTGTAAAATCATGTTATGAATTATTAACATTTTTATGTTTACTCAAATTATCATCTGCTGACCCTTAGTGAAAAAAAAAAAAATCTTTCTAGTTTCTATTAGTACTGCAGCTTTGAAAGGGGTAATAATTGAATTCCATCTTACATGTCAACAAAGAGAAGTGTTAGTTAACAGCTATAGGGACAGATTTTGATCTTCCTATTTCAACTTTCTAATCCAAACTCTGAGTTCTTTGGAAGTGCCCATTAAGTTAACTCGGAATATAGCTCACAGTAAGTGTTACTGGTGTTGTGTGAAATGTTCTGGTATGTTAAGCCTGGCCTTCCGTTCCCAACCTGGTTTTCAAGGCTGTTAGCACATATGAGTTACATATTAACTGTAAACTGATAACTACAGAGAAAAAATACACAAATATTTTCTTCTTACCGCAACTTTGCATCAAAACTCAGGAAAGCATCTATATTTATTTAATCTGCTCGTCAAACACAAAATGGTATTCCAGGTGTTTTCTGCTCTTGTCTTTGTAACCAGGAATAGCTCTGTCTGAGATCATAGTACACCCTTAACCTGAGCTAAGCACTTCAGACAACTTCTATAAGTGCTTGGCACATGTATTGAGGAAGATTAATATTTTTAATCTTTGCTCAGAGTTGACAAGACCCTTGCTTATTTTTATTATTGACTCTAACCTAGTAATTAGCAATTCTGGAAGTAACAAAACAGGTTCCAGTGAAAGTGAAAATACTTTCGAGTGTTCTCTTTATATGTTTAATTCCTTTGCAAATGCTTCACATTCATTTATTGATGTATATTCCCTTTCCATAGACAAAGGGAAAGAGGAGGGAGGTCTGTTGAATTATGTGTTTTCCACTTTGACAAATGGTGGATTTCGTAGTGGCTCACAGGGAGTTCTGTTCAGTTACCTCTTAAAATAAGATGTAGTGCTACCTCCCTGTGCACCACTTGGAGTGTTCATCCCTGCTCTATCTAGGGACATTGATTACTCATCTCCTTTCTGGGTGCAAAACTAAATACATGATTTGCAAAAGAAATGTGATGGGTAATAGTGGCTGTATTTTTTGAAATAAATAAAATCTTGTACCTGAGTCTTGGACTGGCACTCTCATCACTGAAGTTTTTTATAGATGTGATTATCAACAGATACAATAAAGCCATAGTAACAAAATATGTCTTCTGTTTGTGCTATAACTGAATCATTCTTGCTAATTATAGTAAGTATTCTTAGTCATTGATATATGCAACTACTAAAACACTGCATTTATCAGCTGAGTGTTTTTTTCTCGTTGGCTTTGATGTTGCCAGTGTATATTTAATCTCAATTTATTTCTACTAGTCATTGTTATATAAACCCTAATGCATGGAAACACAATATTTATCCCAGCAGCTGTTAAAAATCTGTGGATATGGATTAATGTCAGCTTTTAAATGTGTAGTGCTTTAGTTAATTCCATCCAAGGACAGATGATATCATCCACTAGGAAGGAATATATTAGAAGCTGTCAGCCAGAAGGTAGTAAAAGTAGGTGATATGTTATAAGGAGGACTAAAAGGTCATTCAAAGAAGAGCTATTGCTAATAAGTCAATTAAAATTTTCAAGCTGACATTTTACAAATTTCTGTGTAAGCCCTAAAACATTTTCAAAGCTAGCAAAATTCACATCTGAGATTGGAAAAACAGGAGTCATGCAGAAGCTGCACAGTTCCTTCATGAAATGAGCAAATAAAAAGCTGGATGCTTTAGATGAAGGCATTGAGGTGATCAGGTTTGAAAGGGCCAGGTGTTTGGCCAGGTTAGTGTTGTCTGGTCTGTATTTGGAAGTATAATATGAGAGTATTGTTTATATATATGTAAGTAAATTTATTCCAATAGATGCTTTGTGTTGTGTATTGCTGTTGTTTCCAAGGCTCACCTGGATTATGTGTAAGTAGCTACTTCTATATGGCTAGATAGGGATTGTGTGTGGATATATTCATTTAGATTGCATTTAAATGTGACAGTAAATTCTTTTAAATTTACTGTCCAACAAGTGGGCAGTCACTGGATAAGACACATAGTGGCAATTTATTCAGGATGTGCTTTGATATTATATCTTTGTTGGGTTTCAAGGCTCAAGATTAAATGCTAGTGAAGATAGGCATGTAACCTATGTCAAGGAACTAAACCCTCCCTTCCAACTTTTGTTCTTCTTTCCTTGTTCTAAGTTTGATAAATTTGAGGCAAAACACACACAAAAAAAGAGGCTTAGTCTTTAGTTTTAAAGATATGGGTACGTCTGGCTGCCTCAGTGGAAGAGAAGAAGTCTCAAGTACCTTTCACTACCAGGCTCAAAAGTAGGAAAATCCAGCATCAAGTCTATTTCTCTTTTGTTTGCAAAGACAAAGAAAGGGAAATGTATTTGATGAACACATACAATGCAGTTTCTCTTATTTAACATTACCTAAATCCCAAAGATGGTATTTTTCTCTCAGACCTATGGAAAAGATTTTGTACAGGAAATACCAAATGGACATTTATTTTTAGTATTGATTAGGGCCCAGATTAAAAAAAAAAAAGAAATTTATGACTTGAAGTATATAGGATAAAATATTTGTTTTCTGTGCAGTTGAAATTGTTTCTCCTCATTTATTGTTGTGAACTGTGTAGCCATGCAGTGACCAAAGGACACTGTATTTGTTTGATTTTTTTTTTTTTAAACACAGAGTCTAAAACATAAAAAAAGCATTTTGTCAGCTGGAGCCTTAGACACAGGATCTCAGAGACTTACCTCTTTTCAGATGAGATGTAGTTCTGGCTGCTTTTGACAAGTTTTTTTGTTTGTTTTTTTTGGGGCTTTTTTGTTTGTTTGGTTGGTTTTTTTTAAATTTTTTTTTATTTTTATGCCCAGGTGAGTTTGAGTCTCTGTGGTGTGCTGTGAGGAGGGTTAGTTTTGTCGTTTGGCTTTTTTTTTTTTTTTTTCATTTATTTTACTTTTTGCCTGTGATACCCAAATATCTTGTTTATTCTTAGGATGCTGTTTTCGAAGATAATATAAGGCCTGGGCTGTCTGATAAATGATCAGACAGTCGTAGTCAGATTCCAGTCTCGTGTCTGAAATAGACATTTTTTTGGTTTGCACACCTTGCCTGATAAGATTACTTTTTTTGTGACCTTCCTACAGAAGTCTGTTGTCTTCCAGTATTCTCACTTTTTGGAACTTATTTGGCTTAGTATCAGAAGGTAGTCTGTATATTTAAATCTGCATATTAGTCTGTTATCTAGAAAAGGCAGTCAAATCAATTTCACTCTAGATTTATAATACAAAATGTTTAGTTGAGTATATCAATACAAAAAAGAAAACTGATGAATTAAGGCTCCAGAAAATATGTAGAAAGTCTACTGCAAAGTCTTGAAAATCCACCAAGTTTACTTGCATATGATTACAGAAGCGAAAGGGGGAAAAAAGCCCACCCCAGTCCCCCAGGCTTTTTTTAAGAATTTGATAATAATACACTTTGATACATAGTTTTATTTGAAAGATATGTTTATATGCCTGTGATTCGGTGCATGTACACTCTACATGCATATCTATAACACAAAAATATTATATCATGTCTGTATCCACTAATCTAACATGATTAGGTTGGCCCTGCTTGTTTCACTTGACAGGCAGGCAGTGACATCAATCAAAATTTCTGCCATTCATGTTGCTTTTCACAGTGCCAGTGAGAGTCCTGACAGGTTTCTTTAAAGTGGGATAGGAATAACATCAGGATTTTGGTATTCACAAGGTGGAGGGAGAGTCGCTCATCTATATGGATCATTTCAATGTTTAATCTGTGTTCATTTAAGCTTATATCTAAATGGTATGATAGTGTAGATTAGGAGATACCCAGGTGTTTTAATTACTCTCTAGTGTTTTATGTTCTGAACCAAAAGATGATTTCCTTCAAGATTGCACCATCAATTTTTGCATGTGACTGAAACGTGTCTTGTGGAAAACCTTTGTGGCTTATTTTTGGGAGTGCAGGTTTTTGTTGTTTTAACAAATAGTATTTGGAATTTTTTTCCTATGTGACATTTCATTCTGCTTGAAAAGGAATGAAATAGTAAGAAAATAGTGTGTTAAAATTTTATTTTCCTGAAAAGTTGTAGTGGGAAAATCAACTTGTATTTTCAAACCATATTTTCTGTTAGTCCCTATTTCATATTTACCCTGAAGTCATTGCAAAGTATTGGATTGTTTAAAGCAGTTATATCAGAATTTAAGTCATGGGTGACATAGATGGCATCAAGATATTTAATAGATATATTCTGATGGATATTGATGCTTTTTGACTTTAACAAGCATTTTGGTTCAGTGGATTGATGAGCTAAGAATTGTTTTCTACTGCTGATGTACTTGATGGAGAGTTACTTCTGTCTTACATTCTAAACTCAGATTGGCTTTTCAGTTGGGCAATATTTTCTGTCCTCTTTGACTTAATTCAAAATGTTATTTAGAAAAGCATCTAGTTTTTATTGGTGGGGGTTTTTTGTCATTTCTCTGTGTGTGTGTGACCTGCCCAGGGGACATAGTTTTAGAAAGAAGAAGCTAAAACAGTGTTGACTTCAGCTACTTCATTGCTGCAGCTTACAAATGGAAAATAAGCACTGACAGCTGTTACCAAAAAAAAAAAAAAAAAAAAAATAAAAAAAATTGGTTGTTTGAGTAGCCATTCACTAATATATACAGTACCTGTGACTGAAATATCTATTTTTTAAGTGCCTGTTGTGCAGTACCAAATGTTAATGTAGGTGCCAAATGGGAATATCCTTTACTATGTATAAGATGAATGAGGCACTTCAGAATGGGATCCAAAACAGGTGGCAAACTGAAAAGTGCATGATTGTAACACTAGTTCACATTAGAACTAATCAAAATAAGGTGTTGCAGATGGGTATATCCTAAATGAAGCTGTCATTTAATTGAAATCTCTCCACCTGTGCTCTTTCTTTAGAAACCAACCCAACAATCAAGGGATGCCCTTGTCCTGTAAAAGACTTCAAGTTTTTGCCTTTTCTGTCCCCTCAGGTGAATGCTTTTCCCTTTTTCTCACTCTCTTCCTTTCATTGTTGCTGTGGTACAGAGAGCTGAGTATTTAGTCCCCACTGCCTTTCTTCCTCTTCCTTCTCAGGACACTGGCAGTATTCAAAAAGGGGAAAGGGGAAGTGCACCGATAGTTGTAGGAGGTCCCCTACCTGCTATTGCACTGTCCAGAAAGATAAATCATGTAGTTTTGAATCATGCTGGTCACTTCCAGTCTAGTAATATTGGTGCAACCATGGCAACTCTCCTTAATTCTTTTTTTCTAAAGACTTTGTGATAAAGAGTAGCTGGAACAGTAATCTGGGCCTTGCGAATGAATCCTTAGTTCTTGAAGAACTTTTGGCTTCTGCTGAATAGGAGTGAAAATGCTCTTTCTCCAAATAGCATGCCCAGTCCACAGAAGTGTCTCACATCTCTTTGAGCAGTATGAATTCACTGGATGGACTCTAGTGGGTCATTCTCTGGATGTCACGACAGAATATTGTCTAGAAGTTAGGGAGGTAAAATCCTAAAATAAATTTGGAAGAACTTGGGAAAATTTTGGACTCAAAAATGAGCATATTGTTTGGGAGAGGTATGGAAAGAATTAGATAAAATTGGTTGATGACCAACTGTGGTTCTTTCCAACCTTACTTATTCTGTGTGATTTTGTAACACTTATCTCACTAATGGGGAAAAGGTAGATAGGATAGCTGCAAAGTATGATTTTATTTGTAAAAATTTTAGTTGATGTAGCTAAACATGCCTGTATTTCATGGGTGGAGTACTTTTTTTCCTTTTCAGTAAAGAATTTGAACTTGCCTCTAGAATGTCTGAATGTTATTTGTGTTAAAGTAGTGTATGTTTACTGTGATTTGCTTTTCAGTTTGCTTTGTCGTATCTGATTTAAAAGCTGCATATAATTCTACTTCCTATCTAAACTGTTTAAGTTGAAGCCCTGACTGCAGATGTGAATTGACATGGGAAAATTGCAAGATTCTCATCATACATGGAGTGATTTTCCAAAATTCAAACATGGAATCAATAACATAATAGTACCTAATGGTCTTTATTTCTGGCCTTGTGCATCAATCAGTAATTGTATTCCAGATAGTGTATAATTTCTGTAGATCAATGCGTGTTTTAGCTATTGACACAGTGATGACATATATGTGTAACATAAGGGGGAAAAAACTGTCTCAGAACAAACCGATTCAATCGCTCTTAAATCAAGCAAAGTTTGGGGTGGATTAAATAATGCAAACAATTCCGTGGGAATAATTCCTAAAGGTTGTTCCCAAAATTTATTTGTCTAATGTGGTGTGCTACCTTTTTAGATGTTTTGATGTGTTGAATGAATCTAATTCTTACAATGATGGAAGGCTTATTTTTTACAAGGGGAGTAAACTTCATAGCCTTTAAGTGTGCTTTAAGTGTTGTATTGAATTCTGATTCATACATTGGTTACATAATGGTATTGACAACCACTGAGAAATGCTCCCCTTCATCACACACACGCACAAAAAAATCATTGGTTTTATTTTTTTTTTCCTTTTTGCCTCTAATAGAACCTTAAATAGGGCTGACTAGTCTGGACTCTCATGCTATGTAGAAGCTATTTTAAAACATCTAACCATCCTCTTAATGGCTGGTAATACGTTTCTAATGGTCACTCTTGATAAGATACTTTCAATTTGCTACAGTAGCAGTAATCAAACAGCCAAGCACATTCTACGGTGATGTGGCTGAGATTGGTCACCACTTTCCTATCAGCGAAGGAGTTATTACGGTCTCGCATAGTAACAGAATAGCAGCTTTAGAAGTTTTGTATCTAAACAGCATATTTTCTGGATCAGAAATACGGATCTGAATTGTGATCTTATCAGGTGTTATACAAATGGATAATTTTCAGTGTTTATGGGTCCAGGTGTTGTGGTTGTAACAGGTCAGTTTAATTAATAATTGTCCTTTTTTCCCCTGGATTATATATACTGAATTGCTGTCATCTAGGTCCTTACATTCTTTTGTGTAATCCTGGCAGCTGGTGATGGCTCTGCAAATTATGAGTTTCTTGGCTTAAAACAGATTAAATTGCAGACAAAACAAGCTATCAGCTGAGTAAATACTGCACCTCTGTTTGGCTTCAGAGAGAGGAAGGAGATTAGCGTGAGTACTTAGTGTTCATAATTACTAGTAAGAGGCAAATAGTAGGCTCAGGCTGACTGGAGATTGTTCCATTATATCCAATTAACACCCACTTGATTATTGTTAATTACTTGTGTTGGATGACAGAGAAGTAAAGATGTCATACTTCAAACATACAAATACCATCTGGGTCATCAGTATGCTGACACTGATAATATCGTTCTCAGTCTGAGATGCTACTAGGTATTTTCACTCTACAGTGTTTTAGACTTCACTGCTTTTTTTTGCTTCTAAATTCTCCTTAAATGTAAAGCCTAAAGAAAGATTTATTTTTTTTCCCCCTAGAAACAACAAAAAAAGAACTGTATTTTTCCTATTGAGCTCCTAAGGTTAAAAAAGAAAAAAAAAAAAAAAAAAACCAAAAACCATCTTTCAACACTATGAGATTTCTGTTGATGATAATTTTTTTGGAAAGGCCTTTTTATGAGGTAACCAACTGCAGTTTGAGATTCAGAATGTATTATGGGTGTGGATAGAATGCAATGTGTTTGTTATTCCAGCGTCAGTTACAATTTTCAAATTTAATATGTTGGGGTACCCAAGTCTTTTACACTTCTTCTTCAAAACCTGAGAAGTTCAAGTATAGTGATTTACATAAATATTATTGTCACTTTTCTTGGTTACTGGTAAAGCATTGTGATTAATGACTGAAACTAATATCGTAAAAATGTGAGTTCCCCAAGTGCAATGAGTTAATGAAGACCTTTCTCTTTTTACGTTGTAATATATATTTAAACAGTAAAGGAACAGGCATTAGAAAGGCTATTGAAATAAGGAATTCCTAAGTATATTTAAAGATTTAAACAGGGAATTGAATACCTTGACTAGTCATTTGGAATCTATAATGTTAAAATAGTCTCCTTTTAAAGGGCATTCACAGCATTAAAAATCACCTTCCAAATACTGTAAATATATATATTTTATAATGAATAGATATCAGTGAAATGGAATATTGTCATTGGATAATGGGTTCTGGCTGATGAATGCTGAAGCAGGGCCAAAATGCTCAATTTTAAAGTATGAGACATTGATCCTGTGACATTTTTTTCTTACAATTTACTTTTATTTCTCTCATGCCACCTGGCCAGTGTGGATACCATCATCTTCTCTGAAAGGCACACTTAGAATCATAGCATGTAGAAAACTGTACACATCTAGAAGCTTCATGTTATGGTGTGCTGCTACTAAGAGCATCACATAAGGAACAGCTGTGAGACTTGGTCCTTTTTGAAAATTTTCTACCACTCCAGATGGAGAAATACATTATCAGTGTTGGGTCTGTGAAGGATGGACAATGATTCTGCATGCTTCTAATAAGCAACTTTTATAGATAGATCTTTATCATGTAGAAAAGAAATAGACAGTACAGCAGATTTCTGTATTTGTTCTCCCTTATCAGTGCTGCACTATCCTTTTGTGAATGTTTCTTGATTTTGTTGTTGTTGTAGCATTTTTTTGTATGTCAAGTGACAGTTATTCCTCTGCTTTAAGTATATGATAGTGATACCTTAAGATTTTTTTCCTCCCATTTTATGCAACAATAGTTGGATACATCTCACTGCTGGATTTTCCTTACTGTAACCTCTTTGACTCCAAAGTTTTTAGTGGCCCTTGTTTTTCTGTTGTGGTGTTTATAGGGTGCCCAGGAGAGTATGTTCCTGACCTTTGATTGTACTGGTTTCTAATCTGATTTACACTTACTAGCCTGAATGCTCATTTCAGGGCTTGTATGGAACCAAACTATCTCTATCTATATTCTTGCAATGAATAGACTGAATTTGCAAACAAGAAAGGCAGTGTCAAAACCTGCTGAAATTCACTGGTTATAACAGAAAAAAAAAAAAAAAGGCATAACGAATTAGGTAGTTCCTCCTGTTATTTTCAAGTGTTCTTTTAGGGAGTGCTTAGGATGTTTTACTTGCTTTAACTTAGACATAAGTAATTCTGAATTCAGAGCAATGGTTTAGAACTTGACTGAATGTCCTTTTTGTGAAGTAATTACCTTGATTTCCTTGCTAAATGTTATTTTATGCATTATGTTTAATAGCCTCTTTTTCTTTGGTATGGTAGAATAATGATAACACCTTCTAGCACTGAGGAACAGAATGTATCCTCTGTTTCATTTCTTCACAGTTTAGCATTCAGGCATTTGTGTAATATGGTGGGGAGTTTTTCTGCATATCTTCACAACTGATGTATTAGAACAAACTATATGTAAGCTTTTTAACTCAGCAGCATTTTTTGCTTCTATAAACTGTTCTCGTGTCTTTTTGGAAGATGTGTACATTGTCTGTATAGAGACATGAGGGACTTTATCAATAACAACAGTCACTTGTATGAAATATTAAGTGTGCAGTATTCAAAACCCATGCCCATATAGGATACTTTTCTGATTGTGTTTATAAATGCTTGTCTTTGAGCACATGGATGTATGGGTAATAAATACCATTCAATTTTTTGTGGAAACTTCAGGTGTATTTTGTTTGCAATACCACATATGCCTTCTTAGTAGTGCAACATTCTTTCAGGTTCCTGATTTCCTATACTGAAGAGTTTCCCTTGCGTCCTTGATATTTTACTTTCCTGATAGGTTTTTGATGGAGAAGTGGTAACTCAGTGGTCCAATGGCAGATGTTGTTCCTATCTTAATCTTGTAGTAGAAATCATTCCCTTGGCTCAAATATACTCTGGTGACTCAAGAAAAGAGTTAATTGATAGGTGAGCAGATATTCCAGTGCCCTGGCTGTTTAGTGCTGCTTTGGTTATGAGACAAAGCTGAAAGCTAAGATAATGACACTTAACTCCGTATTCTAAGGTATACACAATCTCTGACTCTTACCCTAGAAGACTACCACTAAGAAACTACCACTGAGAGATGAATTTGCTCTCTTCACCTCTGAGCTGAGCACAACAGAGTGTTAGCATATATTGTCTATGTTTTAATAGTGTGTAGTGAACTGAACTGTCAGGTTTCTTAACACCCAGCTATACTTATTTTTTGTTGCTGAGTCACAAACAAGGACAATATGGCATAACTGTGCTTTCTGATAAGTCTCTCAATGGGTTGGCTTTGCATTATGTCTTTCCTTCTGCAGTCTTCTGTGATATAAATACAGTTTCAGTACTTCTTTCCTCTCTCTCCCTCAATTGTTTTTATGAGGAAAAAAAATTAAAGACAATGTTTGTGGCAAAGTTTGAGTTCTGTGACATGTATTACACATTCTAGAAATTAAATCTTTGTGGTAGAAAAATTCAAATGTGTTCAGCCTGTAGCCGATTGAACAGTATTGCAGTAAATGTAAAGAAATTGTTACAATGATTAATATTGCGTTGAGGTTTAGAGAGTCTGATCGTGTCAGGAAATTGAAAGAACTTTTAAGCAAAATATGAAGTGGGGTCCAAAGTATATTTTGTCTTTGCAGTGCATGTGTTTTATGCATGGAAAAATAATTCTTTTTAATAGTAGCATACGTGATTGCATTTTATACTCTTATGTCAACCGCAGAAGAGACAATATGGCAACAATCCTGATGGCAAAAGACAGCCGTGCAGTTGTGTTTCACTGCACACTTCACAGGGTAGGACACCAATAGTATGTTTCTATGACTGGACTTCAGTCCTGTATATTGGAATCCTTTTGTAATTTAAAAAAATATTTATTGAATCTTTTTTCTCTGGCCACACACTGCTGAGAAAGATTTTACTGCAGTGGACTCCAAAACTTAAATCTCTCTCTTTGCCTGTCTGCTACTTAAAGTTATGGCAGACATTCCAAATCTCTGGCAAATAAGAGCCCTGCTCTTGTATCAGGTGTTTTCAAAGAGGATTTTCAAGTACAAATTCCTGGTGGAAAAATATTCCAGTTGAAACACATGACCCTTAAATTCTATTCTAAGATATCTGGAAATGGTTGGTTGAATGTTACCACCAGAGAGATGTGGGTAAGGTATGGAAAATCTCTTCCCTTTTTCTTCTTTTATATATATATATTTATATTTTTAATGTAAGAGTAGTTGAATCTTGGGAATTAGGAATAACAATTCTCTTTAAAAATTAAGTATTCTTGTATTGACTTTTCCCTTCCTCCTTAGCATTTTTTGATGAGTATGCTATGGAGTTTTGGAGATTTTGAATATTTCTGACATTTCCACTTTTTCTAAGGAGTCTGAATGTGAACGTTTGTTTTTACAACAAGTGTATATCCATTACTGCATGCATGGCTCCAGTGAACCAAAGTGCAGTATTTGTAAGATGGTAGCGTGTGTTCCTCTTGCATTTTTTTTAACGCAACTGTAGTGATGTAGTATTTATGTTAGTAATAAAGACCCCATAAATGTACGTTCAGAGCATCTGTATACAGTGCCTAGCAAAAAGGTCATTGATATGACACAGGTGATGCATTATATGTGATTATTGTTGCAGGCCAGTTAGTTGTACTCTTTGCACACAGGGCATTTTGTGCATTAAAGTCCCTTTCTGGTCCTTACCTTGACCAATTCAAACAGAAATGTCCCTCGCCCTGCCACCTTGGTCACTCATTTGTTAATACAAAAATAGCTTTTGAAAGCTCAGCCATCCTGTTGGTATTTATATGGCAGTCCTTTGCTTGCCATGCTAAAGAGGCACATGGCTTGCAGTATTTGACCTGGGCACATTCACGTGGTGATTTGCAGATAAACATGAGCTTTTTGAGCCTGGTTATGAGAGAAAACTTATCATCTTACCTGTTCTGGCAGCACAGTGAAGAGACCAGACTGAGGAGCCCTCCCAGAAGGCAAAGCTTATTCACTCAACCTCTAACACCAATGTAGCCAAATGCTAATGAAGGAGAACAAGCTTATGATTGTAAGAACTTTGGGCAAAGTGGAAGTTTTTATCAGTCTGAAAGACCCTAGTCATACTAGCAGAGACAGGAGCCAAAAAAGCTCTCCTGGCTACTTTCACTCTCTATTCAAAGATCAGGAAAACACCATAATTGAATACTATATTGTAAGTAGAGCAACCTGAATATAGCTCTAAAGTGTCTGACATAGATGGATTTAGTACTAATCTTTTAATTTATTTTTAGGTTAAGCAAAACCATTAATACCTTACTTCAAAGTTCTTATTTGTGTATATCCATTACTGCATGCATAGCTCCAGTTTATTTTGAGCAATCCTTAAATTAGGGCTTAATCATTTGGGGGAAGATGACATGAGTTTAAGATTGTCACATCTTTCATTGTTATTGCTTCTTTCTTAAATAATATAATTTGTGACAAATGTGAACATTAATTACAGTTAACAAAGCTATTTAACATGAAGTGTTCATATTTTAAAAAGCATCCAATCAGTGAGATTATGTCTTACACCAAGCTTTAAGTCAAAGTTCAGAAGTCAGAAATCAAATACCATCAGTTATCAAATTATGTTAATGGTTCTAATGAAAGCTTCTGGTATTTTGCTCAACACTGTGTTGCTATTATGGTAACTAATAGGACAAGAAAGGCTGATGGCCATGAAAAAATTAAAACTGACTGGTAGAATTTCTCTCTCTCCCTTTTTTTTTTTTTTTTATATATATTTGACAATTTGTTTGGTCACCCAGGGCTACCATGTGGTACACTTAGCTTTTTCATCAGGTGTAAGAGGAGTATAAACTGTATTTTATAACCATTTTAGCCCACTTTATTTTCACCTCTTTAAAAACACTTTCACATAATAAGTTTGAGTTGCAAACAAACAAAGCAAAGAAAATTAAAGGCTGATGTTTAGTCACCAATGTCTACAAGAAACTCTGCTTTTACTGGATACATTGACCTGAAATCTCTGTATACAGTTTACAGAGTTGAAAAAGGACTAACTGATCACAACTTGGGTTATGTTAACTGATGTCAATGTTTGGAACTTGAAATTGTTGAGGAGCAGATTTATTTTGCTGTGTAATGACTTAAAGGGCTGAATGCTGCAATTGAGAAGGTCCAGTAATTCTGAACCATGTTATGTGTTAGTGTGGTTCAGTAGTAGTTGAAACTTTCCAATCTCCTAAGAAATCTGAAGGATTAATTTTATCATATTGAGGCCTTTTTTTTTTTTTTAATAGCTTTGAAGGATTGAGTTGTAATTTCCTTGACTAAGATGATTTTATAATGTTTTGTGAAGTAAATTGTAGCACTTATTTAGAGATCCATAAGTGTCTGGACAAACTCGCACATTTTATTTCCATACTTAAATTACTGACAGGACTTGGAGTCTAATCCAAAATAATACAAAAATAAAGAAGATGTAAAGACTATAAATAACAGTTATTATATAATTATATAATATAACATACACTTTTGAGGGAAGCAATGATTTTTCTGTGTACAGATTTGAAGGCCCTTCAATGTTAACATGCTAAGAGATTTCCATGACTGAGATATATATTGAAGTCATGTGTAGTGGAAAAGCTGTGGCATTGGGGATGAGTGTGAGGAAGTACATAGATGGTAGGCAAGATAAGCAAGTCAGCTTATGAGGATTGAAGTACTTTAATGTAACTATCATATTTCTTTCAGTTTCATACATGCAAAGTGTTAGTCATGCTTGATCACCACATTTTGAAATCTGTGTGCATTAGGGTTTGAATTTGCTTTATTCTTGAAAACAACCTGTCTGTATATACATAGGGCTGCAAAGAATGACAAGAAAAGGACCTTGAATGATGAGCAATGCCCAATGCCCATCTTCACTTACTGTGAATATATGAGTCTGTACAGCCCTTTGTAGGAAGTAGATTACAAGGATTTCCTTTTACATGTGGAAGTTTCTCGGTGTGTTCTGCTATATCTGAGGACACCATTGATGGAATTACTGTTGTTGAGTAGAGGAAAGCAACTTTTTGCTCACTCCCTTTATATTCAAGTATGGTGAAAGAACTGTGTGCTAATTTGACATCTCCCTCCCCTAGGATTTTTTAGTTAGAAGAGATGCAACAAATATTTTTAAAATAGTGATAAGAGGAGTCCATTGGAATCAGAGAAAATGACATTGGGTTTGGTTTTTTTTGTAATATAGGGAGTGAGTAAATCTTGCACTTCTATTTTTTTTTTTTAATTTTTTTTTCACCCCTAGACAGACAAAGGTACTTCTGAGTTTTGAAGCAGAGGAATCCTCTTTTAATAATTTTGAACCTGGAAGCTAAGCCAAACATGATTCCTGAAAATGTCATCAGTATGGAAAATCCATATAAGGAAACTTTTTAGTGTGTTCCATGCAGAGGTTTCAGATGAACTTTTTTGATTTCTCTGTGATCTAACCATAAATTCACTTGTAGTCCAGAGTGATATTCTTGTAATAGGTAATCAGTGCAGATGGCAAAAGCTGCAGTAAGTTTATAAGAGCCCTAAAGCTGACAAGTCTGCTGACTCTACTTAAAGTGAAGGAAACTAATATTATCTGAAAAAGACAGAAAGATCACCTTCTAATTTTCAAAAGTGGCAAAAATAATAGCTGAAGACATAATTGTTAGACTGTACTACTGTCAGTAGGCTCACTACAACCTTAGCTTATCTTTCTGAAATGCAGTATCAGAAAAAACATGAGACCAGTTCAGATGTAAGCTCTTAAATTTTAATGCCAAGTGTACAATGTACTCTATTTTGCTATGAACACAACACAATGAAAGCTGTGTTCTTGAAGCTTTGACTACACTAGTTATTTTGGGGTTTCTATGTTGGAAATCTATTGCAAAACTGTAGTCAAAAGGTGTAAGATAATCTTCAAGTGCATTAAGTACTTTTTGTTTCTAATGTGTTTAATAAGTGTAGGAGGTTGTGTGAACATCTGGGTACAAACATACACCAAATTTATTTCATCCACTATTTACTCAAACAGAAACTGATAAATAATACTTTCACATTTTTGTTGTGTTTTATTTCTGCCACACCAGGGGCTCAAAAAATGAATGTGTCAGTAAAGGATTTGAGTGTGTTACGACAGTCATCAATCCAGCAAGCCCTGTAGCCATAAATAAGCTTCATACAGTGCCACACTAAAGAGGACAGTTTTTCTTCTGCAGGACATTGAAAATGTCACGGCAAGGGAATTGTTTGTCCCTGTCTCCATGACAACGCCACCAGCACTTATCATTAACTTTCACACCAAGATTTTAATCAGCAGTCTTTGTGGCATAAGACCGAGTCAACATCAGCCCAAATTTTCGAAGCCGTTATTCTAATTATGACGAGAAGCTATAGATTGATGAGCTTAGTTTTCTGCAAGGACTGGTGGCAGTTAATTCCTGTGACCTGTGTGCCTCCTGTAGTCTCTTTTCGAGATGGAGTCTTGAAAGTTCGATTATTAGTGACAGGTTGTAAGTGAGAAGAAGCTTATCTCTCCAGAGAGTGTTGATAACTTGAGACAAGGTTTAACTAGGAAGTAGTGCGACAGTAGATGGCAAAAAAAAAAAAAAAAAGGGGGGGAGGGGAGGGGGAATAAAAGCTCCTTTTCTATCTCTGGCAAGCACACTGTAATGAGAAAATCCAGGCAGCCACAATTTCACAAGTTGTAAATTCTGGTAGCCTTCAATTGTAAATTCTGGTGGAGCCTGTTTCACTCAGCTATCTGATAATGTGTGAAAATATTTGTCCTGCTGCATCTCCTGTGTGAACACATAGTGCTTTTCAGCAAAAGCATTAAACATTCAGAGCCTTGGTATGTGCAGTTCCATCATGTTTGTAAGTCCCTGAAAGATGAGAAGAAATATGACATTTCCTTATGTGAAAAAGAAAAATAGAAGCACTTACTGCCTCATTTTCATGTGCATTGAGACTGGCCAAACCAGTATTATCTTTGGTGTTAATATTATTTATGTGCAAACAGTGTGCTCAGAGCTGTACAAGTCAAACAAGACAACGTGTCCTTGCTCTGAGGGGCTTGTAATCTAAGTAGACAGACAATGCAAAATGCACTAGGAAAACCTAGAGGAGAATTATGTCTGAGTTTATTTCATTTATTTGTTCTTGGTGATGGGTAGGCAATGTTATTTTTGCTGACTAGAATCTGTGTTTGCAGAATGAGAGGTGTCAGAAAGGTGAGGGCTCTGCATGTGGATTGAACAGGGAGCAAAAATCTGTGAATAGTCTGTAGAAGGATTTAGTAGTCGAGGTGAAAAAAATTGTTGTATGAATTAAACACCAGTATGCTTTTTTCAGAGAGAACAAATGGGAAGACAGAGAGGCAGAGTAGTTATTGAAGATCATGCAGTTAGAGAGTGGCAGAGTTGCAATAATATCTTGGTATTTAGGAAGCTCTAACCAGAGATTGCTACTACTTTACTGATTAAGTGCCTTTTGTCTCTGATTTCTGTTAGGGATTAAATAATTTGTGGAACTGTACCAACGAGGTGGTGAATTACTTCTGGAAATTACTCATTGACTCCCTGCCATTTCTGCTGTATTTTTGCTTTGCATTTCTCAAAGCATTTTGGGGAAATATAGGAATGAAATCCTGCTGAGCTGCATCAGAGAGGTTTTCGTTCAAGTGGTCTGGAAATATTTGAGCTTCTTCTAGGATCTCCAGATCTTTTTTAATCAGCATGGCTATGACAG
Source organism: Anabacerthia variegaticeps (assembly GCA_035583185.1). NCBI lineage: Eukaryota > Metazoa > Chordata > Aves > Passeriformes > Furnariidae > Anabacerthia > Anabacerthia variegaticeps. The sequence continues at coordinate 13,279,289 of JAWWEW010000166.1, read as the reverse complement.
ATATGTTCATTCTTAAGTGTGTTCAAAAAATCATTAACATAGCCAGGTACTAAATACCTAGGAGGGCAAGCAGAACGGTGAGTAAAAGCAAAAGAATAGAGAGGCATGTAGGTGGCTTGAGGATGATGCCTAAGGATTTTTATGTATTTTTATGTATTTTTGATGTGTATTTTATGAATCTTTATAGCTTTGGAAGTAAGGGATTCTTGCTCACATATTAAGTGTTGTTTAGAGTTACTAAGGCAAGTTTCTCA
>JAWWEW010000166.1:13256657-13278935 GCA_035583185.1 Anabacerthia variegaticeps | reverse complement strand
ACATTAAAGGTATTTTCTATCTTATCTCCATTAACCTTGTGCAGAGTGTCTGTTTTGCAGGATTTCAGGCATCAAGGAAAAGCAAGGACTGCCAGAAGCATCCAAATATGTTTACTGTAATTAGCAGTAGTAGTGGAAATTGTCTGTTGTATTTCTGATTCTGCTGCTCATTAAATCAGAAATTTCACTGTTTTAGGTGCTGATTACTGTAAGTATGAAAGTTGTTGATCTCATTTTGCTATGGAAATGAATAGAATTCTTAAAGCTCTTTCTTAGTGGAAAAAGCTTTTGGTTTCTTTTAGTTTCCTCCTTTTGTTTCCCATGTTATTTCATTGCTGTGGTCAGCGAGCAATGGGACTTGACAATTTGCGTTGTCTTGAATCTTCAGCAAATTGCATGATGAAGATTCTTTTATAAGGATTTTGAAAGATCCATCTGCTTTTGAAGGATGAATAGTGTTAGCAAACTGAATAAAAGCAAGTTTTAAAAACCTTGAGTACAGAATACTTTCTTTAATGTGTTCTATTGCTTGTCTTGAGCTTTCCATGAGCCTTTTTCGAAAGCGTTCAAGTCTTCACTGTGACCATCTAAATATAAATTGCACTTGGAGTTTAACCACCTTTTCCATGTGTATGCCATCTAGTTGTGCACAGGCTTTCCTCGCGAGGGGTTTGCCTATGTTATAACAGTGTTTTGACAGTTGTACTGCCATACTTTTGCTGGCAGTTTCCTCGGAGAGAGCAAGGTATGCCAGAAGAAGGAGCATTTTCATCTGGTGTTATTGAGCTCATGGAACAAATGCACTGTTCTGCCATCCTAACCATCTCTATACCACAGATTTTGCTGACATAGCTGTCCTGTAATTTTTTTCCTCCTGCTCTTCCAGCTGAGTTAGCTGTACTAGCAGAACTTTGTGACTGCTTACAGCAATGCAGCTGCTTCTGTCTCTAAACTTCACATTTACAGCTGTAAGACTCAACTTTTTCAGTAAATTGAATTTTTCTATTTAGAAATGAATAAAAAGAGTTAATAATTTCATGAAACAAAGAGTTAAAAGAAGTAACTGTAGCATGTGAGTATTAGAAGGTGGGGAAGGTATCCTTTTCTTTGTGTTCTTGGATGTAAGTGAGATAAGCAAAAAGGGATGATCATCAGTAAGGGACTATAACTAAGACTAAACAAGATAATGATATTCTTTGGTTAAGAAGCACTGTTTTTTGTGGTGACAACTCTAGTCCACAGTGACAATAACAAACTGTATAAATGGAGCATCAGAAGTTATTACTATGAATTTGTTCCAAAACTGTTGCTTCTCTCACAAAAACGTAACCTGGTTTTCAAATTGCCCGTAGATATTGCTGCAGCTCTCTTCTTTTCTAGCTGCATATGGTATTTAAAGGATGAACTTTAAATTAAATATGTTTTGCAGAAGCAGTAGATTGTTGCATCATTCTAAGTTTTTGGCCCCTGATTCTAATCAGTTGAAAGTTGATATAACCAATGGAGCTATTCAGCAGGTTTTGGTGCCATTTTTTTTTTTTTAAAGGCTGTCTGTCCTTGTTAATTAGAAGTGTACATATTGGGAAATTAACTATGAAATACTAAAAATGATAAATTATTTCTTATTTGAAAGTATAAATTAAAGGTTTAGTGTATATAAAATTTGTCATGTTTAATTGCAAGTTCAATTAAAATTCAGGATAATGATGATTTATACAGGATTCTGTGTAATTTGATATTCATTAGCTTAGCCAGACACATGCTGATATTAGCTCGTTAATTATGTTTCCTTTTGTTGAAAGCAGCCTTGTGAAAGCAATCTGCTCAAAGTTTTTTAAACTCATTCTGCTAAATGAATATTTGGCAGCTGTTCATGTTATTGAGATGGTCACTGTGGCTACACTTCACTCACATAGTATCTGTCATACCTACTGAATGACAAACAAGGGTTTCTCGTTACAAAGCCATTTATGAAGGTTATGGTTGACATTAAAGAGCTATTGCATAGAAGCCTGATATTGCTTTACAGTAATGTTAAAGCTACAATAGGCCTCTCCCACACAACCAGAACAAATATAGCCTAGTATGGGGTGGGTGGAGAAAAAAAAAAAATCCTGTTTCAGATTCAAGTAATGTAATTGGTGTATGAAGTGCTGAGCTGCTTTCACATCTTGGAATGTGGAAGGGAACACTGTAAAAGTTGTGAGACGTTAATGTATAAAAAAGCAATGTGTGTAGCCTTCTGGGGTGTTAGCTCCGTGCTCTTCAGGTGTTCTTAACACTCTCTTCTAAGTGGAACTGACCTGAATAATTTTAGAAATGGATGTCATGAAGTAGTTCCCAGGGAGAACTGCATCCAGCTGGGAAGGAAAGTCATCCTTTGGGAGGAATCGGCTCTGCTCTGGAGGCCTCTAGCCTTTGCATTAAGTAATTTTGCAGAATTGTCGAGGCTATGGGGGATAGAGCAGCTTAACATTTCAAGATCACTAGAGATTTTTATCTGAAAATATTTGAGGTAAATGCATTTACTGTTTAATGAAAAGACAAGTACAGCTTTGAAGGATTGATGGCAGGAAATCTAATTCTTTTGTTTCTACTAAGAAAAGAAAATGCAACAAATGTACTGAGGGCTGTGACATTTAAAAGGAGTTATTGTTTCTCCGAGTGTTTGCTGCAGGACTATATGCATATCTTTTCCTTGGAGTGTTGTCCAGCCTCTGTCCTGTCCATTAGCAGTCACAGCAGTATCACAGACCTGTTCAAATTCTGCTTCTTGGATCTGAAGAGGTCTTCCTCCTGGACTTTATAAATCAGTTCTATTTGCTGGAGTAAACTCATGGACTTCAGGATCAGAAGAGGTGCTGGACTAGTGTACATATTAGACCTTTTTTTTCACCTGAGAGAATGAGTGTTGAGGCTCAGGATCAATGTGTTGGACTGAGAACAGCTCCCTTTTTTTTCCTGTCCCTTTCAGAACCGGCTTTTGTGATGTGCTCTTTTAGTTATTTTTTTGGTGATGTGCTCTTCATTTTTCTGCATGCTATCACACCATCCAATAACGATAAACCAGTTTATCAAGGAAGGGGCAACAGCCAAAATCAATAGATTCTTGTCCCACCCATCTACATTCTCCATGTTTTGCGGGGTTTTCTTGAGAAGTGCTAACTATGAATTCAGTTTGAAACTCCTCTTAAAAGGGGAGATGACAGTATTAAATCAAGTTGATGTTTACCTGTTGATTACCTTAGCTTAAGCATCCATCCGTCCATCCATCCGTCACTATCAGCTGGAAGAATTTTGCTCATCTGTGGTGATTTTGCTCACAACAACTCAGCTGGTTAGCAGAAAAGTTAATCTTACATCTCTGTGTTATCTTTCTTATATAGTGGTGTAGTGCTAGTAAACACTTTTGACAAGACAGTTCATCACTGTTGATTCTCTTGGAGGTGTAGCTCTTGGGTTAGAGAGCCAGGTGTTCTGTTTCTGTAGGCAGCATGGTAGTAGCTCCTGTAGGCTTGGAATAAGATCTTAATATGAGAAACAGATGCAATAGAACAGATTTGCAAATCAGGATATTAAAATACTTTCAAAAACTTTAAAGGCAATAAAAATGTGGCAGATATGGTAGAAACTTCTTAACCTTTTTTTCCTTGACCCCACAGAGTGCATGGCTTCATGCTTTTTGCTTTACTTTCTAGATATCAAACATCTGCTTTGAAAATACAAGTAATTTATTTTCCATAATTTTCCTAGGTTCTTTTGTATTGAACATTGTTTCAAGACTTCATTTGGATAAAAGTATTTATGAAATATGTGCCTAAGGCTCAGACTGTTAGGACAAATTTAAATGGAAGCAGTATTTTGAGGGTAATTGGTTTTCAGGTGTGCACTTAACATGTTTTCTTCTTATCAGTTACAGAAGTGAATATTTTAAATACAATTTTATATAATATAGGAATATTATAAAAGTGTGAAATATTTTCCCGTCATTATTTCACTGTGAAACAAGATTTTAGAGTTCTGTTTGTTATGAAGCATTGCATATGTCCCCTAAATCTAATATGCCTGATGAGGAAGAGGTAAAGTCTTCACATTTTTTTATACCTTTTTTTGTTCACCCTTTAATTTCATATTTCTCACACTAAAAATGCCTAGGAAATACCAAGAACATAGAATTCTAAGTAAGAATGGGTAGCAGACCTATTGACTGAACCTGTCATTTTTTTACCTAGTTATTTTGACCAGAATTGCACTTAAACTTTTCTTTTAGAGCAGTTTGATTAGATGAGATAGAATTTCCCAATCAAGCAGTGCACAGTATTTTGGGAAGCATTCTGGTATAAGTTTCGAAAGCTGCTCTGTAAAGGTAAATATCCTTTCTGCTGGAAGAATTGACTTTGGTGAGACAGGTGTTTCCTTAGGAAGCCTTTCCTACCTAGGAAATGCCTTTCTCAAGGAGGGTTGAATGGGTTTTTTCCTTTTCCTCCTGCATTCCAGAGAGGGCTTCGGGCTCTCTCACTCTGACATGCGAGGAGAGAGAGATAATGCTCACAGATGTGTTACAGAGCCGCCATGGCCTGGAGAGAGCCAAGGCGGGCCAGCAAAGGTCATAAAGCCCGAAGAAGCCCAAAGAAAGACACAGGAGGTGTGTCTTTGCCAGTCTCAGTGCTTTGCAGCCAGGTGAAGTTTTCCATTTTAAGTTTTAGCGTTCTTAAATTCGGACTGAGTTTTCTTGAATTACTTCCACTGCCTTGGCATTTCTGGGGGTACCTGCATGTGTCTTACTTCACATTCTCCTTTTGCTGAACAAGCCCATTTGTACTTATAAAGTATGGAAGAATCTGATTATGGTGTTTTTTGCTATTTTGATTCTCAGGATTTTATTAATTCTAACTTTCAACAAAGGAGGTATTCCACTGATTATAAGTAACAGCAAAATGTTTGTACAAGCACCTGAAAAGTCACTGTAGGCATTTCAGAAAATTTTTCATCCCTGTTAGCAAAACCATGCTAGTTGAGCTAGACCTTGTCAGCTTTTTCTTGCAATATATCGGTGGGTAATAGTTGTAAAATTATTTATAGATCAGAATCCCAACTGTATTAAAAATATTATCATTTAATATGTTGCCGGTGATTCTCATTAGCTTTTTTTATGTCGAAGGGTTATGAAGAGAACAAAGATTTGGCTATATGTCTAGGACTGAGCACTACATAAAATTTTTGTCAGGGGACTTGTTGACCTTATGTAAAGTTGCCTCTTTGAGAAGCTCTTTATATTATGGCTGTAGTTGCTATGGCAGTTGGATAAACCTAGCAACAGCCAGCCTGCCCTTGTGCAATGTATTTCAGAAGTTTGGCCTTCAAAAGGAGGCCAATTTGCTTACTGCAAAGTTTACATCCAGTATAGAAATAATGATCATTCAACTGAGCTGTGTTTTTAAAAAGCATAGGCTGATATACTTTTTCATACATGTAGTGTATACCTGCATGCGTACAAAGCAGAAAATCTGTTATTCCGCATGGGATCATAAATACTCTACTGCTTCCTATTAAAAATGGCATCCTTCAAGTAAAATGATTTCTTTATTAAAATTCCCAACTTCTCTGTATCTTGAGGTAGAACATTGCAGTACTTTTTAAGTATACTTGTATTGGGTTGCTTGGTTTTTGGTTTTGTTTTTGGTTTTTTTTGAGTGTATTAATATTTTTACTCTTTTATATTAAACCGAACTGTTCTGTTATTAGAAAAGTATTGGGTTGATCTCCTAATATATTCAACTCAGAACATCACTTCAGTGACATTTGTTGTTATTTTGTGTCCAGCAGTGCTCCTGGGAAAGGTAGGCTTGATCCACAACGTTATGATTGCTGTGTGCTGGCAGGTAGGGCTGACTCAGCAGCAGTATGGGGTTAGTCTGACTTAAAGGAAAAGACAAAATCCTACTATTACGCTTCTCCTCAGGGACAACTGCTGTTCTCCATCAAGAAGACAACCATTCAGCCAGAAAGATTGACTCCTAGAAATTCACCGCAATCACTTTAGTACTTTAAATTTCAGGTGGGACTAGAATTGATGGTGGTAAGGGCAGAGGCTCAGAGCCTTGAATCTTTATGCTTAAGTGAGTTAAGCAAAAGTGCTGGCTCTGAAGAAGTCTGTATTTCTTTTTAATAGCTAGAAAATAGGAAAAATGAGGAAGGGAAAATGTGGGCACTATTTGGAGGTGGGGCAAAAGACGTTTTAACCCTTTTCATCGTGAGAAGCTGAATCGTGAATTGTTATTTAATTCTGGATTAATCATATTTGTGTGTTTGTGTTGGTGTGTGATTGATTAAAAAAAAAGATGAACATATAGTTTCTATAGTAAGTTAAACTGTTGAAAGTATCCTTAAATCTAAGGCTTAATCTGTCCTGTTGATAGTAGATATCTGAGTATTATTTGCATTTTGAAATTGCACTAATGTTTCTTATAATATTTTACAAAAAACCGATATCAGACAATGGAAGACTACCAGCAGAATACCATCATCTTGGATTTTTTTTTCGTTTTTGCTTTTATTATTGAACATATTTATTAAAAATGTAGTCATAAGCTCTAGAATTTTCTCAAACTCCTGTATGAATACATTCCGAGTTCTATTCTTTTCCCAACAGGGGTTTTACCTGGAAACTATAAAGGGTCAACAGAGGAAACAAACATGTTGCTGTTCACTGTAGCAAATTTTTTTTTTTTTTTTTTTTTGAAGTGACACATTTAGAAAAATGTGGCAAGTTTCAGTGAGAATGTTGGGGTGACTGGAGCTCCTGCTTGCACATGATTGTTACTTTCCTGCTCTTGAAAATGTAATGTGTTTGCAGTAGAGCATGCCTTTTGTATAAGAAGAAAAGCGTGTGTGTGTATATATATATTAGTGAAGGGAGAAAGTAACTATTGTATAGAGCACTACTATAATCCATAGTTATAGGCTGTTGTGAAATTTAGGGAAGTTCTGGTAGTGTGAAGGTATTATTTTTCATCAGCACATTGAAAGTAAATTTTTCTCTGTCACCATCTTTCTGATACGTTTGTGAATTTAGTGTCTAAAATAAGTGGCAGGAACTAAAAGGACATCAGTCTTTGTAATTCCAGTTTGTTGTTTACTATGCTTTTAGAGCATCATCATTGATGAAAACACTGCAGTCTTATGAACAGCACGCTTTCTAGTGCTCTGAGGGATGGCTGCTGTTCATTGCCTTTAATCTGAAAATGGGTTAAAATCACTGTTTGTGAAGTGTAAATGCATGTCTATTTCATGATAGGAGCTGATATTTTTTTGCTAACATTTCCATATGCATTCTCAGTCTGCTTCACTTTACAGAAATCCATGTTCTCCTTTTAAGATAGACAGGAATCTAAACTACTATTAAAAACTGGGGTAGTGCTGCCATAGTGTATTTATGAAGTGTTACCTTCAGGACAGAAGTGAATAGGCTTTGTCTGCTTTTGGGAAAATAGGATCAGAGGACTGGAGCATCTCTCCTATGAAAACATGCTGAAAGATTTGGGATTGTTCAGCCTGGAGAAGGCTCTGGGGAGACCTTTTAGATCACCTTGCAGACTGCCTAAAGAGAGCTTAGAAGAAGGCTGGAGAGGGCCTTTTGACCAAAGGCGTGTAGTAGGATGAGGTTTAGGTTAGATATTAAGCAGAACTTTTTTACTTTGAGGGTGGTAAAACACTGGAACAGGTTTCCTCAAGAGGTGTTGGAAGGGCCATCCCTGGGAAATTCAAGGTCAGGTTGAGTGACCTGATCTAATCTAGATATCCCTGTTCCTTGCACGGAATTTGGAATAGATGACTTCTAAAGGTGCCTTCCAACCCAAACTATTCTATGATTTTGTGATTTCTGACTCTTTCAGGGTATGTAAAGCCTCAGAGCTTTAATTATAAATATTGGAATGATGGGTCATGTAAAGAGGGAAGGAGATGACTTCTACAGCTGAATGTTTATCAAACTCTGAGATTTAAAGCAGGTCTATGAAAGAACTGAGACATCTTCCTCTAAGTCAATTTTTCCCCCCCTTGTTTGTTTGCTTTAGTTTATATTTAATATCCAGTGGGGTGACTTATATGGTGTATTGAAAAGTTTGATTTCCCTTTGGACCAATGAACATAGCTTGATGAACTGTAAAAAAGCTACACCCTCCCCTCAATACCCACCCTAATCCCAAACCCCACAGCTTGAAAGGAATGAAGATTTCAGTTTGGTTTTTTAAATGTAGATGCAGATGTAGTGTTCTATGTAAACTGACATATTGTCACAGTTGAGGTTTGAAAGAACCGACTGTACATAATTGAATCAAACTAACTTGAAAGGAGAAAAGGAAGTTGCAAGCATCAAGCTTTGCTTTCACTAAAGCTGGATGCCTGAATGTAGGTGGTCTTCAAAAACTCTCTATTTTTGTTGATGTTTTTCTTGGTCAGTAGCTTAAAATATAATTCAAAATTTAGAATATTTCTAAATATAGATTTAAACCCGAGTTTCCATTGTCCTGTTATCTTTGACTTGTGAAACTATTGCATGTTTCATTGTCAGTTGAACCTCTGTCTTACTGGCTTTTTTTTTTTTTTCCTCTTTCTGATAAAAATTTTTTAGATTATGTCCTCCCTAGTCTCTGTGGATTCAATATGTAGCCGATGAATAGTGATGGCTGTTCTGGTGGCTATGTCCAGGTGTGAAGAAATGCCTTTCAATTGCAAAAAAAAAAAATTAATTATTTGCAATAATTCATGTCCACTTCATCCTGGTTTGTATTTTTCTCAGAGTTGTTCCACATCTACCACATCTAAGCTGAAAGATGACCTTCCAAAGTGCAGTACAATAGTTTCTTTAGCCCCCTTTATATGGGGATGAACTAACTCAGAGGCTAAGAAAATGCAGCAGAGGGTAGTGGCTTGTGTTTGAGCAAAGTTGGAATGTACTGAAGTAAAAGGAAAGATATGACAATTGAAGAATAAAAAAAATGTACAGTGAGCAGTTGTGGATCAAAGAAAAAGCAGTTGTGGATCAAAGAAAAAGATGAAAGAAATAAAAGAATAATGAAAGTATTAGCTGTAGTGGAAAGCTGTGATAGATGGGTTTAGTGCACTACTTGAAGAAAGGTGGTAAAGGCCAGGGCATCAATGCATGCTACTAGAGAAAGCAAGCAGAAAAACCTGCTTATGCTGAGGTGCAGATTGTAGATGGTAACATCAGTGGCTCAGTAAAGAGGTTTAAAGAAGACATAATATCTTTAATGGGTTGCTTGGGCCAGAACTACATTCTTTAATTTCCTAAATATGACATGAAAATAAGGACGTTTTAGTCACATAAAATGAATGTAACTCTTGTGTACTTCAAGATACTTATACTTCTGCTGATTTTTATTAATTTATATTCACACGTTCCCTATTTTTCTTATAGGTTTAGTCTTTGTCATGTTTAAACTGAACTTAGTGTAAAAATTAAGCAATCACAGATTCACAGAATAGTTAGGGTTGGAAGGGACCTCTGGAGATCATCCAGTCCAATCCTTCTGCCAAGGCAGGGCCACCTAAAACAGGTTACACAGGAATGTGTCTAGGTGGGTTTTGAATGTCTCCAAAGAGATAGGCTCCATGACCTCCCTGGGCAAGCCTGTTCCAGTGCTTTCCCTCAACATAGGGAAATTCTCCTTTATGTCAGCATGGAACTTTTCTTTTAATTTAAGGCCATTTTTCCCTGTCCTGTCACTGGATACCACTGAAAAGAGTTTGGCACCATCCTCTTGACACCTGCTTTTGAGATATTCATATTTATTGATGAGATTCCCCTCTCAGTCTTCTCCAGACTGAACAGGCCCATCTCCTGCAGTCTCTCCTGATAAGAGGAGTACTCCAGACCCCTCATCATCTTTGTGGTCCTCTGCCTGGACCCTCTCCAGTAGCTCCTTGTCTTTCTTGGACTGTGGAATCTAATATTAAACACGGTACTCCTGATGTGCCTTCCCCAGGATGGAGCAGAGGGGGAGGATCACCTTCCTTGACGGGCTGGCCACACTCTTCCTGATGCACCTCAGGATGCCATTGGCCCTTCTGGCCATAAGGACACACTGCCAGTTCATAGTCAACTTGTCATCCACCAAGACTCTCAGGTCCTTCTCTGCAGAGCTGCTCTCTAGTAGGTCAGTGCCCAGCTTGTACCAGTAGTTGAGGTTATTCCTCCACAGGTGCAATACCCTACACTTGCCTTTGTTGAATACATCTGTTTATCTCCAAGTTCTTGAAAAATTTTGGAAAATTTACTTGGCATTTTTATTGGAAGGGAAAGAAGGGTGAAGAGATTACGGCAGAGTAGTAGCTCAGTGATGTGGGATAGAACCAGGTGTATAAGTCATGTCCTATGTGCTTTCCAGTGATGATGTTTTCCTTGAAAACTGAAGCCAAGATGGATGACCCATTCATACATAATGGATTGGACTGAGATAGTACAGTCAGCTGGCAAGTAATGTAGTATTTGAATGTAGTTGGTTAACAGAAGAACATGAGGTTCAGAGGTTTTGGAGGTTTCTAGTAATCATGATAGAGAACTTGGAAATTCAGAGTGTGAAATTCAAAATAGGATGAATTGCTCTCTGGCAAAACACAATTAGGAGAATGTGTGCAAAGACTAACTTCTACCTGCTTCCACACAAGTAGTATGGGAAAACCATCATGATAATCCTTAATCAGATTAACACTTTTAGATGAGCAAGCCTTTTTCATTCACTTTTGTTGGGGACTATTAGATATTGTTTCACTGTAAGACATCTGTGTTGAGGCTATTGACTGAGCAGCTGTTCTGGTTTCATTTAGTGTTGTCCTTCCTTCTTATCTTTAAATAGGTTCCAGAAGTCTGAACTTTGGATCTTCAAATGCTTTTTAAGAAATGGCAGGGTGAATCTGAAAAGATTTTACCTGAGGGTGAGAGCTTAGATATGCCAAACAGGCTTATTTATTTCTTTTTATAGTCAGAGAGTAACTTCAGGGATGCAACTGAAGTGATATACTGTGTTTGCATACTTATAGAAGGTTTAATTGTATTGAATTGCAAAAAATATACAGTGGTAACTGAATGGCACTTGCAGAAACATTACTTATCACTGCCTCCTGTCTTGCTCTACAGGAAAATCATGTTACCAGTTGGCAAGGGTAGGATTTAAAAAGACTGTGAGCTACTATACTAAAATATGCCTTTTAAAAATTTGACTTTCACATGAATTCTTATTTTCCAAGCATTTTGTCGACTTGATGAACTTTTCATTTATACCTCTGTCTATTTATCTTCCTGTAAATAAGAATGCAGACTTTTGTGGATAAAACCCTGCGTGGAGAGCACAATGGTGTTTATTCACTGGACTTGTCTGCATATAGTACATTAGCAAATAATTTCATCTGCCCTTATATGCAGAAAGTGTGGATGGGAGACTAATTCTTTTCCTGTTTTTAAGTGTGTCTGTCTGAAATTGGTTGTGAACCTTACATGGAAGATACTCCTCAAGAGAATATTAGTCCTTTAGGGATTTTTTTTTTTTTTTTTTTAGTACCCTGAGAGAGACTTATTGTGGCATAGGACCAAGATGTAGGCCAAGTGGAAATGCAGCAAAGTGATTTAATAGAAAAGGTAATTCCTATTCAAACTGGATGGTCCCTTATTCATTTCCTCGGATTATCATCAAATTTATGTCACCAGCAAAGGAGCTTTATTGAGTTTCACAGATATATTCCTTTTGCTTTCATTGTCATTAGTTGGCACACTGACATTTTCATATGTGTCTCAGCTAATGCCTCAAAATTACTCCATCTACAAATGTAACAATTGAACAGATAATTTTAATAAGATTCAGCTTGACTTCAGACTGCACTCCTTCCTTTCTTTATAGAATGCAAATTGTAACCTGTTTTTAAAGCCGTGCAATGCAGTGAACTTTAATGGGATTTGACAACATCATATTAAGCACAACAACTACGCATAATGTACCGAAAAATTGGACGTGAAATTGGAAACATAGCTGAGAACAAAGTAAATTTACATGGTTTGGTAGTTTGAATGTCTGATATCATATTCTCTCATGCAAGCTCCATAAAAAGCAAGGGATTTAACAATGGATATCAGCGGAAAGTGCTTTTAAAGTTAAAGCTGATGGATGGCTTGTCAAAAAAAATAATTGCATTGGTTGGAAAGTCGGGATGCGTGCTGAGGGGGAGAGAACAGGATATACAGAGAGGATGATGGGAAGTGACAGTGGTCTGTCAAGAAGCAGTGGCTGCCCAGAGAAGTGTGAAGCCAGAGCTATAAGGTGGCAGAGTAGAACAGGCTGTCAGAGCGGGAAAGTGGCTTTAATACCCTGAAAAGCAAAGGAATCCGCCTGTCAGCCTTGCTCAGCCGTGCTGAAAGAGGAAAAGAACATGGCATAAAGTTAGAGACATTAAACAGGAAAAAAAGAGAGGCCAATGAAAGCCAGTGAGGAGGGGTGGTGAGCTGTTATGTTTTTTAATAGACAAATGACACATTTCTAGGTGCAGCAAGAAAGCAAACTGTCTAAGAAATTTAGAACTGATTAGAGGCTTTTTTGTAAAAGAAATACAAGATGATCAGCATCTATTCCTGGCATTTTTAAATGTACCACATAGCCCTGTGACCTTCCCTTCACTTCCCTCTTGTGTAACTGTACTTGCCCATTGCTTCTATAAGAGGCAGAAATGGTTTTGTTATGGAAGCAGCTTTGTCCCTGTAAGCATTGGAAGAACTTGGTGTTTGAGCCAAAAATAGTCTCAGAGATCTTTCTTTAGCCATTCATAAATTATTAGCTTATAAATTTAATTATCAACCAAACCAAACAGTTCTTCCTCAAAAATTTTTAAATGTTAAGTTTAATTGGACTATACATATCTTCATGCTTTATACCTGGTATCAGTAGAGTGCCACAAAAATAGCAGCACTTAGTGATTTTTAAGATTTTCCACAAATTCTGGAAACTTTTTTTAATATTTCAAAGATTGTAGAAAAAAGCCTGAGCAACTGTCAATACAGGTTTTTAAAATCAATATTTTTCAAACACAATTTCCTGTTATAATCTGTTACAAATATCTTTTAAGGAGAAATAGGGAAAAGAGTAAAAGATAAGAATTTAAAAAAATCTTTTTATTTATTATGCATTTGGTATAAGATAGCACAAGAAAAGGCACCATGCTTCAGAGCTGCTGTATAAGAAAGGCGTTAGAAACACAGTCCATACTATAGTTTTTCAGTGGATTGCTGTAATGCAACTGAAGAAATAATGTCCAATAGAAAAAAAAAACAAATGAAAATCAAGATACAGCTTGTGCACGGACATTCAAAAAATGCTCACTGCATGTTGAAGAGATTCTGGAATACAACTTGAAAAATACTGAGCAAAATGGAAGCTGCAAGGAAATATTGTTAGGTAGATTTCAACACTTTTGAGGATTTGACTCAGTTTATAATTGTGAGAGTAGTTGTAAAATGCAATTAATTTTCTGGGTGTTGCTTCATGGAATTTGTTCTGAATGCTACTAATGCTATTGAGTAAAAATGCAAGTTAGCAGTTCTCATGTGCAATGGAAAAGGAAACAAAGGTCATAGTTTTTGATCCATAAGCACTTCCAGATTTTGGCTTAAATGTCATTTATAATGGCAAGTTAGTTCAAATAAGGACTTTTTAATACTTTTGTCCATATAATCTTTCATGTTTTATTTCTGTTGCACTGTGCTGAATGGAAGAATTTATTTTCCATCTACAAACATATTATCTAATTAATAGAAAACAATTATGTCATGATTATAATACAGCAATTTAACCCCCCATATAATTGGTTGCTCTCACAGCATACTTACTCTTTTTGTTGGTCTGAATATCATGTGTCTAAAAATTTATTACCTCCTGAAGCAGAAGGCCCCCAGTTAAAATGTTATAAGCATTATGTTACTAGCCCTTTGTTGAAACAACAACAGCAGAAAATAGTGAATATATTAGCAAAAAGGAAAGATCTAGAGTGTTGCTAGGCATTTTAAACATATTAAAAAAGAATGTTTTGAAAGACAGCATTGTTTGCATTTGAAAATCAAGATGCTCATTGCTATAGTTTAAAAATGTATCGACCATTGAATGTGTATGCTTTGGGTGATGCATGTTGGTCCAAGATTTTAAGGATTCTCAATGCTGGACCTAAAGGGCTTTTCATTTCTTTGTGCGTGCAATTTAAAGTTACTTAATGAAAAAAATCACATAAGAATCTTCACTTCTTGCTTCTCACATTAGCACCTAATGTAAAATTGCAAAACTAAATAAATGAGAAACTTGCAGTAATTCATGCCTTTTATGTCTAGATATTTTGTGAGCTTCTAAATGGGAGATGACGTTACAGATTGTATTTTTTTTATCCAGGCAGTTTTCCTATAGTTTGCTGCCAGTGCATATGAATGCATTTCAATACATATATATATATATAGTTGAAGCAAATTATATGATATAACCCTCTACTTGGACAAAATGAGAAAAAAAAGCCCAAACCTAACAAAAAGCCCCACAGCATTCCTTCCGAGTTTGAATAGCAACATTTGCTTTCCAAATAAGATACTTTATTTCTACTCTTCTTTAGTCAGTAAAAGTCCTAACTTGCAAGGATTGAATGCAACAAAATGTGCTCTGTTTGCTAGGCACAAAATGATGATGTTAGACCTACAACTACAACCTCTGCTTATTTTTCCTTATTCCTGATACATTCAAAAAATCTCTACTGTTGCTTGCAATATAATATTTTGTGTATTAATAGCTCTTTTGGTTTGCAAATAACACCCTCCCTGTGTCACTTTGTGGTTCCAGAAGGGTCACTGGTTTTTTACACTTTAGGAAGATTGCTGCTGTTATCTGTAAATCCATTGCTTGGACAAGAATGGGATTACATGATATGATTTAAAACACTATCAGCTGTATTTTATTCTTTTCACAAGGAAATGACCCTTTACTATATAAAGCTTAAAAAAAAATGAATAAAACTTCTATGATATATAGCAGAAAAGCTTTTTGCCTTTGTTACCTCAGGACTATCTGAATCAAATATCTTAGTAAGCAAGGTATAGGGGAAATGAAGAGAAGGATAAATCATATGAGATTACATCTCAAGTGCCATATGTAGTGCTAGTAGTCTGTTTAGTAAAATGGACGTAATGAGAAATCTAAATGTTTGTATTTAGATGGCTGTATTTTGGTAATTTGGGAATTGCCTTCCATGGCTTTCAAAGTTCACAGAATCACAGAATATGTTGGAAGGGACCCATCAGGATCATCGAGTCCAACCCTTAGTCCTGCACAGCACCATCCCCAGGAGAACGTTGCCCAAACACTTCTTGAACTCTGTCAGGCTTGCTGCTGTGACCACCCCTTGGGGAACCTGTTCCAGTGCCCAAGCAGTTGTCAATGGTCTTAGAGGTCTTTTTCAACCTAAATGATTCTATGACTGTATGATTCTTACATTGCAAAGTTTTAAAGTACAGCAGTGTGGAAATCACTTTTGCCTTTCTGAAGCAAGGTTACGCACTTGAATATGTGGGTCCTAAAAGAAAAAGGAACAAACACTGGATTATCTTTTGTGACGCAGTGCTTCAAACCCAAAAGGGATTTCATTTGTCTCATATTACTGGTTGTATGTGGAGTTAGAGTGTTATTAACTGTCATATCCTAAGCATATCCTGGTATTTAGCTGGCATTGAACTGGCATATCCATATTCAGCTGCTTATACATGTTCACCTAAAAGTCTTGAATGCAGAAATTGGTGGCAAACTGGACTCTGAGAAACCATGGTGTATGTAATTTTGATAGAAATAGTATTTTTTGCTATCCTATGTGAGAATATTGCTTATTTCTAGGCAAAATGCTTTCTTCGATATAAATTCCACTGAAAATGTAAAACTTACACCTTGTAACAGGCAATTCCTAGCAAGTGTGGAATCACTTTTCTAGTGTTGAAAATGTCCTGACTTTCGATTTCATGATGCTTTACTGCTGATCTGCTTTCCCAAGTTCCTCATATGAATTTCATAAAAATAATTTTGAAAAATTTGTTTCCATAATACCCTATGGTGTATGTAATTACTTGCAAAGAGGAAGTAGAAGATCAAGCTTCTCTCTGAATGACTTCACGTGAAATTAAGATCTGTGACACAGCAAGAAATTGGAATCACACATCTCAAAGACCACACCTCTCTTCTCTCACTTCCAAAGTTTATATGTATTTTACTTTTGCTGCAACAAATATACCATGTCCAGGTATGTATACTCATATATGTGTGTGTGTGTCCCAGTGGTGTGAAGATTGGTAAATATAACAGTCTTTGTAGAGGAAACATGCAGGAAATGTTAATGTGTGATATGGCAGACATGTTAACTTGTTTTGTGTGTTTCATATGGCTTAGGTAGGGAACCGTATAAAGGAAAGTCCCACTTATGGTGATCCAGAAGGCTGCAGGATTTTGAAGGTTTTTTCAATAGACCTCCCTCTAATTTGTAAGATTTTAGAAAAGAATAGCTACTACTTAGTTCACCTACATTAGATTTCCACCTATTGGAATATTTTCTTTATTTCTCTAAAGTATGAGAGAAAATATCTTTGAATTGTGTATTTCTAGCTGATATAAAGGATCAGGTTAACGAATGTATTGAATGTTTGTGAAATGAGGTCTGCACAATGCTTGAACTGGTATCAGTGGCACTTACAGTCTAGGCTTCTCCAGCCTGTAAGCGTTCCTCTTGCTAATTATTCCTGCTTGGGATTTTGGTCAAACTTAGGAATGTGAGCTACTAGAAAGCATTCTGTCATGTTGAGAAGCAACAGTAGTAGGAGCTTGCATCCATCTGTTTTCATTTCTGGGAGAAATTACCCTTGCATTATGACATGCACTCTTTTTTCATTTGTTATTTAATAGGGAAGGGGTGTGCACGTGACACGGGGCAATGCTTTACGAGTTGAAGAGGTTTTGGAATAGAACTTCTGCTCTAGTTTACTGTAGTGAGGGGTATCTTAGAAATTTAGTGTAGAGATTTTTTCTCTTATCATACCCCTAAAAATCTGGAGGGAGGCATGCTTGATGGTCAGATATTAGATATTGACTCATCTCTAACCTGAGAGAGGAAACAATAATAAGAACATACTGTGGAGGAGAAGCTAGTTGCTTTCGTGAGTAGCTCTTGCAAACTTAAGGCATTACTACCTAATATCCAGTAATGACAGAAGCACCTTAATAACTTCATTTGTAGGTCTGTTTGAAATCTTAGTGGAAGGGATCAAAGCCTTGTGAATTTTTTTCAACCAAACATGATGGTAGCTGCATAAATAAGAGGTATTAACTTCCTTTTCTTCATTGAACAAGTCATGTCCTGAAGGCTTCTGTAAGTTACTGTAAACTAATATTCTGCTTAGAAACTGGTTTTATTGTAATATAACTTTATAAGCCTTAAACCTTGTCAAAAAGGTCATGCAATCCATTACTATTCCTGTTCTTGTTAGGTGTGTGGGGTTTTTTTTAACATAGAAGTGATTGTTATTTTTTTTTCTTTAGAGCCTCCTTGAAAAGAACTGAATTTGTTGTGTTAGAGTCTTCTTGCTCACCATATTTCTCTTATTCTTAATACAATAAATTGTTCTCTTGGCATTCTCTCCCCGCTTTCCCCTGTGGATTAGGATGTGGGGTGTTTTATTCTACTGAACTTGGTGTTTCCTTCAAAAAAGTAAGGACCCTAAAGATACAAGGGCATTGAAAAATATAAAACTGGTCAAGATAGATGGCAAAAAACACCATGCATAAATAAAGTACCTCCTTCTCTCTCCCTCCTTCTTCCCCCTCCCAAAATGAACAATGATTGTGTGGTTGAAGACCTGGCTGAATAAGTGTGTCAGGTACTGATTGGAAGAATGATAAATGGAGTGACCTAACAAAGGATTGACTTCTCCAAAAGACAGGCCTTTTTTAATGGATGGAAAGGGAGGAAGCCTCATTTAGAAGGGAAAGGCTGTTGGCAGTGCAGATATGACAAAGGGGAAGTCGACAACCATTGATTTACGTTCGGGAATGACAGTTGAAAAATTCAACAATAATCATGACAAATGAGAAGCGATGCAGTCAGAGGAAAAAATGCCAATACGTTAAGCCTGAGAAGAAATGCCAAGGTCACAAGCAAAGGTTTCCAAACTTCTGCTTTTGACAGCCTTAATGGAAATATTGGAAAAGATGGGGTATACAGGTTAAAAAGTACAGTTTGGAAACAGAAATTGTAGGCAATGCTAATTAGTGTTTGTTCTTTTCAAGGAGGTCACATGTGTCGCCTGTAGTAGTGTTGAGGCAAACTGACCATTAACTCACTGTTCTCTTACAGAGTATCTTTTTTTTTTTTTTTTTTTTTCCCTCAAGGAACTGCTGAAATAAATTAATAGCAACAGGCAAACAATCATGGTCACTTTAAAATATCACTTTGGTGCTCAGTGAATAAAGCACATCTGTAGATTTCTTTATTCCAGTCTTATGTGTAATATATAACTTATTTAAAAAAAAATCATTGAAGTGTGATAATAAATAAGATTATAAAAGATTTAGGTGAGTTGTTAGGTCAGATCTGAATAAATAAGTCTGGCATCTAAGAAGTTTTTAATAAATGTAAATCTAAACAGAATAGCAAATCTTGTAGTGAAGAGGTTTTCAGAAAAACAGTGCCCTGTTTATTTTTGGTTTTCAGCTTATTGAAACAGTTGGTGGAACGAGCAGACCACATGTATAAAATAGTTTTCTTCTAGTGCATTAGGTTTAATTATGTTATTAAATAAATTAAAAAATTGCAATATACAGATAGTCACTAGCATAATGAAATGAGAAGCTCTCTGTTTGCTTGAAAACCTGAGTGTTGGTGAAAGAAACATGCCTACCCAGTCTTATGGAAATGAGTAGGAAGGCGGCGAATATCAAAATCTATTTTATTAAGTGGCATGAATTGCTTTCAGATGTATCTTTGAAAACCTTTCATGATATTGATTTTTAAAAAATTCCATTGTTTCCCTCAAACAAAACTGCCTCTAGATGGGGCTGAAAAGAGAAGTTTCTTAAGGAGGAAGGAATGATCAGCTTTATAATATTTCATTTGTAGTACATCTTTCAAATTAAACTCATGTCAAGCTCCCGACTTGTAAAGGGTTAAGCCCTCATTCACAAGTACTAATTTAGCATGCAGCGGTCATTTTAACCTTATATGTACAATTACACAGTAGAAACAAATCTGAAATGCAACCTGCACAAATAATACCTGAGCTTGAGGGGAGAAACACCCCCCCCGCCCCCCCCAAAAACAAACCCAATCATAAAAAAAACACAAAACCCCCAACACACGGCCAGAAAGATTATAAATTGCTAGGATCTGTTATTTGAGGTAAACCTGGATCTATAATGGGTTTTTACTGGTTCACTTATACCTGAGGCTGCAAAGTGGAATATGAGGAAACTAGCCTCTTTAGATTAAACATTTTCTAATCAGCTTTATCACTCATATCTGAATTTATCTTATTTGAGGAAAATGCCAATATATTAGCAAGCATATATGATACACAAGGTGACCCTACCAACTTAATGACATAATACATTATCCTTAATGAAGTCAATATCTTGTCTTTTAGCTGTCTGTCTATTGGGGCGATTAATTGCAGTGTCATTAAAGTTAGCTCTCTTTTCATTTGAGCTTGACAAGTCGCATAAAACTAATGTTCTTAGTTATCAGCCACTGGAATAGGATGGAGGATGGAGGAAATTGTAGGACAAATAAGGGGGTACTGCAACAGCTAACTTGAAGGAATTTTTCCAATGACTGTTTTCTGAGCCTTCATTGCTGACTATGCACTAATAGTTAAAACATTTGGAACAGAGTTATCCAGATTGGGGGCTTGCTTCTGTGTATAGAGCTTGAAGTAGAACATAATGAAGAGCAAACTATCAGCAGCCACTGTTATTAGGACATCAGGACTAAAAAAATTGCAGAAATAGCCCCATGAGTAAAGTTAAAGGAGATTACCTATCCTAAGTTAATGCAATAAACAATATAAAAATATGTATTTTTCTCTTACTGTAGAGTTTCTCATTTATCAAAGTGTGAAATAAATATAAAGCAATTTAGGAAATGAGTTTATATGAAATAATGGTTTTGCATCTTTGATAAAACAAGTTTCAAACATTGGTGATAATAGCAATGAAGCTCTGGTGCCCAGTGCTAATTGTAGCACAAAAGCATCACTCCCTGCCTTCCCCCTACCTCTGAAACTACAAGACAGGATGGCTGTAATTTACAGTGTGTTATCTTTGTCTATAGCGGCAAGATGATATGAAGTAAATCAAGGTACGAGTAATGAAAGACTGAAAATTTATTCCTTGGAGCGCACTTTAAAGTGTAGTATCTGTTATAGTGGCACTGCCTGAAGACCCTGAAATGAGACTTGGATGAAGGGCAATAAAGAAGCATAGAGGCTCATGTTAATGTTGTTTGTCTGAGGTTAGTAATTGGGTTCCACTGATGAGTTGTGTGAAGACAAAGTGAGAATCCTAGCAAGTATTGTAAATCTTACATTGTTGGAACAAGAAGCAATCCTAACAAATATTGATCCTTCCTGTGCCCAGAGGCGAGGAAGAAAGCAGCATGCTGCTGAGCCAGTGTTGTTTCAATAGCACCAATTACCTTAGTGAGGCTAGTGCTCTGCATGAAATCCCACCAGGCTCACAAATTGTGAATTATCAATGATTAGGCTTTTTAGATATATCCCCTAAAATCATGCCAGGTTTGCTTTCTGTATCAATTCTCCTTTCAGGCCCCAAAATGTATCTCTTAAAAGCCTTTATTTTCAGCTTTTAAAATGCTATGGATATATTTCAAATACATTGTGTGCACTTAATCCTTTCCCTCCCATATATCCCCTTGCTTCCCTGTCCCCCATCCCCTCCCCTCAAAAAAGAGGACTGATCTCACAACACCTGAAAATATTCTTGGTCATTTTAACTGAATATTTGTTTAACTTGTATTGTTTCTAATTTACATTAAATACTAGGAAAAAACCATACAGTTTTAAAACATGACAGTTTTAAAGACTTATTTTAATAGAATCTCACATTCTCTATCTGAAACTTTGGTTTACTTTTGACTCTAAATTCAAATTTCTTTTAGAGAAAACTCTCAATCATTATTAAGTCATTTACAAAATTACAGTGTGCTTAAAAATTGATGTTCAACTCAAAATTCATATGTAGTTATATGCTTGTGCTTCTATGCTTGCTCTCTGTCTTGTCTCATTTGACGTTATTTGTCTGTATAGAGTGAGGCTGCCAAAATGCTGTATGAAGGAAAGATTTATGTTAGTGTGTGAGGGAGAGTGCCAGTAGTAGTCTGGGTGTTCAAACCAGCATTGTGACAAGTTCCTGTCCTGATGAGCTGCAGGCATGTGCGTGCTGGGGGCAGAGAAAGGGAGTCAGAGGTCAGTAGGAGACAGAGGAAGAGATCCTTCTTCTGCCACATTCCAGTCTTGTGTTCTATCCACTGCTTATGTCTTCTAATGGTATCTGTGGTTACTGTTTTTAAGGCCAGTAGGAGCTTTATAGTAAATTTAGAGAATCTCTGCTATGCTGTGTGAAAAGGGAGACCTAGTAAGGCAGAAAAATAGTGCCTCAACATATGTAATTGTTGCTGCATTGCTGCTTCGTGGCCAGCGTTGACCTTGACATTAGCCTACTACCTCAGCCTGTGTTTTGGGGAATACCCTCCAGTGTGATGGACCTTCTGGCAGGAGCTCTCTTCAGTAAGGACCTTTGTCTTTTATCCAGACAAGAAGACTTTTTCTCCATTCCTATCAATTTTACCTCTATCTTTTCCCATATTATCTCTTCTATTCCTCTTAAATCTGCTCTTGAATTCTCATCATGTGTTTTGTGATTTGCCAGGCTGACAGATTCCCAACTGAAGCAGTTCAGAGAGTGGCAGACCAACCACTTATGCTTAGTCCTCCATGCTGTGCTAGCTGAGAAAAGATGAAGTGACCTCAGGGAAAGGTTCACAGTTGGGATTTTTTTTTTTTACTCTTTCTTTGTTTATAGATAACATACATACACTGTTGGTTGGCAATCACTAAAGGGGTGTGTATCTGTGCTACAGGAATGTGTAAGTATGGGGTGTGCAGCCCCTAGGACTGAGGTGGGTGGATGTGAG
>JAWWEW010000166.1:13243932-13256557 GCA_035583185.1 Anabacerthia variegaticeps | reverse complement strand
AGGGGTGTGTATCTGTGCTACAGGAATGTGTAAGTATGGGGTGTGCAGCCCCTAGGACTGAGGTGGGTGGATGTGAGTGTTCCTAGCACCTGTTATCTGGTTTTGAAATGTCCTGTAAATGTTTGTGGATGAGCTTGCTTGACGTTTCCGTACAGGTTTGGAAGATGTTGTTGAAAACTTTGTGTTTTGAAGTGTTTTCCTGCAGAAGATGAGAACCAGCACCCTGTTTCATTGCACAATTCTTTCTCGACTGATAAGACACCAGTACCAGTTCCAGTGATTTAAAGAAGTGGGTTGATAGGTTTAAGAATCTCTATAAATGGTATCGTAGCTGCACCAATAACATTATGGGAAATTCCTGTCTTTATTGTATAATAATCATAACATAAAAATGCTGAGCATTAATGCTGAAATGGAGCTGTGAAGCTGGTGGCCTGTATATGTGATACTTAATACTATTTAGTGTTTATTAGTGTGGTACACATAGACCTGAAACCTCTCTGTGTTGAAACATTTTAATTGCAAGTGCAGAAAGCACCAGTTTATTTTCAATAAGACTACACAGAACATTATTGAAACCATGTTTTTTCCTGGGGCTCAGACAACTGTTGGAGGAATTCTACACCACTTATAATATTATTAAATATAATTTAATACAATATTAGCCGAACTGGGGCCTTGAGAAGGGAAGGTGACTATAGTAATGGTCAATTTTCAGTATGAGATAGTTTCTCGATGTTGCAAGATACTCTTAATGAGGAAGGAAACCATGAAAGTGTATCAAGAAAATTGGGTTGTTTTCTTTCTTTTACTGTTCCACTGCGTTTGTCTACTGTTCTTGAGTAATATAGTTTTCCCCAAAGAAAATGCTATTTTTTTATTAATTTGTGGGTTGCTATATATCAAATTGAACTATAGATGATTGACCCTCAGATTAGAAGCTAACTGATAGTGAACTATCACATCAAAGCTCTAGGCTAAGGGAAGCTGGTTTTTTACAGGAGTCAGCTTTTTTCTATTTAAGAAGCAATACTTTTTCTTCATGCATGCTAGTCTGAATAAACTATATAGCTTTGATCTGTCATTCTCACCCGGACTATAAAATGCTTTTAATTGCTTATGTTTAGACAAACAAAATCTGTAATTCTCCAAGCCCAATGTGCCAGCAGCAGTTCCCTCAGTAACTGAAATTTTATATCAAATTCTAAAGAATACAAATAATGGTGATGGCAAATAGTGTTTTGTGATTTTTTTTTTCCTCATTTAGCTTGGGATGGGATAAGTGTTTTGTGTTCCCTTAAGATGCAATTTGTGAGCCTTTCTCTTGATTTAGAACTCTTCATGTTTATTTACCCTGGCCATTGTCCCACTCACGTTTGTGAGTTTTAGTGCAAGAAGCTGTTTAAACTCTTTAATCAGCATAGATTATGGTTATTTCCCATGCTGAGCTTACTAGGTTAAGTGTGGAATATTATTTTCTTTCCCCACCTTTCTTTTGGGTTATTTTAGCACTTGAAAATGATTTAAGGCATTCTGATAATGTCTGAAAATCCACATGGCTCTGGAATTCTCACCCTGGCACTGTACGATATCATTTCTTCAGTTTGTACTGCCACCACAGGACACAGTGGAGCATTCTTGGTGTTTACACCCAGATATTTGGACACCTAGACTTTGTTTCTTCTTGAAACTTTGTTGTTTCTGAACCTGACTCTGTGATC
The DNA here is from genome assembly GCA_035583185.1 of Anabacerthia variegaticeps. Taxonomy (NCBI): domain Eukaryota; kingdom Metazoa; phylum Chordata; class Aves; order Passeriformes; family Furnariidae; genus Anabacerthia; species Anabacerthia variegaticeps. The sequence continues at coordinate 13,254,836 of JAWWEW010000166.1, read as the reverse complement.
TGAGTCCCAAACTCAGTAAGCTTTAAGACTAAGATTTACTTGTTTTAATTACCTTATGAATCCCATTGAAAGAGGAAGTTTATTCCAGTTTCCTGCAAGTAATTATATCATTACACTGGAAAGATTCTTCTGGACTAATAGCTGTGTGTACTTGAATTCTTCAGATTTGTGTTTGTTTGGGGTTTTTTTGCCACAATGAAAGCAAAGGCTTAACCCTTCTCCATATACATATATGTATATATATAAATTTATGTACATGCAAAATCTGCATCTCTTGGCCACAAGCATATTAAACTGCAAATTAAGAACATATACTGCAAACCCTATGTTTATTTACAAACAGAATGATATTTTTATGACACAGGTAGGTAGTGAGCATTCATTTTTGCCACCTAGACCCAGATGCCCATCATAAAAATGTAGCTGTTAGTCATACACTGTTCTCTTTTCCTAAGCTTCAACAAGAAACTAGGGACCACTAAAAACATACTCCCTTTCATTAAAGAGGAAATTATTGCCATATATTTTTGTAATAACCAGTAACATTTCAAATTACTCACATTTATAGCTTGTAATCAAGTTTATATTTAACCTCTAATCCCCATGAAGTAGGTAATGACTGGTTTGTTAGTTAACCACTCATGGGAAGTTAAGGGCAGTTAACAATCTACCAAACCAGTCATTAACTGCAGTAGTGACTGATTTCTCAGGTGTTATTGGTGTTATAAACTTCCTTCAATGGTTTGTAACAGAAATATTAATTTGTAAAGGAAAAAAAGCATATTTCAATTACCATGCTGTGACAGGCTGAAAAATTTGGTAGTTTCATTTTATTTCCTTACTCTTCTTGCCCCCACCCCCATACACACACTAACCAGTGTGCAGGGAGGGGAGGTACTGGCTGTAGTCTTAGACTACATGTATGGGTCCTTCCAGAACAAGCTCAGTGACAAGTGCATTAATAGGATTAGTACAGACAAATGTGGACAGTGAGGATTTGAAGCAATCTTGGATGAGATTTCCTACTGGTAGGTAAATACGTCCTTGATAGCACTCAGTGCCTGTAAGCAGTAGTGTCACGGTGCTGGTGTACTGTGATATAAATGAAGATGATGCAGCATCACATGTTTTAATTATGTGTTTGATTTCAGTACTTTTTGTTGCATATTATGAAGCATACTAATTAAAAGGTAGTGTTCCACAAGCATCATTTTGACGTAAAATGAGTAAGATAGCCTGTTTGTTTAGGTATTACATTGAGGTTAAAAGTAGAGTCAAGCTAAGGATTTTCATCACTTATCTTAGCTGTTCCTTTGGTTTGATTAATAATGAATTTGCTAGCTTTTAAATACATAATTTCTCCAGGTGAATATCTTCTAGCTTTTCTGTTTCTAAAATTATGCAACAGTATGGGTTCATAGAAGTGTCAGAGCTTGCTTTTCCTCATCTGATTAAATAATTAAGAACTTTCAATAAATACCTGGTACCTGATCTCATGTTTGCTTCACGTTCTAATTGACTTGAAGCCCACATGAAGCTTAGCTAAGGCCTTTTTAGAATCTTGGACATTTGAAGACGTTTGGTATGTTCTTTAGCCTGTGAGCTCTAAACTTACAGAAAAGCAGACTCTTGGAGTTTTGAAAGATTTCATGCTGCTACATCCATATCTTGTGTACTCTATTAATTTTAGAATAAACTGTACTTTTTCCTCTTTATGTGACAAAGGTCAAAAAGGAAAGAAAAACCCAAAAAAGTAGTGAAGGTCTTTCCTCAGGATGTGCCATCTAGGTCTTTGGTTTCAATACGGAAACATTTGAATTATATTTAAGTTCTTTGTAGGATGCCCATTAAATCCCAGTCTTCCACAGAGGGGGAAAAAAATCCCCAAATTTATTGTCTTGTATTCGGAATAGAAGGTATCAGCATGAAGCAGTTCAGTTTTGTCTTGCTTCTCTTTTTATTGTGCTCTTTCTCACTTAATTTGGTCCCTCTGTTCTTCCATTTTATATAAAATCTGTCAATTTGGCAGAATACTTGAAAACTTAAAAGATAGGAAACTGAAAGTACTCTTTTAAACCGAACTTTTGGTTTTAATGTACTCTCTTTTATGTGTGAATTATAAACATTTGTGGAAATGCAATCTGGAATTTGAAATTAGCAAGTTTCACGGTGTGTTCTCTGGGGGTTTGTTTGTAGTTTAAGTCACCTTAGGTAGATATTTGCTTTACTGGAGCCTCACTGGCCTAAAATGTTTAGGTTTGTGAAATGTAGGATGTCTGTGTGGGTCTTTCCCAAAACAGGATGTTTTATCCAAGCCTCTACTTGGAATCAGTGCCTCTGGAAACCATGTCTATACAGTTCCTCAAGCTGCTGGAAGCTCCTCAGATGCTTTCAGTTGATCTCTGCTATAGCTGTATGTTCCACGTGGAGTGGACATTACTCCAGTAGGTACTGGTCTGAATCTGTCACTGAACAGCTGTCAAATAGTAACAGCTTTAGGTCACAACCTGCTTGGCCCACGTTTTAACCAGTGACCTAGGGGTGAAAGGCATTTTCCAGCACTATCAATCCCGCCAGACATCAAGTCCCTCTCAATAGGCTTTCCACTGGAACTTCCAGCAGATAATTGTGTCTGTGATTTCATTTAATGTGACACCAGGTCTTGCATGAAAAATATTTCACTGACCTGTCAATGAAAAGTTCTTTGATTTGTATTTAACAATATATAGCACTATTTCACAAAGCATCCCATTTTTTTATACCTTGGGTATTCCATGGGTTAAAGATAGACTCCAGTTGTAGTCTTGCAGTTACAGGCTGATCTACTGTACTGTATGTCCCTTTGGGGAAAAGAATGAAAGTTCCAGGCACAGATTGTCAGGAAATTCCAGCCAAACTGCAATTTCATTGCAATAATGCAGTACTTTGTTACTGAGCAGGTTAAGAACTGGTATTCCCATTATGTAGCATGTAATAAAATTAATGTTATTGTTAAGTATAAGGACAGGACATATTAGAGGTATCTTTTATTGCATAGTCTTCATTATAAAAGAACAGCTAGTGCTGAAATGTTATCCATGTGATAGGTAGGGGTACTTTTTTTGTGCTGCTGTCTCTGATTAGGACTAGGATAATGCATGGTTTCTGCCTTTTATGTCCATAGGAAACAAGACAGACCAAGGTAAAATAGATGAACGTATGTTGGCAAAAGATTAAAAAGACCAGTGGTAAAGTCCATTAATAATTCTCATATTTAGGATTTGCTTGGTACTGTACTTACAGAATCTGCAACATTTAATCTCTTTTCAGAAAGACTGGCTGAGAGAACCTTTTTGCCTCCTCTGAGTGATAGGCCTAGATTTTCGGAGGCAGCACATTTGTCTGTCAGAGCTCTTGGCTGGTGTCGTGATTTAGTTTCCGTCAAATGATGCTGGTGTCCGGTTGATGATATAGCCTTGCTGGATATGGGGAAATTTGTTACCTTTAGCTTTGACAGGAAGATAATTGCTGATGGTTAACAGAACTGTGCAGAATCCATTGGTTTTGCAGCAACACAAGCAATGGAATCTGCCTTGAGAAGTCAGTCTTTTCACAGAAGCTTCTCTATGCTGCTTCTTCATAAGCCAATTTTTGTTTTTCTTTTTCTGTTGCACTAAAGTATATCTTTGTAGTGGTAGCTCTGGAAGCTTATTGGCATGTCTTAGAGTGACCAAGACCTGATCATGTAGCATTTTGTTTTTAATTTTCTTTTTATATTTTTATCACAGCACTTGTGATCTTTGTTTAAAACAGCTGTTAAAAGAAGGGGAGGAGTCAGTGATTGCTCACCTTTGCTAAGTGAAAGCATGTTCTAGGTATATAACTTATTAAATATAAATGATGAAAATATTAAAACTGGTCTCAATTAGAAAGGAATAGAAAAAAAAATTAAGATAAAGCAGCAAATAGTTAATACAGAAGAGATTTTAAAATCCACTCTAAATGCTAGACCTAAACTTAAAGGTCAGTAGGAATATTTTGTGATCACTTTCTTAATTTTATTTTTTTTTGTCGATAAAGGCTTCATTGGGTTTTTGCCAAGAGTATTATCACTATATGTACTACCACTATATCAATATGCACTTTTCCAGACTTTTGTAGGTCTAAAACCATCTTTCCTATCTCCCCATGCTTATTTCCCAGGTCTGGACTGTGAATTGCCTGAAAAGCTGCTTCCACTCTTCCTCCCCCATATGACAGTGAAAAATAAATTGGTTTTTAAGAACAGGAGAAGCAGAATCTATAAATGGAGTGACCAGCAATATCATCTTACTCATCTTATTAGTAATGTTTTCTAGTAGTCCTAGACTTCTTGAATCTCTTAAGCAAGAAGGAGTTAGACTGATGTTAGTAAATATCTCTATTCTAGCTGTTTTTACAATAGGACAATTCTGACAAAATTGGGACAATATCAGACTCATGCAGAGAGGATTGTCAGATCTCTCACAATACAGGTAATATATGCAGTACTTGGCTTTAAAAATTACTATTGATTTTAGGGTGTTTCCTTTTAAAAGGCTTATGCTTGGATTAACTGAAATCTAAGCTCACCTTCATACATACTTTTCTTCACACACTTTTCTTCGTAACAATTTCCAGACATTTATCTATGTACTACCATCATAATTTCTCTTCAGTTTCCAATAAGCATGCTCACATGCCGTTTTGCCTCCAAAAGTTGCTTTCCTTGCGCTTACTTTAAAAACCCTGTTCCTGTCTGCAGCAGCCACGGATTTTTTTTTATTAACCATATAGTTTGTTTCCCCATTGTATAAGGAAAAGGGAAATTCATGAAGTAATTTGAATTTCTTAGTAATTTAATTAATGGGTATTTTTATACCAACATTGAATTAATATAGGTTTTGTGTTAACCTGTTGCCACTATGCATTAATTTCCCAACAGAAGGGAGTTTGTCATTGTAGTTCAACATGCAGGAAGTATTTTTTCATGTTGTACAAATCTTCGAAATCTCTTTCTCCGCCAAGTAACTGTGTTGTCCTAAGATTCTGGCTTAAAAATTCTGTAATTGTCCCATAGCTCTTGAAATGCACTCACATCTAACTTCTATAGGGCTGATTTAGTACTTAAGAACATGGAAGTTTTGATATGATGGAATAAAGATGATGATTTCACTGAAAGTGCCATGTGGCAGCAGCTCAAGTTTAATGACTTTTTAAATATCTTATAGGAAGAAAAGAAACTTGTATTCTCAGTGAGATGTCACCAAGATCTAAAATTAGAGGAGTTATTCTGAAACACCTAACCTTTCCCCTGAAAAACAAAGAATGTTTAAATTGCATGTTCTGCCTCAAAGTTTCAGCCCCCTCCCAATGACCCCTCCCTCCCAGTTCTGCATCATTTTATTTTCTTTACTTGGTTTTACCACTGTCTGACCTCGTGTTGTATTTTTTCTGAATGACAATGAAAGTAATTGAAAATATTGATTGGCAGTACAGTTAAGTTGTCAACACAACCATTTAATTTGTCAGGAGGACTTGTTAAATTGTCAAAAATCATATAAAAAAACTCCTTCAGTCACTGATGATATACATTAGAGATGTTCACAAATCAAATGGGCCATTTTTGAGATAAATGTTGAAGAAAAATTCTGAAATGGCTTTCTCCAGATTCTTTTTTAAGGTCAGACTTAAAAAGAATACCCAGCAAATACCTGGCTGGCAAATACCTTCAGGAGAATACCTGGATGTGATATTACTTATTTTCCAACAGCACCCTTACATAGCTTGTATTTATGACAGTCTGGATTGAAGTCTGGCATTACTTCTGCAGCAGGCTTATTTCAGGGCTTTGTTTTAATGTTCAGGTACTTTGATCTCAGGTTTTATATGTAGGGTAGACCGGAAAAGACAATGCTATTAGTGTTTTATGGACCTTATCTCTGTCTCAGGATAAGTATTACATTTTGTCAACATGAAACTGTGCAAAAATCTCCTTGCACCATATTTGAATCTGGGATACTGGTACAGCTCCAGGTGCGCTACAGTTCAAATCAAGCAACTTCTCTGCAGTATCTTGTGTTTTATTATTAATGCAATAGTAATTTGAACCGTAGGTGACATTTTCTAGGCTGTCTCAGGCTATCATTTGCACAAATCCAACCAATTTATACTGCAATTTGAAGGGAAGTGTTCCCACTGACCCAAGGAATCTCTGTAATTCTTTCTGTAGTTTTCCTTTTCTTGGGGCTGGTGGTACTCCAGAACAAGTAGAATGTTCTTGTTTTCCATTGGTTTTGTAAAGCCAACTTGGCAGAAATGGATAGCATGTTCCTTCACTCATCACCATGATAATCCATGGCATTTCCTACATTAGGGCTCTGGTAAAGGCAGGTTTTTGGCTTTTAGTCCTGCAGGTTCACAATGATGAATTTTATTGTAAATGTGTTAGAGAAAAATATTGTTTTTTGTTTTTTGTTTTTTTTTTTTATTTTTAAAGTAACTAAGTAGATTAATTATTTTTCTTATATCTTGGTATTTGGTCCGTGGTATTTAAGTTTTGAGTTTATTGAAAAAGGTGCCAAGAAATCTGCAGATTATCATTAGGAAACATGAGGAGCCACCCTTTAAGATCAAAATTTGTATAGTGTAAAACAATGATATTATCAAGACTTTCTGAAGATATTAAGTGACGTAGTCTCAGTTGTGGAGGGTTCATGCTCCATATCAGCATCTGCTCCTAAATGTAAAGCATGTGGATGTTGCTTGCGTTTCTCTGTTGATCATAATATAGTATTAAAAGTCCCAAAAATGTTTCAGATTCATTTTGCCAGTCTAGGCACAAAATGTACTTCCATGTTTGGTTGGAGGGTTTTGGGTTCTTTTTTTTTTTTTGGTCTGCCAAGCCCATGCCCTTCCTTTTCTATCTGAAGAGGTTTTACTTAGCTGGCAAAAAATATCAAGTAGCCAGTATGTGGAGTTTTGCACATATCTGTTACTTTGAAGATTTGTTTTTGTAAGTACTTTGGGATGTAATGCACTGCATAAATACATAAATACACATAGTTCATTATTACAGCCTATTTTCTTTGAATGAAAAGCTTTTCCTTTTTGTGTTAGAGCTGTTTGGGAAAATACTGGTATTTTAAAAGTGCCTATAGTATTTACAGCTGCAACTGATTTTCAATAAAATAAACTGTTCAAAACTGAGACTCATTTCTCTAAGCAATCATGCTTCAACATGAAGAGCCCTTAAGAAGAAAGCAGAGATGGGGTACTCTGCAGCTGGGTTTAGGAAAGTGGAAATCTGATAAATAAATAAATAAGCCCAAACCACAGAAATGGTGTTTAGGGAACAGTTAGCAATAATAGCTTGTCTTAGGTCAGAAAATTTCAACCTTATCACATCGGTCTGTTAAATAACATTTTCTGAAATATGGTTTTACCTTTTGAGGTTATAAAAACTCTCCTTCTGCCTTCCCACAGTTTAGAAAACCATATGATCGTCACTGACAGTCCATGCCCCTTCCTGCTCCCAGTACATACATTTAAAAAACTGTACAGTATTATAAGTACAATTGTCAATATACCTTAGTTTATCAAAGATCATTTAAGAAAAAGCTTACATGTATTATGAGCATGTTAAATTAGCCATGTGTTCATTATATTGGAGATTTTTACGTTTTAATTATGATTTGTGATGTCCAAATTATAGGTCGGTGTGTATGCCTTTGTTGCAGTGGCTTTCTCTCATCTATCAGTTCATTTGAGCTGTAATATTACTTTCTTCTAATAAAATTTTAAGCTCATCAAGTCAGGACAGGAAAATTGTCCATAGATTGGTCTCCTACTGAGCTCTGAGTATTAAGAGGGGGTCATGTGTCTTCAGAATTATTCATTCTACTTGCATGTTGCAGAGAAGCTTTGTGCCACAGAGAAGCAGCTCCAACCTGAGTGCTGGAGAATCCTGACCTTAATTGTTCAGGACAGGGACAATGAATCTTGATCCTTGGAACAGTCTTAGCTATTCTGGGAAATGTAGTCATCTCAAAGTATGACAGTTTGGTTATTACTGATTAGATGTGTTTCAGATGAGATTTCCAGGGATCAGTGATTAACATACACCATCTACAAGTAATATTTTTTCAGGGTCATATTCTGCAGGGAACTCCGTTAGTGCAAGTCCTTAAGTCAATGCTTTCTTATTTAAATATTGGATTGATGTTGGTACAAAAGCTTGCTATTTTTTTTTTTTCCCCTCCTCTCTCCAGGTGGGTAGACATACCAAATGACTTATGGAAAAGCTAATACAGCTGAAGATATTACATAGCAGAGTACACTGACTAACATTCTTTTGGGAAGTGCTTTCAATAGAACACACCATAAATCCGTTATTTATGAAAAGAGCCCTCTGTTTCCCTAAAGGTGTAATTTCTTTACTGTTTCCAAAAAAAGTATGTAGCAGTCTTTATTTCTGTAAATGTTTTAGGCTGGGTAAATTCTGAATTTGCAATACTTTGAAGAAAAATGGAATAAGGCATTTAGACAATAGGGTGAGAGAATTTTAATAAGTGCCAAAATGCACATACATACAGAAAAGTTGGGGTGGCTTGCTATTAGAAGATAATAAAAGCTACGACTGGACATTAGAATTCATTGGCTAAAAGGAAAGGCCAACGCCATTTGAGGATTGTGACTATCAGTCCTGATATTTTCTCCTTAGATGTAAAAGTGGAGATAGAAAGATGGACTCTTGAACAAGAAAACTGGCCTAAAATTTATACTGGGGTCAATTTCTACTACTGTGTCAGGCTGTCATGTAATCTTTGATGAGTCTTTTAGTTTCTTGTTCCCCAGTTTTGTGTGTTTAAAGCACAGCTAGAACTTCTATTTGCCGCGATTTTTGTATACTGTGCTAATATTTCGATGTAGGTCAGGAGCTTGTTCTTGCAATTTGGGTTTGGCCTCTTCAAGCGACTATGGCTCAGAGCATAATGCAAAACACAGAGTGTGTCTAGAAGGGGGTTTTTGTCTTTGAGGCACCTAGACAGTATTCACGGCAGAGAAGTATCTGAAGAAGCTGGCAGAGTAACAAATTAGTATTTGCCAATGTGTTTATGTCTGTGGTTAAATAATAAATTAATTTTTTTAATAGTTATTTGTACATCTCATGCTAACGATGTCTTAGACAAATTGCATTCTAATGTGCAAAAGACCTTGAACTGTTAGGTTTCCCTGTTTGTGAGTGACTGAACCATTGCACCATTAAAAAGAATAGTTAGTTAAGTGAAATGGCACAATAAATTTTGAACTCTTACAGAATCACTGTTTCACTCATCATTGATTGCTATTTATTTATTTATGTTCATCAGTTACTCCTTGTGTTGTCATTTTTTTATGGCTATGTCAGTGTGATAAAATCATATATCTAGCTGTCTCTTGCATCTCTTCTGAAACAATCTGCACTACATTTTTCATTGTGTCCTATTTTTAAATCAACTGCTCACACAGGTGCTGCTTATTCCCTTTAGGAAAAAAAAAAAAAGTATGTTCCATCAAAGTATTCAACTATGGATTCTTTACTTGTGACTGTCATTTTCTGAAGAAGGGACTCTAATGTGGTTTTTGGTTTATTGTGGAATACCTGGGACCTGTTAGCCTGTAAGTGTCAAAAAGTGATAAATTAGCGATAGTGACTCACAATTATGCCTATCTACACCTGGAAGTGAGTTGAAACTGCTTTCATCTTCTTTTCATATCATCTTCAACAAAATTCAGATAAAAGACATCTCCCACACCGACTCTAACGCTGCAGTCTTTGAACCTGGGACTTGGTGACGGTACAGTATTGCATTAATTCTTGCACCATTTAGTCTCCTTATCTAATGGCGCAGGCTTATTCTTTGTAACTAACAACAATGAAGGGTGCCTTTAAGAAATCTCCAGTGAGCATTGAGGCATTACAGATTAGGTCAGTAGAACTGCTGCTAGGTTGAGCATGATGGATGAGTGGGAGAATGAGTTTCTGCCGCACAGTATTGTGAAATCTTTTCATTGTCACCAACGGCCCTATGAGGGGCTGATGAATGAGGGAGCAAGTGTCAGAAACGCCCTTCCTTGCCCTGGTACACTTTTAATATCTCCCAGAGCTACAGGATGAGTATTGATAAAAGTAAAGTTTAAAAATAACTATGGAGTGATAGGTAGCAATGATTTAAGGAGAAAGTGGTGTTGGGGTTAGAGAGGGTTCATTTTGTAAAAGCACACAGAAGAGAGGAAGCTGAACTGTGTGGATCAGAGAAGGAGCAGTAGGCTTTTTATAAAAAGCTAATGTGATGAGGATGATGAGTTCCTTGATGGATGAGTTACTTCCATCTGGTTGCAGTATATGTAATAAATAGCTGTGCTCATGTTTGACCTCTCCCACTTACCAGGCACATCTTTGTCTTTTGGGATATCCAGCAGGAAACTGTCCATTACAGTCAGGGGGAAGGGAGAAAGAGTGACCAATATACAGAGCTTGGGAGCCTTATAGGTTTGCGTACATGGCAGGTGAAAGTGATGTCAGAGTTTTATAAAGTGAACAAGATAGAAATAGTTCCATTACTTCCTCTGCAGTGTCATTTTGAAATAGGAAACATATTTTGAATTGGTTTCCTGTATAAAAATATTGCAAAGTCTAATTTTCCTTGTCCTGGATTTGTATGTTCAGTTATTTTTTGCATTGACTTTTGGTTTTTTCTGCATTCTATTTTTTGTGTCTCGTCCAAGGAAAACTCGAGGAAAAAAAATTTTTCCATCATGTAAACTCCTCAGGGGAGGACAGCAAGAGTTCTTGCTTATGGATAGAACACATCTCTGCCTTTGGAAATTTTTTATCACAGCAGATATACAGGAACGAGCCAAAA
>JAWWEW010000166.1:13198932-13238932 GCA_035583185.1 Anabacerthia variegaticeps | reverse complement strand
CCATAAGAGAGTTTTCCTAAAATTTTAGAGAGAAATACTGTAGAACACCATTCTTGTGATTGGAACAAACCATCAAAGATCAGTTATGATAAAACTTTATTGACACAGAGCAATCACCTGATGAAGAGTAGTAAAGCCAGTAGAGGAGCATGCAGTTTTTCTTCTGAATAGCTCTTACTATGGCATCTTCATGTAATAAATTGCAAAAAATTCCATTTGTCTGAGGTGAGCACAAAACAAAACCACCAACTTTTTAGTTCTGTTTTGCTTAGATGAAAATCTTTACTGTATTTTCTTCTCTCCACTTCTGCAATTTGTTTCTTGTATATTTTACATTTGTTTATTAATTGTGCTGCCACACACAATATGGAGGTTGTGCTAGCAGAGACTCACAATACAGTATAAGCAATGCTTGGGTGGTTGCCAGTGGGTTTATTTTGACCTCTTCAGAGCTTATCTGAAAGGTTGTACAAACCAGTAGTTAAAAGTATCAGCTACCTGGAACTCTGCTGTAGACCCTAGGAATCACAAGTTGTGAGTGATTCTGAAAATGGAGGAGTATGGTAGTTAAAACCAGCAGCAGCTGAATGGATCCCTGTGCTAAGTACTGCAGTCCCTGCTGTCAGTGGGGCTGAGGATGCTAGCAAGGCAGGATGGGGTTTTTGTCTTTAAAAAAACAATGTGGACATGGCCAAAGAGAACCATGAGGAGTGTTTAGCTGTAGGCTGTCTCTGCTTTGTTAGTGCAGAGATATATACTCCTGTCATGTGGTTATAATTACACTAACTGTTGTATTTCAGGAAGAATGGAAAACCACCTTTTTATTATTATAAGAATTACCTGTGGGTCTTCAGACTGGCAAAGGGCCTCACCTCGCCCTGAGCACCGTAAGCTTTTAAGGGTGTAATATAGTATAACTTCTTAATTCGGCATCTCTAATCAACCTATCTCAGATCAAGCTGATTTGAAGATGACATACTCAGGGAAATGTGCACTTTAATTGTGCATACAGGTAATAATTGTCAGTTAAAATCTAAAATTACATATTTCATTATATATACATATGTATTTATATATTATATATGTGACTAAAGTAGGCATAATTATCAGAAGTGGTTGCTGTATGAAAGCAAGCAAACAAATTGTGATTGCTACTACTTTTTCAGATATGTTTCAGTGTTTTGTGTTACAATTGTAATGTTCAGAAAGACTTTCTCAGAATACAGTGATAACCCTGACCTAGTATAATTTATCAGAGCTGATATCTGAGCTGTGCTGCACAGCATGATGTGGACATTTTGATATTCTGCCCCCATCTCTGAATTATGACATTTGATTCTTCATATATTCCATTTACTTCCAGTAGAGGAGGACTCCACTTTGCCAAAAGCAATAAGAAGTTGCTTCATGTTCAGTACCCAAACAAGACCAGTTAACCTCTGAACTGTGAATATTAGTTCTCAAAAAATGTGAAAGGTACTAATAAAGATGGATTTGATGGGTAAAAATGCATAGAATATGGGCTCAAGTTCATTTATTAAATATTCATAATAACGACTGAGAGAGAGCAGTCTGGTTTTCAGTCTGTTCTTCTGCATCAACTTGCCAGCATATGTAACAGCAAAAGACATCTGCAAATACAAAAAAAAAAATAAAGAAATCAGGCATTCTTTTTTTAATTGGGTACTAGCATGCAATGTGTATGTAGGAGAGAATCTGCTCAAAGCCTTTTCCAAGAAGAGAGCACAATGCAGAGTAATTCATCTGAACAGTGATATGTTAGAAAAGTACACTTTTGTTCTCAGTTAGGAGTGGAAATACTACAGATGTCCCATATGATAAATAAAGCCTTGGTTTATATTCCTAAAAGAAGAAGGGGGGGGTGTGTGAAATTGTGAGGGTTTTTTTTCCCACAACTGGTATTACTGAACCCCAGTTGTAAAAGGTGTTTCAGTTGGCTATGGATCGAGGAGGCCCTTTTACTCTGTTTCTTGATGGACAGCCGTTAACATCTTTGCAATTAACATGGTCTAAAACCAGAGAATAGATGCTTGGTTTAAGTGAGATCAAACTCTTTGAGGTCTACATAAATTAAACATTTGTTTTCAGAGTCTTGTCTGAGAGTACCTTGCAATAAACAGTGTAGTAATCACTTAGTCTTTTTTGAGAATGAAGATGTGAATGAACTCCTGCCTAGTGTTGAACATAACCCAGCAAAAGCAGCAGTTGTATCGAATCTGATATTTTGATTTATGTAACATCTGTGCTGAAGCTGAAAATCCAGTTTTTGTCTTTTTTTTTGGTGGAGGGCAACTATTCTTCCAAATGAATCTCCCCTGCCTAAATTCAGATGATAACATCACTTAAGATGGCTCCAATGGATGTATGACAATCAATGGATTTGATTTCGTCGCCAAACACCATAGAAGGCCTAACAGAATAGGGTATTTGGGATCTGTGTTAACAACTGAAGCACACACTCCAGAATGTCAATATTAACTACATAACAAATGTGTTTCTTCTAAGATGTTAAACAGTGAATGGAGGAAGCTAAGATAAGCTTTGTTATCCATCCCAGCCAGAAGGAAAAGCTTTGACAAAAGGCAGGAGGAGACAACTGAATGGTAACTGAGGTGGCTGTCAAGCTACCAAAACTAGTTCCGTTTTTGTGTGGGCTAGAATTATTATCTTAATTATTTTATTCTGCACTTTTGTCAAGGTACGTTCAGTTTTGCAGGCATTAGTTTTTACCATGTCCAAAATAAACTTTGTTCATTCTGAACTGGGAACAACTTGGACAGTGAAGACTGAAAATCAATCATCTTTCAAAAGGATTTAAATATTGTCCTCCATATCTCCCTGCCTTAAAACCCCTCAAACCATTCTTCTTTTTCTCTCTCTTACAAAACCAAGCACCAAAAACTTCTGATAGAAAATCTTGATTCAGATTTGAAAGTTATTTCTTCCCATAGGATACTAGCTTTCTTTTTTTATTCAAATAAGCTGTTTGTCCAATCAGGGAGTAGAAAACAGTCACTTCATACTGGAAGGAGTTCCTAATTTTAGCTGTACTCTGACAATGTTCTGTTGCAATATTGCAGTCATTTTTAAGAATCTAGAAAGATAGCCTAGTTGTGAAAACTTGGCAGTGACACATGAGTGGTAGAAAACCTTTGTCCTAGCCATTGAAAGCTGGACAAACCCATTTACTTTTTCTCCCTCCATTTTTTTTTTTTTCTCTTTAGTGAGATAGGGTTTCTTTTTCTTCCTGTGTATGCCATTGGCAGCTATATGTGAAGGTAAGGGTGGAAGTGGGACAGAGTGTGGTTTCATTGTAGAGCTGTTTTGAGCCACTTAAAAGGAAATTTCTCCTATCTACAAATTTCCTCTGATCTTCATCAGCATCTGTGTTGGATGATTCTAAAGGCACTAGTTAGGTGATTATATTGTAGTCTTGTTAGAGGTGTTAAAGTTTTATTTAGTGCTTGTAGATTGATGGCTAATGGGCTTTGCTGGGTTGTTTAAGTGGAAGTTTCGCACAATCTGATGCTAAAATGGAGGTTTGAGTGAAGCTTTTATCACTCTTTCACCAGTCTTGTCAAGAACTTCCCTTTCCTCACTGGAAAGGGAATTTCATGCTGTGTATTTTTAATCCAAGCATTCCATCATTCAGCAATCTAGTAGAAGTTTGTGGTTCTAACTAAAAGGGCATTTTACATGCAGTGAAGTGGTTTCCTAGTCTGGCATCTTTGTCTGTCCCAGACCCTATGGAAACTGCTTAAACTGGAACTTGCCTTCAATTCACTATGCTCAGTTTTTACAACTTGATATCAGACACGTTTTCACAGCTGGTTCTCAATGCCTTTCCTGTAATTAGAGAGATTATATGCAGGATGTGCTTGACAAGTGGGCGGTGTCCAAAGTCCATGTTCCTTGTGGGGCACTAAAATGCCAGAGTAAACAAATCAGCAATGAGTGCAATTACCAACCCCAGGAAAAAGGAATACATGCTTGTTGTGCAGCACATTTCTGTTGTCAGCAAATCTCAGTTTGCTTGGCAAGGAAGTCAGTGACCATTTAAAAATGAGGAAAATGAAGTACTAAGAGGTGAATTGTCTTAACATAAAAGACTACAATTACAATCCAGTCTCCTGTGTTTGAAGTAGCATTAAACATTATCTCCCTTTTAAAAAGAAGCAAAAAGCCACAAAACCCAAATCCAAAATAATTACATATGGTAGTAATTTCTTCACAAGTAGAAGAAAATGCTGTAACCTTAAGATATTTTTGTAAGCTTCCTGATTATTATTTGAACATTGGAACTATGGAAAATATGGGACACTTCAGGAAGTGGTGCTGACATATAATAGATGCTGATGTGTTTGCTCTTAGGACAGCAGCCCAGCATGCAGGTAGGGAGCATTGCCATTGTGACAATACCATATTATACTGAAGTTAGATAGATGTCCCCTTTTGTACTTTGTACCAAAGTAGTAGTAAGTACCAATTACTATGACAATTCTGTGAAAAAGCATTTATGCACATTCTGATTATTAGCGAAATTCAAAGTTTGATAATCTCTTCCTACTTGAAGTGAGAAGTGAACACTGGGAATGACAGCTGCAATTCAGTAATGGCCCAAGAAACTGGAGTTTAGTTGAGTCATCAAAGCAAATCTGATTTTCCTTGCTGGTAGACCAAAAACTGTGTTAATAAATTTATTTTGCAATTTTTCTTGAATTGATTTGTTCGTAAGAATTTTGAAAATGTAGAGGAGAAGAAGGGTTTTGCGACATACATGCACATTTATTCTCCACCTTTTCTATTTAAAGATCCTTGGTGTGTGGTTTAATGTTTTAAGGGACATTTTGAGAAATTACAATTATGTAGAAAGGCAAATTTTGAAAAATAATGACTGTTTATTGTTTCTATAAGAAAAAATAGTCATGTGTACAAGTTTTATTCGGGATTCAATCATTATTTGGTATTGTAGGAGAAGAGTGTGTCAGTTAAAGGTTAATGTGTTAGATTTGATGTACTAGCTCATGTATGCAGTTTCTAATTCAGTGAGGTGATCAGCATTTGTAATGCTAATGTGAGTTGTAATTTTTTTCAAGATCATGTCATATGTTTATCAGTGTAGCCTCAGTTATTACTATAGTTTCAAGAGGAGATGGAAAAAAAAACACTTTATAAAAAATATTCTGAAGTTTTGCTATAGGTAGAATGTAAAGTTTTGGACAACTCTTTCTCTCTCATTAAGCTTTTAGTAACCCCTACCTCACGTGCTGACAGGGACATCAGTGCGGTCTGTTTTTTGGGGTTTTTTTGTTCAAAAATTTTATCTCTCTTTTCAGAAGAGTAATTTTTGAGGCAGCCATGACAGCTCTGTCATTTCACTCACACCTCTAAATTTCTCTTTCTGTTGTCAGTCACCAGTCAGCTTATCTTGATGATTGTGATTGATGGCAAAATATATGAGAATTGTAAAAAGGGCATTGAACGTTATGTCTAAAACAATCATTTCATGCTTTTAATTTTGTAAATACAATAAGAAGTTAGAAAAGCACCTGTTTACCTTTGGGTCTTATATTTATTTTTTTGCATTTTACAGAATGGTGTAGATATACCTATAGAGATATCTATAAATGTTTTTTTTATCATAAACTTAAGTACTGAAAGTTGTTGCACATTTAGTCTTCCTTCAGTATTTATGATATTTTCTAATGTTTTACTGGTTTTCAAATTTTCTTTTAAATGACTAATTTCCCATCAAGCTCCAGGGTTTAAATGACAAGTAAGGATCTGAGAGAAACAGCAAAAAGAATCCGAGTCATCTTTTCCCTGAAAGAGCTTTATGTTTTCTGGAAAGTAAAATACATCAGTTACATTGTAAGTAAATAAAGCACATTTTGGGGAAGGAGAAATGGCTATTTGGCTTTCATGACGTGAAAAAAGAATAGGATAGAAAAGAAAGCAGTTTTTTCCCAGTCAGTGCATGAAAATTATTATAAGTTATTTTAGGAAAAAAGCAACCAAGCTCTATGAGTTTGAGTGTTGTACAATGGTCACTGGAATTTTCCATTTACATGAGGTAATTGCCTATTGAACTTTGAAAATCAGCATATTTCAGTAGCTGCTCTTAAACAGCAATATTTGAGGCTGAATAAGCATCACTTGTATTAGTACAGCTAGAGTCTTCTTTGCTTACAGGCATATATATTCAATATCTATCTTCTACTTTTCTTTTTTTTTCTTTACAGCTGAGTCAGAAGTGCTATTTTTGCCATGTATGATGATCAGTTGTGTTAGAGTTGTTTATTTTTTAAAAGATTGTAAGTGGCAGAACAATGTAGGCAAATTGTTTAGTATGAATACAGATATCATAGGAAAAAAAAAAAAGTTTTTGCTCAGCATATAAGTTATTCTGAGAAAGAAACTGATAAAAGTTGTCCCTGCAAAAGATCTCTTAGTGATACAAACTGTATGTCCAGAAGGAAGTTGATTCTCGGGGTGATATTCTGCCAGCTCTACTGGCAGACCTTTTCATATGTGTCATGTATCAGTAGAGCTGTCATGTTACCCACCAGTGTGCGGTAATTATTAAATGTGGGTCCTGTGGAGACTGGAGCTGTGGAGGGAGGCAACTTATAGATGATAGCTGGTAACAGTTACCGTCTAGGATTTTCAGACTCAGAGATATTTACCTACTCCTTTTGGGATGAGAAGTGAAGATAATGGAGAGAAGACAGCAGATTCCAATAAATTTTTTTGAAGAATGCTACTAAGTGAAGGAGTAGAGATTCATCTTTTCCATTCAGAGTAGGTCTTAAAAGCGTCTCTGGCCACAAATTTAAAACATGGTCTAGTGTTACCCAAAAATAACTTGAAAAACTTGTCTTTGCCATTTGTTTGATATGTTGTGCGCAGCTACAACAAGGGGCATAGATTCCTTGCTGTAGCTGCAGTGGAAACAGGTTGCAGGAGGTACTTTGTCTCCTCAAATTTTCTTTCAGCTTTCTCTGTTTTCAATTCCTGTTCTGGCTGAAAATGGCATGAGTTTATGAAACTGATGTTGTGAGGTTGAATAAAAAGTTTACCTTCAAGACAATATAAAAGCATATTCTACTTGTAATAGCAGATGTGCCTCCCATCTGGGTTGGGCTGGACTACAACACTGGGGACTGAATTGTGTGTATTCCAGGCTAAAAGATGTGTGGCTGCAGGAAAATCTTACTGGTCTTACCTTCTTGAATTGCTTTCTTGGGACTGATTGAGAAATGCTAAACAAAACCAAAAAAACACAAAAAACCAAACCAAAGCAAAAGAAAGAGACAAAAAAAACCCTCTTCAAAGGACCTTGCCATTTTTATAAATAACTCCCTTACTTTTTTTTTTTTTTTTTTGGAAACTGCCAGGTGGCATTTTACTTCATAAAACCAAGTGGTCAAATTTAAGAAATGCTAACATTATTAGTGATACAAATACAAGTGAAAAAAGAATTGAATGAATACAAAAGGTGAATCTAAGACACATGTATCACTGAAAGTTCTTTGACACAAAAATTTCTGACCAAGTTGTTTAAAGATATGAACAGAAGGGTTGGGGGTGAAGGAGGTTTGATTTACATTGCTATTTAATTTTATATTGAAATTGTAGAAATCTGTTTTGATGATCGTTTTTTGAGCATGGAATCATGGGAAATATTTTGTTTTCCCTGAGAGCCAAGGCGATGTATTTATTTCAAGTTTTATTAAATGAGTTATAAATTTTCCTAGCAATTTACTCATAGCTCAAGAGGTTTAATTTGCATGTGTTGCCTTTTACAATATGCTTTTCGTAATGTTGCAGATGCTTCTTCCCTAGCTTCAGTAAACAACAGGCAGTTGGCCAGGTTTTTGACTGAACGTTTGCCAACTCTGAGAAATATTAGTTAACTCTCTAGTGGTCACTGAATGATTTTTTAGCTGACTTTATCCAAAAGAGTCTGAGAAGACTAAAAAATATATAAAGTAAAAAAATAAGCTAGGAAACAAATAATTTGCTGGACTAAACAGGAAAAGAGGTCTCCTCCATTTTAATTATTTCATATTCTCTTTTTTTTGGCATTTATTTCCAAAATTGGTTGTTTTCAGAAATTTATTTAGATATTGACGACGAGGTTAATAACAATAAGCATTTCTTCCTTCATATTAGTGAGGATTCTTTACCTTTGGATACACTCTGATACAATTAGATTTACCCCTCATGTTTTGTTCTTATTTTGAAAAGTGTACAAGGACAGTTTTTTTCTTCAACATGGTAATTCAAACTGTAGCAGGGATATTTTCTGGATGGTGGCAGTTGTTTCATGAGCAGCAGAGGTAAAATGGTCTGTTTTCTCACAGATGTATGTTGTAGAGTTGATGATGTAGAGCTCAGCTCCCATTTCTGTGTTACCTATGGTGCTTTCAGCTTTCTTCAAGGTCTCATGCACTTTTTAGTGATGTCTCTTGAGCAAGTCCTGTCATATTCTATTCCAGTCTCAAACTACCTGCAGCTACTGCTAGTGTAATATGTGATGACTGAATTTGTGTTTCTTCCTGTTAGTGAGAGATTCAGTAGTGTTTCACTTCTTAGCCTGTCATCATCATGGTGTTTCTAGGAATGTAAGGTGATTTTGAACTTGGTAAATTTTGTGAGTTTGTCCCAAAGCTATTGTTCAAGAGACCATGAAAAAAGGTTTGTCAGCATGCTTGCATAAGGAAATAAGGAAAAGAGACCAGTCATGAATAAGAAAGGTCAAATATCTTCAGCATCTTGCATGATGTGCACTTGGAAATAATTACAGGTAGTCCCGTGACTAAATGCTGTCAGTGTAAGTGGAGCAACAGGACAGACTGAAGGAATGAGTTGAGTTTGAATTACCTGACTTGACATGCACTGCTCTTGAAAACCTCTATCTCTGTGTCTGTGATCACACTTTGGTTAACTGTTTTGAACAGATGATCATAAATGAAGCATGGTGCAACATTCATTGAAAGGGGACAAGATTTTAAAGGTAGAAAATTCTGAATCCTTCTGGTACTTATCTAGGTCACTGGAGGCTTTTTTTATGTGTTTCTAAGTTCACATTATTCTTGATGTTGCTTTTTGCTTTACAAGTGCTCTGATGATGTGTGGCTAGCTTTGGGCTGAAATTAAATACAGTGAAGACAACACAACATCCACCACTGACCTACTGATTTCTTCCTCAGATTTGTTTAATTGTATTAGTCCTTCCAGCGAGTTCCTCATTATTGCAGAAGTAGTGCACTCAATACCTTAGGAATGTAATGGACTAGGAGAAATGAAGTAGTCTGGAGAGCAGATGATTGCTTGTACACACCTCTCTAAACTTCTTTTCAAGCTCTAAGGCAAAACATTGTCTATCTGAAGAAAAAAAAAAGTTGTGCTTTTACAAGCTTAGTGTTGGAAAAGTTACTGTATATTTTCTGAAGCAAATTTAAAGTGAGGCTCAAGTGGTGCCACTGTTAGGATCCAAAGATGAGTATCAGATGATTTGTTTGGTCTTTCTCACTAGAAACATGGTGCATGGCTAGCATCATGTCATAAACTGATGTCTTACTGTGTCCTGCAGGAATTATGTGCCCTTTTATTTTGCTAACAAATAGCACCTATGACCCATTGAATTTCACTTAGGCTGGATGAATCTGTTTTCCCCAACATTTCTCATTTTCTGCTTCCCTCTGTCTTTTCCCTTATGTGATACTGGGGAGGGAGGAGTGTTGCTTAGCAACCAGTCGGAAATGGTCAATACAGGCATAAATAGTAAACCTTTCCAACCATGGTCAGTTTATGGTAGAAAATGGAAAAGCATTACTCTTTTTCCTTGTGAAAATTCAGGCAAAATGGTAATGTAAATCCTTTTCGATAAACAGGACAAAACTGGGAGCTCAGTTTCTCTGGAACTCCTTTACCTGGAGAAGGAAATACTTGATTCAGTAATAAATAAGAGAATGCCCATGCAGAGCCCCATGGACCTCTAGTGTGGTATCTTGTTAGGAGTGTGTGTGTGTGTGTTTGATTTGGGATTCTGTTTGGGGTTTCTTTAAAAACTGTGCTAGAGCCCGAGGATCTAAGGTTGGAGTTGGGCATTAATTCAATCATGTATTAACACTACTTACTACAAAAATGGAAGATGGGGTATTTTTCTAAATGTTTTTAATATGCTTTATAGTTTTTAGATGGAAAAAGAGTAGAAAGTACAGTGCATCGCTACTGCAGAAATTATATAAGGACAGTAAACTCCACTGTTGTTTCATACTCCTGCTAAAGAGGAAGAAAATACGTGCCATCACATGTTGTTTGAAAAAAGTAGATATTTATTAATTAGAGCAAATGCTTAATTTCAGTAAGGCATTTACATAGTACCCATGAAACCCAGTCTTAAGTAGAGAGACTTGAAACTATAGGTAGTTACTGTGATCTGCTTAAAGCAAGGAACTGAAAATGCAATTTGCATTTATTTAGTTAGGGGCTGGAAGATTTAGTAAAGACCCATGCTTTAGTTTACTTAAACACCAAACATTTTGTGCCCCATAAGCTCAGATGAGCATTAAAATACTTTGCCAAAGATCATTTATTAATCATTTAACCACAGCAATAGAAGTCTGGCCTCTGGCTCTGTGTCCCAGTTGCCCAGCCCATGCTTCTCCATTCAGGCAGCATACCATCTGGGGCTGTCTGCCCCATGGATGTGCATGGGTTATTGATCTCAAGCGTTACTGATTGCCCAAAAGTGTAAGCTGGAAAATAATTGTAAAAAACATGTTGGTGTGGTAGCTCCAAAGCTGTTTGGAAGTTGTTCCTAGAATACAGTGTTTATTGAAATGATGTGTGTAATCATATTCCAATCATTTCATAACAAGAAAATGAGAATATTTCAGATTTTTCAATAGTATTTTCTTGAAAAGCAGGCTGTGTGAATTTTGATTGATATGACACTTTAGAACTATAACTGAAACTGTATTTGTTACAAACGAATGACCACTGAATCAATTTCTTTAGTATATATTTCTTTAGACTTGCATCATTAATATTCAAAGGGGAATGTCTTTTACATTGTGCCGCAGTTTATACTAATGTGGGTTCATTTGCTTCCATGTTATTAAATCACTTTTTTCTATTGAAAAGATAAAATGAAGCAACATTGTTCAAGTGCTCTGTAGAACTGTAGCATTGTGCAGTTCTGTACCTACTGCATTTCCAAAGCAATAAATACATGAATAAAAAATCAAAGGTAGTAGACAAGATTTTGCTTTGATTTCCACAGACACAGCATGCCATTGTTATAAAAGAAATCTAATAGGGAGATAAAAATTTACTTGTATTTGCCAGCTGTTTTTAATGCAACAACTACTGTAGTCTGTGTTATTTTTAAGATGATCGGAAGGTGCAAAACCACTGCTTAACTCAGAATTAATAGATATATTAGAAATAAAATTACTCTTACTGCATAGAAAACATCTAAAACTACTTTCTGTGTATAAAAATTAAGGTGTTTGGCTCAGGTTGTGTGTTTCACTGAAAATCTATTTACAGCCATCAACACTTCTCTGAAATAAAAATTATATACCATTCAGAATTCTCTCCTTCTCCTATTCCACAGTCATGTACGTGTTTAACTGGATATATGTGAGTACTCTCTTTGAAGCAATTGAGAATTTCTCTAATAATTAGAAATTTAGAACACACATGGCTTTATGCTGGCTTTGTTGACTTAAATTCTCCAATGGTTTCTCTTAAAAAAATTTCATGGACAGCCTGAATTCCAAATGGGAGTTCATTTACAGTGTTTCTGTGTGTCTGTGACTGTTCAGATGAAACTTGCCAAAAGGACATTAAAACCTTAATGCTGCCTCTTTAGAAAATGGTCAGGGTCTTGCTTTTGAACTGAAAAATTCACATTTTTCTCTAGAATTAAGATTAGAATTTCCCTATACACCTCAAATTTGAAAATGATTTATAGATGTGTGTGGTGACTGTACTGAAACAATAGTTTATTTTAAAAATAAAATTTTTCTTGTTTTCTTGTACTCTCTCAGATGAAATTGTGAGCTGTAACGTAATACTTTTTCCTTTGTTGTCATTTGCAAAATATCTATAATGAATTTTAAGGAAGAAAAAAATTCTCCTTGCCGCAGAAAAAGAAAACATTCAGTTATTATTGTTTTTAAAACTAGGGATGAGCCTATAAGTGCACCAGATGTTTTAGTAAGAATTTGTTTGGAAAATAACATTTTCTGAAAATGCCATTTTTAAGTATGTCATCACAGTGTTGGCTAACATGTTATGTGCTTAATGCTTCAGTCTGGGAAAACTTAAATTTGTATCTTATTCATAATGAATTTCAGCAAACTCTTGAATCTGATAGCAAAGCAGTATTGTTTGTGTGTCTGTATATATGAATTAGATGTATAAAGTTCATAACTCCTAATTCTCAAATTTTAACGGTGTTTCAAGCTGTAAATAGTTTGCTTACATGCTAACATTAATCAACAATGCTTTTGGAAAATGTGCCAGCTTTATCAAGGCCTTGTTCTATTTTGGTTTATGATGTTTTCTGTTTCTATTTTAAATCTTATATATTTGCTCTCACTTGTGTAATATGATCTCTTTAGTGCTTTGAATTAGAAGTGATTGGATACTCCATACACACTATTAAAGATCAATAGCAAAAGAAAAGTGCTTATATATGGTAGGGAAAATGGTTGTGTCTTGATTTTATGTGTTTCCTACGTTGATTAGTGTCGAACTGCTGTCAAGGGCTCAGTCAGCTGCAAACACATGCTGTGTCAGCGTTGAGTGCATGCGTGCTTATTATTCCTACTATTATTTTTTTTAAAGGCTCTTAGTGGTTGATTAGATGATCTTCATGCTTGATGTAAAGCTGCACACATCATGTGAGTTATTCTGAAACCATTATATGGTTTCAGAATAGGTAAACATTTAAATATTTCAGTAACTTCTGGATCTAAACCAACAGGTGTGAAACAGCTACAAGAGCTAGAGAGCCATACCATGCTGAACTGCCTTGGCAAAGAAAGCTTCACTCATGGAGTGAAGAAAAAAAGAGAGATGTAGATCCTGTCAGTATGTACTTCACAAGGCCTACCCACTTGCAGTGAGGTGGTGAGAACCTGATGGTCCTGCTGCTTTAACAAGTACTGTCATTTGTCACTGTCTTCACATACACATTTCTGCTTGAGGGACACAAAGAGAAAGAAGGCATTAGCATCCTTCATGCAGGAAGAGCATTGTTGTTTTTTGCACATTGGGAAGCATAAATCTTGGGTTTGCCACTGAACAAAATTCTTCCTGTTAATTTGGCAGGCATCACTTAAATGAGAGATCTGAGAATTGAGCTTTTTATGCTTTCTGTGAAGCATATTTTATTGACCACTGTTTTCACTGTAGTAATATTGCTGAAACTTCAGGAGATAGTCTTTGTAGTTAATACTTAGCTTCCTCCTGTGAAAGGCGGAGGCTGCTGAAGTAGACAGAATTGGCTGTGGAAGTTGTTACTAATGGGAGGATCTTTTGTCTCTTGTGTGTGCCTTGTGGCTGCTTGCAGTCGTTACTATTTCATGGTCTTCACTACTTGAATGGTGTGTTTTTATCTATCCATGCATTTTCGTTTTGTTTAAAAATAATGGGAAGAAAAAATATTTTGAGTAAACTAAATGGAATTTCAGGTGTTTGGGGGAATTAACTCTCTTCTGTGACACAAGGTGTTACCCTTCAAGGATGCTGAACAGGAGTGAGGAGATCCAAGTTAAAATAGCTTCAATGGGAACAAGTTGTCTGGAACTGCTTTTTCACTGGTAGAGCTTCATATGACATGCTGAATTTAAAGTTAGGTTTTGAAATAACTTATATTAAAGTGAGAAGAAAGGGACACTAAGACCTTACTTTATACCCACTGTCAGTAGGACAACAAAGTACATTTGGTAAGGTTACAGACATAGCCTTTGCAGATGTCAATTTCCATAAATATTTCATTTCTAAAGAGATTTAGATAGGTATGCCCTAATGCATAGCCAGTTAACAGCATGTGATCTTAGATTCCTCCAGATTTTAATGCTTGAAAAAACTATGGTGTCCTTAAACGCTCCTGAGCATCTATTCCAGCTGTAAAGGTGCAAAACTAAATTAAAGCTTCAGTTAATCTTTTTAAACTCAGTTTTAAGCTAAATTACATATCTTAGCCCATTCCAGCTGCAAAGAGAATGATAACTCTGTCCATCCCTGCTGAGGTTGTCTCATTCCATGCCTCTCGTCCAGAAAGGCTCCTCAAATAGGTGTCTTTGGAAACTTTTTATTTTGAGTCAACATTTTTTCAATTTGTACAGAAGGAATAGTTATATAGACTGGAAAAGGCTGAGGATGGAAAAAAAATCAGTCATAAAAGAAAGAAATGAAAGAATGCATAAAATACTGTGTGATTTTTGCTGGGAAAGAGGAAAGAAAGTAAGTGTGGGGCAGCTACAAATATGAGATGAAACCACTGATTTCTCTGAAGCTAATATTGGTCAGGTAACTGAACATAGGGAAAAAAAGAAAATCACTCAGAACACCCTTCCTACTCTATGCACAATTTCATGTTATAAAAATAAGCACCAGTAAATATGAATTTACAGATGCTAAGACACCTTACTTCTTCCCCTGCTTTCCACCAACCTCGTAACTTGTCAGTAATATTATTGTGCTTCTCTGATTATGACTTACAGTGCATGCACTGGTGAGTGACCAATGTTTAAGCATTCATTCAATATTAGCATGTATAAGAAATGTAGGATACTTTCATTAATTGGATTAGGGTTATATGTGTTTCATTTAAAAGCTGCAGTGATCACTAATGGAATGACCTTGAAGTCATAATCTGTTAAGAAGCAGGAGAAAAGATTGTTCTTCATGTTCAGTTGTACTTGTCATTACTTGCGAATATAATTTTCAGGTAAAATATGGTCTTAGCTCTCTAACTACTGTACTTGGTACAGTAAGTTCTTTCAGCTCTTGTTTTATTTTTTTTTCACACTGAGTCTAAATAGAACATTTTTTTGGTGAGCTTTATTTATGTGGTTTTTAAATCAAGAATGCTGAATACTGTTCCTTATTTCATTTTTTTTTCCTTTTGCATCCTCTTCTTTAAATTTTCATCTCCTACCCTTTCCAAAGACAGGAAGGCTACATATATTTCAGCTATCATAGCATCACTCAGAAATCCACCTTTTGATAACACAAAAATGCACTGTGCTCTACCTACCAGGTGGTTAAGAGCACAATTCCTTTGAGTTTTCTGCTTTATATAAAAAAAAAATATGTAGCAAATGAGTATTGTCACCAGGTCACTAAAATTTTCAGTCTTATTACCCCCTGTATGCTTCCTGACATGCAGATCTTTTTGCTATTGGATGACTCACATCATCATTTTATTTTTCTACCACTGTTGAGAGTGTCCCTCAGCAGTCTCAGAACTGAATGTGCACAGAAGAAAGAGAAAATTAAAAATTTACTGATTTGGTTATAGAAGCTATTTCTTCCTTTCTCTCTTAGAGTTGTCTTCTAACAAGGATCAGTAGGAATATTGTATAACTCTGGTGATAATGTGTACCACATGATATGGACTTCTGCTGAGAATGACAGACGCTGACATAGGTTTTGAGGATTTTCTGAATGGCAGTTGTATTATTTGGTATTGGAATAAATCCTTAGGCCTAGAAAAGTTTCATATTGACAATTTTTCTGTTCTGATTGAATCAAATTAAGACCATCTTTTGTCTTACTGACTTTGATTTTGTAACTCACCACCATGGCCAGACCCAACCAACCCCTTGGAGTCGGGAGGGAGCAGATGGTGCTGTGAAGGGAATGTGCTGATGTTCCAGGAGACAGAGTGAGCATCCTGTGTTGATAGGGAATAGACTACATCTGCTTCTTTTCAGTAAAACTCTCAGATTTTTTGGGATAGTAACGAGGCTTTCTAAGAGCTGAGGAATAGGGTAGAGCTTTTGGATATACTGGATATATAGGTCAGAGCTATTATTTGTCACATATAATGTGTTAGATAAAAGTAACAAATACAGGAGTTTAGAAAAGAAAAAAAAAGAAAAAGGGTCCTGAATTTCTACGTCAGACTGGTGGTGCATATAGCTTATTTAGAAGATTTTGTAGGTTGCATTGCATCAAGTGAACAAAGCGCAAAGTAATCAATGTGGCCAGCAGGTAACCATTTAATGAGGAAGAAAGAAAAATGCTCTTTTCTGAAGGAAGAGGAATTAGATGACTGATGAGGAAGATTTTCATATATCAAATAGTAGCACCAAAACTGATTTATTTTTAAAGAACACACACTTATTGCTTGGATGGGCTTTTTCATTGAGATCATAGAAAGTTCAGGACAGCTGCCCTTGGGTGATCCTTCCTTTTCTTAGTGTCATACTTGCTTTCAGTTCTCATTCAATATTTAAATTTCCTTTTTGTCACCCTACCAACTGGGTATTAAGTGCTGGTATTCACAGAATAGGGGAGCTGGATGAAATATTTCAGGTGAGTCATCTGATCTAATTTGGAAAGGTTTTTGTAAGGAAAGAGCAACTTCTGATTTATAAGGGAAGGTTGTCTGTTATGAAGATAAACATGTTGGAATTTATTATCAAGAATCTGCTTTTAATTTTAGAGATTGTTTACCTAAACTACTATGTGTCAGATCTCAGGACAAATTTCTGTTTAGCATTTAATTTTAGATACTTGCCATAGTGGACAGTAAAAAATGGGTCCCCAGAATTCGTGGCATCATTATGAATCTTACCTTTTGGCAGCCCCTGCTTGCAGCTTGTCTTTGAAATCTCCTTGGTGCTTGTTAACCCTGCTCTGACATGTAACAGCTCCCCTTTTATTTATTGGACTCTGCCCATTTATGAAAAAGTACAGGAATTATTAATGGTTTAGTACCTATTAATGCATTACTTGGGTGGAATTCAAATTCTAGTATTTATGGTAAACCCCTTTATAATGAAATAAGCATAGAAACAGACGGATTCTTGAAGTTAAACATTTTTTGCTATAAGAACAATTGCCTGTAAAATACTGTCTTGCCGCCATTTTATTTATAGCCATAAATTAGAAATGAGGACTTTATGTATGAAGGGAAATGGTTACAAATATTTGTGTAGATGATAAAAATTAAGTTGTCAAGGACTCTGGTTTCTAGAGAAAGTTGATACAGCTCTCCACCCGGCAGAATTGGGCTCACATGGTGTGCCAAAGCAAGTGCAAATTCTGTGTCAAATCTGGGTGTCCAAAAGCTGAAACTAACCCAGGGAAATGGAACTTTTCTGTGATTTGGTTTTGGTCTTAAGGGCTTAATTTTGTTCTAGTTCTCCTGGTGTAGTGCAGGAAGAATTTATTCTCTCTTGTGCCGTGTAAACCCCATCATTTTACTTTCTCTTGAGGGAAGCACATGAATCCTTGGGCTTGGATTTTCATAGATAGCATATTTTTCTTTTTAAATTACAGTATAAAACACAAAACAATGGGCTCAAAACAAAGGTCTGTACAGCTCAATACTCTGTCTCTGACAGTGGTCGGCAGTGGAAGAGAAGAGAACAAAAACCCGGGAAACCTGTAACGATATGTACTATGTGTTTTCAGTGGTTTGCAGGGACTAAGTGAGAAAGAGAGGCATTAGTGCCTTTAAAGACATCCTATTTGTATGAACACTGTACAAAATATCAAGCAGCGAGCAATTGTGGTGTATATAATAGATGTTAAACTGGGAGAGGACAGAGATAGCTGTGTGAAGCCGAGTGGATGAATGTTGTAGAGTTTATAAATCAGGAGATGATGGGAGCAGTTCTGTGTAATGTAAATAGCACTACAGCTTTTGTTCATTTGGCTGAACTTTTCACGCAATATGGAACATGCAAAAGAAGTGCTTTAAAGGTAATGGCATTTCTCTATTTTTATAACTTCCTTTTTAGCAGTGTTTTATTCCATGAAATGTTAATCTTGAAAATATTCATCATCAATGCTAAATATGAAAAACAGTAATCAAATTCCATGGCTCTTATAAAAGCCAAGCCTATCCATCACAAAGCATGCCCTAAGGCTATATATCAATTTTAAGCATTAAAGTTACACAGTATTATCTTAGCATTAGGTTAACTGTCAAATAAAAATAAAAATTAATAAGCTGGAAAAAAGAAAGAAGAGGAGACATTCCTCATTTAAAATCCTCAACTGATCTGGCATAATTGAAATGTCTCTTAGCAGAAATGTTAGCTTTAACTCAGATAAGACTCAGCTTTCAATACCATTTTTATGGAAGTCCAATAATTCTTGGAATACAAAACTACCAGGTATAAATGCTGATAAGGTCCAGGCTTCTTTCTTGTATCTCATTGACAAGAAGCATATGCTTGGAACTAAAGAAGATCCAGGCAAGCTTTCAACCTTGACATCCCTTCCTGTTTGCTTAGAGAGGTTAGTGAGCTTTGACATTCCATTTAGTGTCCAGTTTTCAAACTTTTGCTGCCATTTCTGTTGCAGTCCTTCAGAGACTTTGAGGAGTTTGAACATGTGGCTGCAGCATTTTTTAAAAAATTATAGCAACATGCTGAACACCGGTTTTGCTTTACAGCTTAATAACTGTGATAGATTTTTTCTTATTAAATGTATGGTTAGAACTAGGTGGAGTATAGCTTTCCTTCTATTTTCTTCCCTCCCTTCCCCACCCCGCCCCCACTGCTTCCTGTTCTCTAGGTACACCTGATAAGTTATTTACTCTCTGGAAGTATCAGAGCAATAGAATTTTGTTGTTACATTCTCCTTTACTTGGCTTTAGTTGAGTGAGATGTGGGAAGTAACATTTTTACTGTCTTTTCCTAAAATTAAACACATCTAAGGAAAGAAATTGCAGAAGTTCCATCTCTTATATTTAATTTGAAATACTAAAAATACATATATTTCTTTCATGTGACTTGTCTTAATGAGTCCAATGCAAGGAAATATTTATAAAGAGTCAAGCCTTTACTTTTTCAAGCCTTGTAGAGAGCCAGCCTCTGTTCATCAGTGTTGATTCTATGTGTTTCTAAATTGCCTGGTTTTGTCATCAGAATTATTTTGTATATAACTTTAGTGTATTTGTGTGACACCGAAATCAACATGTAGTACTTTTCCTTCTATTTTTTGTATGTATTTATTTTATATTTGCTGAATGTGCCTTACTTGTAATGAGATTGTCAGTGATAATATTGTAATCTTCATGAAGTTTGCACATTTCTTCTAAATTCTGCATGTCAGAGTACAAAATCCTAGTAAAGCAAATAAAAATCACCCTGCTCTTTGTTCACTTTGGCACTAAAAAAGTCCTTGGTGATGGTTGTGTTTTTGCTGGAAGTCAGGTTTAAGCTGTAAAATAAAAAAAAAAATATATTTATCTATGCAGAGTAAGTTAAGTTTTGATCTCATTTCCGCAGTATCTGTCTGTCTTAAACATTTTTTAAGATTGCATATACATTTAAAGACATAGCAGAAACAATTTTCCCCTTGCTACTAAAAGGTGTTGTTAATATAGCATATTCCTCTCATATTTGCTTCTACTATTTGTTCTGTGCTTTCTTTTGAAGAATGAGGGAAACTTGGGTATCTGTCCAGTGATCTGATGAACAGAAACTAATATGGTCTCTTCCCATCTCTAATTTAAAATTTAAAAGTGGGCAAAGTTTTTTTTTTCTCAAAGTACTGTGAGCTTGAATGATAAGCAAATATTTCTGCTCTGGTATCAACCAGAGAATGAGCATCAGAAGTATTTTCTCTGATGGTTATGGGATGGAGGTAGGGTAGAAGTGATATTGTATCATATTGCATTGAGAGACAAGCAGGTGAAGCGCTATGCTTTAAAACATGAATATCGCCGCTAACCAGGTTATTTAACCTTGCACTATAAATGCTTAAGAATTTGTTCTTTTTAAGTGTCAGGGCAAAAGACCAAAAACATTTCTAATACAAATGTCTCATGCATCACTGTCATAAATGTTCTCTCAATGTGTGTATATATAGAAAGAGAACAATGGGCTGCAAAGTACTACATATTCTGATCAAATTCACCTACCAGCTGAATTAACGATCAGAAAAGCACCCATTTCAGCCTTGAGTCTATATAATCATATTGTTCAATTTTTGATTTCTCTTAAACTTCACTGTTGTCTTGTTGTCTGTAATTCCTGTGTGAATGTTTTATATTGGCAGAGGTCTCCAATAAGAGGTTGCTAACTCCCCTTCTCCAAGGATTAATTGTATAATGGGCATAATTTAACATGATCAGGATTTGGCAAAATCCCATAAAGCAGAAGTTTGAAATAAATGGCTAAGGTTTTCGTTGTTTTGAAAGATTGGAGGTAGGATAACTCTCAGTTCTGTAGCTCTATAGCAGTAAGGGTAAGCAACAAGCTATTGACATTTGTCGCTGCTGTATTTTTTAGGTTACTCATGACCCTTTATCAGGTGCATTTAGGGTAGGTGTGTAAGCAACATGACAGCATGTGAAATGCAGTGTTGATGAAAATAGTGGACATCAATTTGAAAGAAAGGGTACTGTTCACACATCTGACAGTTCAAAAATAACTGTGCAGTGGAGATGTACCCAAGTTTTGCCCTGTGTGTAAAATATGAATATGCAAAAGGAATAAAATAAAATAAAAATTATTACTAAAACTTTTTAATGGAGTGGCTTTGCCTATAAATATGTATTGAATCTGATCACCTAGCCTAGATTTATAAATGTGCATGATATTTGTAATAGCAGTTTGAGTATAGCAGATCTTAAAACTATTTCCAAAATTGATTCTCATGTAAAATATAGTATGGCTTTTGTCTTGATTTAAACAATCAAACCAAGCCAAAACAAAAAACCTCAGCAGTGAAGAGAGCTCCAGACTCTGTCCTGTTAAAAACATGTTTCTTTTTCCCAGTCTGGAGTTGGGTAGCTTCAGTCTCAAAGCCTTCAGTCCTACTATGCTGGATTGAAGAATCCGTTATTGAAATTTCAAATGTAAGTTCGTTTGTACACACTTGCTAACATTTCAAGTCATACCTTTATTTTATTGTACTAGTGTTGAAACAGATTGATTTCCTTGGGTTTTGTTATGAGATGCTATGTACTGTTCTAAATTTTCTTGTTTCTCTAAACCCTTTATCAGCCTTGTCTTATTGAGGATGCTATGGTTGCAAATGATATTCACAACTTATTTGCTCTTACGACAGCTATAAAAGATAGCTCCTCAATATTCTTATAAATATGTGCTCAGTCGTCTTGTTATCATTTCATTGTTGTTTTGTGTAACTGAGGAACAGCTGATTACCTATAGTGGCCCTGAAGTCTTCTCGGAGTTTGGAAGGTCTCCACACAGTAGTGTGTTCAGTCATATCCTGTGTTTCTACAGGAATGAGTTTACATTTAACAATATGGTAAAATGAATTATTTGCTTTTCAAAAGGGGTATTGTAGAACAGGAGAGACTTCAGCAGTGGTGGTAAATGGTATGAGACACAGAAAAACTCATGAATGGACCGCTAAGAGATGATGATAGCTTTGTGTTAGAACGGGCACAAGTAAGAATATAAAAACTACTAGTTTGTCTGGAAAAGAAGTGTGCAGAGCTGTCTTTATAACAGTTCAGTTAAACAGATACATTTGCAACTGCTAAGTGTTTTCATTTGAAGGGTGACTAGATTACACAGTTTGGTATGGAGTGTTGATGCCGCTTCAGACTATTGATAAAGTTCTATGAATGATAAGAAAATCCACTATTGACACGAGGGTGTTCAGAAATTATGAAGAAACTTGTTTCAGTCTCAGAACCAAATTGAAATGAACATGAAGTCTCTTAACTTCTGTCTAGCCTATTCTGAAGCAATGCCTTAATGTTGCTGAAGACAATGTGGGGAACTGTATGAACTGCGTGTGATGATCCTAATGCTGTTTTAACCCATTAATACTAGACTGATCTAACCCTGTAATATAATATCAGCATTTAATATTCCAGCATTTAAAACTGAACTAATCTTACATACAGAAAATATTGGGTCTCATGGAATGGGGGAAATAAATCATGTAAGCTTTGGAATCTTCTAAGCCATGTCAGTTCACAAAGGACATGGGTTTTGCCAGTCTTGAAGTAGGTAAAACAGCCTATTTTCTCTTCAGAAAATATAAAAATAATGGTTTATATGGACTCTTTGGTGGTAAAATTAGAAACATACTTAAGCAAAAAGACATTAAATAAATGGCTAGGTAATTCCAGACTCTTTACAGGAGAGGATCTCCAGATATGACCATAGTAAAATTTATAGAACAAATGAACAACCAAAGGATGTAATAGGAATTACTTATCTATGGTATTTAAGGCAAATTCTACTTGCAGCAGTGTTGTACCTGTTAGGCAGTTTCATAAAGGCACTATGTTTTTTATATAACATTTTGTCCCTTTAGAAATTATCATGACGCATGTCAAGAGCTTTCACACTGAAAAAAATATGTCACATTAGCTTCCAAGTTTCTGATTGTCTAAATAACACGGTAACTCAACATACAGCTGTCTGGCATTTTGACAGTACAATAACCCATAATTCTTTCTGCCACTCAGCACTTCAAGGTTAGCATTTTGTAGTTTGCTCTCAAGGAGTATTCATTTAAATTTTCAAGAGGCAAAGAGTTGAATGCTGTCTTATACTACTCTTTTCGTTTATTTTTATTTACTTTTCCACTGTATTAAATTTTTTTAGCCATATATACATGTATTTCATCTTTAACCCACAACTTTCCAGGAGGTAGGATGTTCATCTACATCTCTGTTTTTCAGAATACTGGAGGCAGTGAGTATTTACAGCAGAACTTCCTATAGCAGGAGTTTATTGGACAACATTAGAAGCATCATATCCCTTAGTATAGTGCAGGGGACCACCGATTGCTTAGATATTGAGCAATTTATTCACAGGAAGATGTGAAGTCTATCAGTGGCCTTTGGGAAGAACGGCTTTTCAAACTTACATCTTGAGATTTGGAATGAAATGGAAATTTTGAAATTAATAATTTCAAATAGATGTTTGAGCAAGAACTTGTCTGTGAACTTAATATAGTTTAATCTTGTTTGGACTTAATTGTAAATCAATATAGATTATTTTTCTAATAACAGGAAGTTTCTGTTGAGAAAATGGGGGCTAGTAAGTAAAGTGTACCTTAGAAGTTTTAATATTGTAGATTTTGGTGCAGATAACATTTTAAATTTTTTGGTGCAAGTTATTCCTAAGTGTTTTGGCCTGCATTTGAGCATATCAGTATGTATGTCTGAAGACCTTCTGGCATGTCTCACTGAACTTCGTGGTAAAGAAACCACAGAAAGATTAAAGATGCTGACCTTCTATCGTTTTTTTAACAATCCAATGGTTAGAATCATCCCATTAATACTAACCTATGTGTACAGATTTATGATTCAGTGAAGACATTCATGCATATGGCCAGAAATGTTGTTATTTTTGCAAAGATCAACATATGAAAACTTGAAGTAAACATGTCAGAACCTCAGAAACAGCAATGCTGCTGACATTATTTTTCTGGCTATTTTGAACTTAGACTTGCAAGCCGCACCATATATATTTATGCTCACAATGATTACTGCATTGAAAAATATTTACATTTTAGGAAATAAACAGATGTTGTATTTTGCAAGTGAATGAGATTAAATACAAATATAACATGATATAGAACACAGGGAAAACATTTTTTGATCACTGAACGAAACCCTCAACCTTTCCATGCATTCCCCTCCCAACAGTCTCTGGCGATCAAGAATTAATTACAGCTTTTAAAGAATCAAACCCCCATGTATTACCCGTGTGTGTGTGTGTGTGCATGTGCAGAGTATAAATATGTCTTACAAATGCACAAGAATACATTAAGTGGATTTTTTTTCTTCAGTGCGATTACATTTTGCATAGTTCCGAGAGGAAAGTAATTCAGTCTTATAAGTCTTGGGAAGACAGAGTACTTTTAAAGCTCTTCAAGAGAGCAATTTGACCTGTTTGGACCAAAGGAATTGTCAGCACTATGTCAGGAAAAAATGGGATGAAATTAACAAGTTTTTAAAATTCACTCTTGAGAACCAAACGAGCCTGGCAATGTTACTGGCAAGTTCCTTCTGAACACACTTAAACTTTCACGCGATCACTCCTTTTTTCTCTTGAACTATATTTTCCTTTCACCTCTTGAGCTGAGCTGGAAAGGAGAGTACATGCACTTAAAAGATTGAAGTGGTTAACTTAAAAAAAAAAAAACAAAAAACAAAAAACAAAAAAACCCCAACATCTTAGCTAGTAGTCCAAATAACAGAAACTGAATACTATTCCAAAATGTGCCTGAATACCTAGATAAACAAACAATTGTTATTGTAAGATGAGGCATCTGGGGGTTTCTCACCAAATTCTTGCTGAAGCGCAATGTTATAACTTCTCAAGGCATAAAAATACATCTGTGGCAAGTGCCTTCTCCAAGGTGTAAACTCCAGCAGACAGTATGAAAGATAGCTTAATAGAGCTTTATTGTGCTCCCTTTCCTTGTCCACCTTTCCTTTGTCTTTATTTCTTGCTGTCTCTCACTTGCTGAGTTCTTTTACTGTCATTCTCATAAGTTTTTATTGCTCTTTCTGTTGTTACTCTTTTAGACAGACTTTCTTTCCCACTAAATCTCTTCTTTATCTTCTGTGGAGCACCTTTTCTACTTCAGGGTTTTCTGCTCTTTGAAAAATATTTGTATGTGATAGAGAATAGGCTAGACCTCAAGATTATGTAAGTCTACATACATGCATGCACTTTTAATTGTATGACAGATGATAATCTGGGTATTGGGGCATTTGTCAAGGGGGAGTAGAAGTACTGCTGTGCAGCTAAAGACTGTGCTTCTTATCAGGGCTTTGTTGATCACAGACTGCAGTAGAAAGCACATAGATCCTGACTTGAGAGAGAGCCCTGTAGTAGCATATACTGCTGGTCAGTGGGTGAAGCCACTGAGCTGTGTGTGCCTTCTTAAATGAATGGGCTGAGAGAAAGACCGTAGATGTTCATTGAAATCCATAAGGTACAAGTAGGAGGATGGCACAAGATGGTTGCGAGTCTTTTTAGAGGCCTCTTGCTTTTTGGATTTTTTACAAGATTTCTTTTTTGTCTATCTGGAGAATGCCAAGTGTTTGGGATTTTTCGATTTGTGATATTTTACATAACCAACTCCTATTTTTGACATGCTAATAAAACACTTTGCCTTCTATATTGCCTGTTAAAATTTCACATAGGAAAAAAATTGTTCAGCTTTATACAGCTTTAGGAATGATGGAAAGATCAGGTGCCTGTTTTGTCTCCTGCTGGGAGTGCAGCTTGCAAATCTACAGGACTACTTTTGTTTAAAATTTTTGTTCGTAAGAATAATGTTCTGAATGGTAGACCTGATGCATTTATTCAGCTCCCCTGGCAAAATCTCCTATCCCATCACCAATGTCAGCATCATTTTGATTTTCAATACCTTTCAGATGTTTAAAAAACCTTTGCCTACTATGCTTATACTGAACCTATATATTAGTTATCTCTGTGGACCTGTTACATCATGTTTTGGAAAACAGGTTATGAAAGCTGAGGCATAGTGTTTTGTGAATCACTTGGCTACCAGAAATAAGCTATAAGAAATATATGCCATAAGGAAAGCAAAAAAATTAGAAAGGAGATTATTGGAGACTGTGGATTTTAAAACATATATAATTATATATTTCTTGGGTGCCTTTTGACTTATTAAAAATAAAAATAAGTTCAGAACAAAGCAAGCCTTTAAGCATGTGCCTGTAGTTCCTGTTCTCCAAATAATTGAATACAGGATTTCTTCTCTAACCCTGTTCCAGCAAGAATATGCACTGCTTAGGTATTCATTTCAGTGGCATTGACAATACTGACAATATAATTGACCTAAAAAGTTCTGGTTTTCCTGTTAATGCACTTTAGAAACGTACATCAACTACAAAAAAATCATTTCTATCTACATTTCACTTGATTTCCATTTTCAAGAAAGGAGGTTTCATCATTATTATTCTATTTGAATAGCACTGATATCTTGAGAGATGGAAGGAGACTTCTATTGTATGCAGGAGTACTTTATTTCGATATTTTCTTTGTCTGATTATACATGATAAACACACATTAGTGACATTCCGTGCATGTTTTGAAGATAAATGGGATATCTCTTTAAACCATTCCTGACACTTCCTAACCTGTGGGCTTAATGGCATATTCTTTCTTTGATTCAATAATTTGTCTGTCAAAAAAGCTGTGCTGACATTCTCGTTGTTGTGGGACTGAAATGGAAAGAAATCTCTTATCTTTAAGATAATTTTTGAAAAATCGAGGTGAACATTTTAGGATAAAAATGTTTTAAAAATGATTTCAGTTGGAAAAAAAGATGTAAGTGTTGACATTATACCAACTGCTAGATGGCAGGTGATAAAAGGAAGAATGTTATCTAAAACTGTAAGTCCCCTTCAATTAATTGGGGAATGTGTGAAATCTTAGAAATGAAGACAGTTTCTACTACTATGCCTTGCATAAGTATTAGTTCTGTCAAATAACTAGTAACTTTTAAAATAATGGACGATAGATGTATCTAAAAGAGTCTGGTTTGCTAAACCTATATCTCTTCTCTGTGTAAGACAATTAATAAAATATTAATATATGCATGCATACATGAACATGTACTTGTGTATGCATATTATATGTGTATGTATTTATACGTATGTGAATGTACTGGTACACTGTCTAAAATAATCTATTTGATACTATTTTATTTGATATAGAGAGGGTTAGTCCAGACAGGCTCCACAGAACCCTTTCATTTTTCTTAGTGCAGTCTGGTGTAATGTGGAAAGTGAAGGGCATAAACCCTGCATGAAACAAAAACTAAGCCCCAACTCTCCAATTTTATCTGATCAAGTGGCATAGAGCAATATCAGAGGCCAAAGGTTCGAGTCCTGCTACATGATTGTGTTAGCTACTTTTATGCTTTGAAAGTTTTCACTTGAACCCTGCGTTCTGTCTGCTGTGCATGCCGGTTTTTCTTACCCTTTTTTTTGGGACATGACAGATGTAGTAATTCTTTTGCACTTAAAATATTATGCTTTTATTAGAAGTAAATTAGGCAATAGGCTTCACGAGAGAATTAATGAATTCTGAGTTTGATTGAACACTCAGGTCTTCCTTTCTTCAGTGTTTTCCCCAAGTTTCATTTTTGCCAATGAGCACTCATCAGCAGTTTTTCCAGAGCTGAGGATTTCTCAGAGCTACCGTCAAGTGTGTCTCTGCCTGGATGGCTGGCTAGCAGGAATTGATCTTGCACAGGGTGTCTGCCTTAATTTGTCTTTCCTGATGATTAGTCTTGTCTGGTTTACATTATAATTGTGAAACGTTGACCTGATGATTGTGGCCTGTAAGTTACAATTTGAGGCTGAACTCCTTGGTTCACGATCTGCTTGTGAGGGATGGAGAGCTACAATGTGTTTTGAGATGCTTGGCACCATGGTAGACTTCAGAGAACTTGGATGGTTTAAATGTATCAGCCAAGAGTAGACCTGCTGGCACAATATGCGGAATTGATAGGGAAGGAGCAAAAGTGATGCAGACCTGCTGTGAATTATGAGTGAGAATAACAGAATTTCCTGGAGTCCTCCTTTCCAATATTCATTACACATAGAGTAGTCAGACTCTTACCTAACTATGCTCAAAGCTAAAGAGCATAGTTAGACCTAAAGTGTTAGCAACTGACATAAACAAGATGAAAACCCCTCCCTCAAATAATCCTTAACTTCTGAAAAAAAAAAAATCCAGAACCAAACCCAAACCTACAGTCCTCAAGAAGATGCATGGGGAAGTTTTGATGTACAGAAATCCAGTTAGATATCAGAACACTGATATGAACTTTGTGTATGCACTCAGAGTTTGAAACTAGTCTACTCTGTAGCTGAAACCATTGTCAGTTCTAGCTATGGTGCTTTCTAGATCTGACACCAACTGTGGCGAGTCCCTTTGGTCACTCTCGGTGGAAAGGTATTCTTTAATCCTATACTTACAGCGTTGAATGACAGTTCTTGAGATGTTCTAGGGAACAGCTATCATGGAATCTAATCAAATAATTTACTATATAGGTGTATTAAGGAATCATGAAATGTGTATTGCCAGTCTATTAAAGTTTATGCAAATGACTATGTCTCTTAACTCTGTAGTAACCCTGTTCTTGAGTGTAAAGTTATCAGATGTGCTAATATGCTCTCAATTAGTCCTTTCATTGTACTGTGTGATATACCGTAAATAGGAGAATATTTTCAGAAGAAACGTTAATTTTAAGAGGAATATATGGGTTTTCTTAGTAGCAGCACAGAATCTAAAATCTGTGGTGGTATTATGAGATTTCATTGACTGATTCTGAAATTAGTCATAGACTTCTGAGAAAGCAGTGTCATATTTCCATATGCCATGAGATTTCATTGACTGATTCTGAAATTAGTCATAGACTTCTGAGAAAGCAGTGTCATCTTTCCATATGCCATGACTTTTCCCTCACAGTTCTTTTTCATCCAGCTAGAATGAAGTCTAAGATCTGAGTAGTTTGGGAAAGAGTGTTACAGATGTAATACCTGGAGGAAAGGTGGTAGCTTGCTTTCTTGACAGCGGTGAAACTTGTGCCAAGCTGAAACATTGAATTCAGCATGCTATCAGCATTAAGAAGCAACTGTTTACATTCCTGAGGTCTGATATCACAAATGTTAATCCTTAAACCTAGACTCCACTGTTAAGCAGCAAAATTTGTTGGTAGATTAATATTTGGTTGAAAATTTTCTAATGACAGTATTTAAGGTTAGGACCAACGTAAATGTCATTGTAAGCTTATCTATTTTTAGTCTTTCAGTCTGAACAAGAACTGGTGGTGTTTGGTTGCCATCACCATGAAATAGTATCAGTTTGTGTATTAATGTCCCGTGGAATGAGACAAAAGCTGTTGATCTGATTGCATATTAAATCTTAGGATTCCACTGATGCGAAACGGCCTGCATAGGGTTGACTGATCTATCTTTGCACTAACCAACTGGTGAAGTATTCAAATAAAATGATCACCCATGGATTCCTCAAAGAAGAAGTGGGTGAAAGAAGGGGGAGGGAGAACTCCACACAATAAACAAAGCAAAAGTACTCACTGCTTTTCAAAGACTTATAAATGTTTAATAATCATCTGTCTACAGCCAATCTAGAAAAAGAAATCTTTGACTGTTCCAAAGACCTGAACATGAATTTTAATTGAGACGGTTTGAAAGTGCACATTAGTTAGTTTGGTGTTTCCCTGGATGTAAAGGCAATACTTTTCTGGGATGTGGTGTGAATCTTTCCAAATGTGGTTATAACTGTAGTCTGATTTGGAGTTTTGGTGTGGCAAAATAATGCTGCATGCGACTGTATTTTTTGCTACTGTAAAAAGACTTTTAGCCTGGTCGCTTTGACTTTAACTGAAGGTAAATGTCAGCTGCTGTGACTATGCACAAAATTTTTTCTGTCTATAGATATAGATTTTAAAAAAAAAAAAAGTGTGAAATTAAATGATCTTTCCAAGAAGTTTTTAAGAACTGCCTTTTTTCTCCCCATCCCTTTTCTGAGGCACCTGATCCAAGTGTCCCCTTGGATGAACCTCTTGTATCTCACACCAGCCAATTTCGACAGTCTAAGTGCTCAAATTGAGCCATTTTGTTCTCTGTAAAATAAACCCAGGCCCATTATACGTGATTTTTCATTCACGCACCCCTCCCCTTCTCTTCATTTTCTTCCTTCTCTCCTTACTACAGCTCTGTGAATGTAGAGTGGCAACATTGTGAGGGCCAGTGTTTTCACTCCAGGCATGTCAACTTCAATCTGCTGCGATTTGGTGTGAAATCTGTGCCATGGTGTGGGGCAGAAAGGTCAAAACCCCCATAATGGATGTTGCTTATTCATCTGCTTCCCATGTATTTTTCTCTCCACACACTGGCCTTTGTTTGGATAAATTGTTTGAAGATTTACTGTAGTTCTTAAAGCCTGAGAAGCAGCTCCTGCTGTACAACTTCAATGTCCCTGCTAGGCAGGAGGCTCAGCTAGGATGACACATAATGGCATTTAGACAGAGAGATCTTTTTCTCCCAAGACAAAACGTAGAGGACATCATCTGGCATAACAATTAGGACAATTTTCAGACTAATTTACTATGGAATCGCTTTGTCCAGTCCCCTTGTACTGATATTTAATATGTTAATTGCTATTAAAACCTGAAATATTATTTTAGAGAATTAATAGAATTCCGCAAATCAGTATCTATCTGAATAGGGGCGGAAGGCAGGAACAGGAAAGAAAGAAAAACTTCCGATGAATGTGATTTTTAAAACGACACATCTATTTTTCAGATTATTACAGAAAACCCTCAATGGTCATAAAGAATCTGAATATAGTAATTTATTGTATGTTGGGTCACCAACATTTGCTCTGCTTATGTTTGCAAATGGCATCTTTTGAGGTAGGAAAAGTAAAAGTGCCATTTACGTACTTGGAGGGACTTGATGGAGATTTGAAAATAAATTTTTGTAAATGTAATAAATTCCTTGCATTTTCAGATTTCCAGGGAGCATATATGTAAATATTTGAGCTCTGGGGCAATAAATACAAGAACGTAAACCTACAAACTTTAAAGAATATGTCCTTGTGGCTGTAGTCCTGAAAAGGGTGCATAATTTTCTGAAAGAAATCTTAAAAATAGGAGAAGCATTCACCTCTTTAGTAAAGAAAGGAAGGAAAAAGCTTTATCACCTAGTAATCCTGCCTGCAGATTGAATAAAATGGTTTGAAATCATTGTTTTGATTCTCATTGACTGAAGGCTAGAGTAGCTTTATTGGTTAAGCTGTTAAATCTGCTGTGGTTTAAACACTTTTTTTCTTGATGCACCCTTGCTTCGATTGACCTTGAAACGCATTAGCTCATCCTTTTCGATTTTTCAGAAGAAAATGTCTATTGCATCAGATCATTTGAAGCTGTCTTAAAACACTGAATAAATATGCTTTACTATTCTTCTCCTTCAAGAATAATATAAAAGTGCAATTCATGAGTATTTCTACTGCAACCTACTAGGTGATTCACTAAGGAGGCTCTACCTGCAACAAGTAAGCAGAGTCTAATATGTGTGTGGCACTGTGAATACTTTGATTTAGTTATGGAATACAAATAAGCTGCATCTGAAAAAAACCCAAACCTGGTACTTTATTATATAAGATGGTCAATATAGCATAATGCTAAGGTGTTAGAATTTTGAAAAATCATTACCTTGATCAGTAATAATGGATTAAAGAAAATCCTTTTAGAACTGAGAGTAATTGACAGTAAAATTCAAATAGCTGAAATGTTACAAAATGCCCATTATCCAGGATATAGAGCAGGTTTACTATTTTAGATGCATGCACCTAAAAGCAAACCTTTCATGCAATCATACTGGTTTCATCCTAAGAATAATTCTATTCATGGACTGAAGACTTACTACTTGCTTTTTCAGGCTCAAATGTTGTTACTGCAACATTTTTGTATGAGTATCATGCCTTTGCAATATAATCTTGTTACATGTCTGTCATAATGAGTTTACGTGAAAAGAGTAAGCAAAAATTCTTATTATGGAATTTTTATGTGTCTTAGTAGTGGCTATTGCATTTATTTTATGCGTTTGGCATTTCTGTATGTTCTTGTTTGTTTGTGTTTATTCTTTAAATTAAAAAAACTTGTC
Organism: Anabacerthia variegaticeps; assembly: GCA_035583185.1. Classification (NCBI taxonomy): domain Eukaryota; kingdom Metazoa; phylum Chordata; class Aves; order Passeriformes; family Furnariidae; genus Anabacerthia; species Anabacerthia variegaticeps. Next base: position 13,207,023 of record JAWWEW010000166.1, on the reverse strand, counting down.
ATTAACTGGAATCTAAAAAATCCCACTTGTCATCTGTCATTTTTAAGACTATCAGTATAGATCAATAATTGAAATTTCACTTCCTTTTTGTTCCTTTTAAATAATACACACGCAGTCTTAGGTATATGTTAAATTGCACTTTGAACAACAATAAAAATGAGATAAGAGCAAGAAAATAATTATACATTTCAGAGATGTCTACCCTGTTTATTAGGCAGTATAATCATTAAAATATCTGCTGAGAAACTATAGTATTGAAAAAATAGTGACACATTCCTAATTTATTTTTGCATATGTTCCGTTTGAATTGAGGGGAGAAAACGTATCGTATCTTAAATATCTGCAAATAAAATTCAAATTAAATGCTTAGCAGATACTACCCTTCCTTTAGCTTCCTAGCTACTTTAATCCTGGCTGTTCTCATTCCTTTGAATAGTGGGAAAAGAAGTTTTCATTTATTCACATTGTTCTTCCTGCCAAACTTGGAATACAACCTTGCAGCATAAGGCTAGTTTCCTCTCCTTCCTTCATTTTCAAGTAGTTGGAAAGCCTCAAAGTAGAGTTTCTCTTTTCAGGTACTATGCTTGTCCTGTCAGGTGAAGAAGCAATATTTGAATCTGTTTAGGATTATTTTTAATGAAATGGCAGGGATAACTGCTTCTTGTACACTTTTGGAGGTGCACTATAGTGGATCTAAACAACCTGATGGCCTGGAGGGATGTTTTGCTAGAGCTCTGTTTGCTGAAAACTTTTAGGTATTCTGGAGCAGGCTGGGTTAATGGGAGAGTTAGAAATGCAGAGCATATCTGGGTTACTGGGCTTTCTCATGTACAGCTCCCAGAACTAAAAAGCTCATATTTAATGTTCACTACTGTGCTTTACTGTTATGTATTTGCCTTCTCTTTTCTTTTTGGCAATAATGAACATGAGGAACATGCAGTGTGTTGGTTTCTTGGGTTTTTCCCCCCCCCAGACAGTTTAGATGTCTTGTTTGTGGACAAGAAAGATTCTACAGTTTTGTGACATGGGAAATTGCATTTTGGGGGAAGGTTTGTTAGTGATAGGAGGATTAGGTTAAACAGATTTTTAGTTATTTATTTTATTTAAGCTACTTTTGTCAATTTTATATAAATACATTGAACTCTAATTTTGCCCTATAGTTAGAGTGCATGGTAAATAAGGAGACTAACTTCAATCCTGAACTGTGAATTTTTAAGAATATCTACAAAACAAATATACTTCATTGCATAATTTTTGATGCCTGTGTAATAGCAGTACAGATTTTATCTACTCTTGTAGCCTTTGAAATTCCTATCCATTTTATAAGTGCTAGATACTTCACATAGAACTGGCTTATTATCTCACATACTTATGCACCCAACTGGTATTGCTGGTAGTGAGATAGATATAGCGCAATTCCTTTGGGAGTAGGATTAGTTGTATTTGTTTAAATGAATTGTGAGTTCAGCATTGTCAAAAAGTGCTGGACTGACAGCTCTTGAAGATGAGCTCCTGGGTCTCTGTGGAAGAGGCAACAGAAGTGCTTTGCTTTACTGATGTATCTCTGCCCTGACCTTGGACACATCACTGCTAATAATTGGGCAAGTGAAGTCTCCAAGTTGATTTTGAACCTGTCTTTTTCTTTCAATCTGATGGCAAGCTGCCAGGTGAATTTGCTTGAAAAGAAACTCCTCACTGGCAGCTGGACCAAGACCACAAAACATACACTCACTTTATCCATCGATTAGTCTTCAGGAAAAACTTAGGGCAGTTTAGCTCGCTGCAGTTCTCCTGTTTCCTGTCTTTCCTTCCAGCTCAGTTTAACTAGATCATATCCCTGAACTGCTTAGCCATGGGATTGCATGAGAGTCAGGGTGTAGCTGAAGGGAGGAGGAGGTGAGGTCAAACAGTAAATGCAAAGAATAGGAACATAAAATATGGCAGTCAGATTGGCTTAATTATTATTACACTGTAATATTGCAAAGTGGTGGTCTGAGCTCAGTTTAAACTAGTAATTTGGTGTGAAAATTTCTAACATTGAAGTACTATTATGGACAGAGGCACCTAGCTCAGCAGTCTTATTTGGAAAATTAGTTAAAATAACATATATCCAAACAAAGCCATACAGATTCCTGAAAAAACAAAAAAAAAAAAAAAAGAAAAAAAGAAAAAAATTCCCCCAGCCTTTTCATTTTATATTGAATCTCATACCATACTGAATTATGGAAATGACCCTTGAATTATTTGGCATGTATGATGTGGTTATATTGACTTTATTTCACTGTCTGTTGTAGTCCCACTAAGTTTTCCAAAAGTTGGGTCCATCTGTGTCTGCTGTTGGCTTTTTTTTTCCCTTTTAAAAATCTCACTCTGAATGAATTTTGTAAATATTCAGTCTTGACTTCAGCTTGCATTGCAGTGTCATCAATAATGACAGACTGCTGCTCCTTCTCTCCTCTCTTCATCTTTTCCCTGTCAAAATGCACCCTTTGGCAGAATATTTTTCAAGGGCTAAATGTGAGTCTAAGGGAGTCACTGTCAAGGTATTTTTCATAATTTCAAAAATATTTTTCTCTTCCTCTTGTTTATAATTATCTCTTGGAAACTTCAAACTGAAGTGTTTCTTTACTGGTTTTTCAATACATGCACACTCTACTGAGAGAGAAGGGCAGATTTGAAGGTTATTGATGTATTTTTTTTTTACGCTTTGGGGTTGGGAGTAAAGAAGGGAAAATGCTTATCGCATAGTATATATGATATATTCCCCCCCCCACTCCCCACCTCAATAAAATCTAAAGATTTTATATGAGTACCCAAAACTGGTGTGATATCCCTTTTGTGGGAGGGCTTTTGCTTCCTTCCTCTTCTATGTTAAAAGGCCAGCTGCTTGTGGTCCTTGTATCACCCAGTAGATGAATAATGAAACCCTAAGGCAACAGCAAGTGCTTGCAGCCTGGAAAGAGCCACATCTGAACACCTAGGGAAGGTAGGGTCTTTATTTGTCCTTTTTCTCTGCCATTTTGGTTACTGTGGTCCGGTGTAGATCCCAAGGTATCTAAAAAGTCTATAAAGTAGCCAAGCAAATTTCGCTCACCAAGAAACCAATCTAATCATTCCATTTTCTTTTTTTTATTTCCTTAGTAAATATTGAGATGCTTCATTTACACAGCCCCTGAAGCATTAAACATGACACTCATTTTTCTACTTTTGCTATAATGTGTTTGTTAACTTTGCCTACTGTGCTGCCCACATGTAATTTTATTGTGAGCTTCATGATTATGGAATTTCTTTTCCCTAAAGTTTCGTCTCTCGTTTTTGGTTCATGAGACAGTTTTGGCTGTTAATTGTAAAGAAGGTATCTCTGATGAATGTAAAAGGACTTTGTACATACAAAACTAGGAATAATGGAAGAAGTGACATAATAATTTGGGAGCTTGTAATTTCAGAGCAAGTCTAATTCTTTTGCACATTGGCATGATAATTCATCTTTGTCCATGACAGTGGCTCTGTTAAAATGAAAGATACTTGCTAATAGATTCTACATGTCAGGCACCCTCCTTCCATATAGCCCTCTTCTCTGTAGCTGCTTTTTCCTTGAAATAGGTTTGAGTTTTTTGTTTGTGTGATTGATTTTTAATAAAATCTCTTTTATCATAGAGTTCTGCTTTCAGAAGGTGAAAGACCCAAAGCCTCTCTAGAGAGTTTGTTGTTAATGTTGATTTTGCCTTAAAGTCACATGGTATTGGTGTGTGAGAATATGGTACATTACTTCTATCATATTTCATTAATACCATCTTCTCTTTAATGATGTAAAATGTTAGGATACATACTTATATATTCACTTTCTTAATTTTTCTCCATCCTATGGTCCAAATTCCAATTTCTTCAAAATTTCAGTTAGTAATTCCAAATTTAATTGGAATCTAAAGGTTTAACGTTTGGTAAACATGAGAACCTGTGCTTAAGGTACATTACATTTAGTGTAGAAAAAGCTGTGCTATTTCTAAAGGCTGCTCTGATAGAAGAGAGAATATTAATATGTTTTTGCATGGCTTACACAGCTGCCCTGGTTTAGCTGAGGGTTCCACAGGATTTGTTTTGCTTGTGTGTACGGAGATCTGAGATATGGTATGCCCTTTAACTCATGTTGGTTTTGCAGGGATTGCCTGACATTTTAAGGCAATGGTGACCATGCCCTAAGAACGTAAAGAGACTAAAACTATTACTTTTGGCAATTCACAGACTGTTGTTTCGGCTTTGCTTTCCTAATTTAGCATTTTTGATCTATAAAATTATTTGAAATTTGTGTTTGTGAAAGACCTTTTTTCAGCTGAATGGCTAATTCGACAACCAACCAAACTTTTCATTGGTGAATGGCTAATCCAATTTCCTGCTTGTAGAATTGTTAGTTGTTGTGCATGCATAGAGGAGGAGTATGGCCTGCTGGTTAAAACAGGGAACTACTAGGATCCTGAAAGGTGCTATTCCTGTCCCTGCCATATAATTTCCATATGACCTTGGGCAAGATATGTCAGATAAAACTTACTTCACAGGGGTGTAATATAGCTGAACTGATGAGATTGTAGTGCTTCTAAATCCTCTTAAGGAAAGTTACACAAAAAGAAATTACTACTATAGTAGAATAGTTGTGAAAGTAAAGTAGAAGAATTGGCATGATTAGGAGACTATTGACTTTTCTTTCTGGCTATTTAGAAACTTTTCTGACTCGGTCGGTGTTAAAAAAGTTGATGCACTGTCAGTTTGTTTCTGTCCTTGGTGTGCACATGCAGCTCCCATTAGTGCCAGCAGGAGCCCTGTGCTTGCGTTGCGAGAGGAGAATAGACCCCTGTGTGTGTAATGATAAGTTAGATAGCGTCTTGTAGCTCTGTGTATGATTTCTGATCTATTGTGCCAGAGATACTACAGCATGAGAGAGAGCTGCTGTCATTTTCAATAGGAAGTGAGAACTTTAAGAGCCTGAGAACTGTCCTCTTTTTTGAGTAGCACTTTTGCTGCATGAAGTGTAATTTATTTTTATCACAGCAGGCATAAAGCTTCCAGGTTTTCATAAAGAAAAATGATCCATATAGTGCCCATGTCGATTGAACAATCATTTGAAAGCCTGTAAATTCAAAACACAGCTCTTTGTCAATGCAAAGCGCTGTTTCTTTTTTTTCCTGCACCTTTTAATTTTTTTTAATCTTGGAATTTCATTAGTACTTTAGACATAGTATAAAAAAGTGGTTTAATCTCAGTAATTATATTTCTAGCCATCAGTTTGCCTGTGGCAGGGCATATTATTTAATTATAGTAACAAAAACTTCTTTGGATAGGACTTTTTGTGCTTTCAAAATCTTTGAGTGGTACTTCCTGAACATTTTTTATTCTTTTAAAAGTAGAAAATATGAATCAATCATTAAAATTTGTGAGGAAAGTGGAAAGGATGGGGCAAAAGGGGAAGAGAAAGAAATTTTTTGTATCTTGGCTGATACACAAACACACAAAAAGAAAAGAAAACAAAGGAAGACTAGTTATTAGTCCTACAGCTTGTCAGTTTGATTAGTGAAGGGTTGCCTCTCTCTCTTCTGAGAAAACACTACATCTTTAAATTATGTCCATTCTTAAATGTAGAAACCCCGCATTGTGTCTCTTAATGCATAATTGGACTGTCTTTTAATACAAGCAGAGGCACTTGTTTCTGAATATAAACCCTGCACCTCAACAGGTCAGGAAGATAGTAAAAACCTGTTGTTTGGCTTTGTCTTGGGGAATAATGGAGTCACTAATCTACTTGATCTCTGGGAGTCAGATAAAGAAGAAAGTGAACGATGCATACATTTCAAAGATGGAAGGCACTTGTAAAAGCAATTTCTTTGGAGGGAAAAAGTAGAGCAAAGGCTGTTGGAAACCTTTTAATTAGTACTAATTACCTCAGCAGAAAACGTTGGAGGCTTGAAAGGATTTGTGTCAGCAAGTGAAAGATCAAAGATTGCGACGCTCGCATTTTAATCTGTTGGCTATAAAAACGAATAAGGCGGTGGTAATGGGGCCCATGAGAATGACAACCCAGGTGGTGGAGGCCTTAATCCCTTCTTTACTGCTAGTGCCTGAGGCCTAGTTCCAATTACATAATAAGATGATTTAATTTTTGCTTTAATTTTAACAAAAATTAAGTTTATTTTAGCCTTCAGTAAGGACGAGACAAGGTTTCCAGACAAAATCCTGTCAATTTATTTCTTTTAATGTGTTAAGTCCAAGCCCTTACTTAGCCATTTTTTTCCCTAAGTGGCTGAAGCTGCTTTGTAGAAGGCCATGAGGCAGCAAAGGTACTTTGATGTGGTCCTTGCAATGGGGAGGGGCTAGCAGCAGGTCTTTGGTGGCCACTGTGGCAGCATTTGGGAATCCGGTAGTGCCATGAGTGAGCCTTCTTTCTTTTTCTTTTGCTTATTTTTTTGCTTGTTTTTTTGTGGTTTTGTTGTTGTTGTTTTTGTTTTTTTTTAGCAAACTGCTAATAAGTGAAGAATAGTTCATGGGCATTCTTGCTGCGATATTTCATTTCTCTGTTTTCTTTCAAAACACTCTTGGTGGGTTCACATGATCATGTGGGAAGTAAATTGCCTTTTTTTTTTTCTTCTTTTTTTTTTTTGTGGGTCAAGCAAATGACATGCCCCTCAGAAATCTCATTGTCATCAAATTCCTCTGTGGACACAAGAGTGAGCATATGACTGAGGTTGAAGAGAGGCTGATGGCTGCAATGAAGGCATCAAATGGGTAGATTTATATCCAGGAATTTCCAGCACTTCTACACAGCCAGGCCTAGCCCTTGTGTTGAGGAGTAGGCAGATGCCTCTTGAAGTATCACTGGGTTTGCAGTTCAGTTCATGCAGTCAGGTGTTATCTATGCAGAGTGAACTGATAGGGTTAGAGTTTTTGTTGCTTTTTTTAACTGGACTTTTTCAAAAAGTTGTATTACTGATGCTCTGTGAATTCAAGCACAGTAAGTTGCAGCCACTCGTGTTTTTGTTTTTACAGGTATATGGACTAAAAATCTGGAGGCAGTAGCAACACAAATATTCAGGCCTCTCTTCTTGGTTAGACCTTTAAATTTATTTTTTCATCAACTAAACATTGAAATGAGCTTTGAACTACCTACTTTATTAAGGTTTATATTGATTTTTTTAAATATTTGAATTATGTTAAATGTGTATATGATTTAGACAGTTGTTTGACAGTGTATGTAATAGTACATCCTCAGCTACTAGCCTATTGTGCTTGTAACTCAGCCTTTAGTGTCAGGTTCTTATGGTGTGTGATTTTATGCTGATGTGATAGAAAGCAGTGTTCATTTTAAAATAGATTGCTTTGAAGGAAGTTTTTGGTCCCTTGGTAGGCTTTGTATGTATTGGCATAACATAACCTTTTCAAAGGTAGGACTTGAGGATCTTGGAGGTCTTTTCCAACCCTAGTGTTTCTGTGATTTTATGAAAATAAAAGTTCAGTATTGTCTTCCTTTTGTTTGCCTTTTCCTAATCTGTGGAATGTCTGTTGTCTTAAAGCATGCTGTGGAGAAGCCTTTATTTGAATCTCACTCTAGGGCATGGAAAAACAATGGTACTGAGACCTGAGCCTCTTTTCAGAGTAGTGTAGGGGAGTGACACTAGCTTATTTTTGTGAGGGATGACTCTTCCCTCTCAGATTGCTCCATCGTGAACTGTGTCAGGTCACTGTCCTTGTGAAGGTGCTCAGAAGGACCCAAGGTTCTCTGTTGCTCCAAGAGATGTTGGGCAGTCCCTTTACTTTAACATGATCCTAGGATTTTTTGTATTGCTGTCTGATGTGAGGAGCATTTGAATATATATGGGCACAGTGACCAACTAAGAGTGTATTGATATGATATGTGTTCTGGCAGTTATTCATCATCATCTTCTTCTTCCCTAGCTTGTGAAATCCACAGTTGTGTACCTTTTGTAGGTGGGATTTATGCTGGACTTTAATTTTCCATTTGGATTTTAAACAATCTTATTAATTGTGGAGGGTTGAGTTGGCTCCGTGCCAAACCCAACTGCCGGCCACACGGAGTGGGGGGGGGGG
>JAWWEW010000166.1:13121190-13195409 GCA_035583185.1 Anabacerthia variegaticeps | reverse complement strand
CCTCTGTCATCCTCTGCTGGTTTCAGCTGCACCATGTTTGAGAAGTGGCTGGACAAACTCACTGCAAAGGTGGGGGGGGGGGCGGGGGGGAGTGAGGGGCCTGGGTCAAGTCCTGTTCAAAAAGTCAGCTTTGTCAAAAGCTTCAGTCACATTCTTACCTACAGGCAACCTCTGCTGATCCCAACTCATTAATCGAACTGGAGAGCCGTCTTGACCCTGGCTCCTTCCCTTTGAAGTGTGGTGTCCTCTGCAGCATGAGGAAATAATTTGCTGCCTGATTCAATGAGCCATCAGTAGAGCCAGCAGACCTAATGACATGTGAGAATATTAACCTCCTACCACGAAGAGCTGTGAATCTTGAGAGGCAGTCTATAATTCACCCAGCACTCCTGAGCCTTCCCTTTCTGTCTTATTCTTGCACTCACTTTCTCACTCACAGGGAGAGAGAGAGAGAGGAGAGACCCTCTTGTCGTAAAACTTTATTTCCATCTGTAGTGTGAGCCTTACTGAGCTGCTTGATAATGAATTACTTTCCTTTTGCAGTTGGCTAAAATTTATTCTGAAAACTAGATGTCTGACTTGCATACAATAATTTCTGTTTAAATTATGACACGGGCTACATAACTGACATCAAGACGGTGGTAATCTGAATATTTACCCAAGCAGACTTATGTTTCCTTATTTATTTTTTCATCATCAAAGGAAAAAAGTAAAAGCAAGAAAACAAACATGCATAACAGTCATGTTCTGTAAAATGTGTGTTTCCCAGCTGTCCTCCATCAAGAGGATCTTTATGCAGCCTTCTTCTTGTTTCATTTTTTACACCCCACCCCCTCCCACTCCACACCTAAAGAGAAAAACAGTTCTGCCTGGACAAGTACTGTGTGTTATATGCACACACAAGGTTGTGTTCTCACCCTTTGATTCTTGACAGCGAAACAGATTGTTGGTCTAATCCTACTGCTTTAAATGTTAGAGCTGCTTTTTCTCTTGTTGCTTCCTGTAGCATTTTCAGCCATAGATTCAGGTCTCAATGTCTGGTAAACTTCAGAAATTGAGCCACTGTTAATCAGAAAGGAAAAGCAAAAATGTCTTGGTGTGTATATGCTACTCACCATGAAAATGGTGGTGATTACCAGACTTTACACTATTATCTAACCATATACAGTAAAATACTGTGGAAGGGTGTTTTTCATTTTAATGTCTCTTCATAGCGCTGATTAGTGCTGCATAAGCTCAGAATGTAATAGTTACGGGCACAGATGGGAAACACTATCCAAGGTAGCAAATCTCAGGACTACTGCTGGCAACTTAGTCTTGTCTGTGCTAGAAGGCTTTGGGTCTTTTTGCTGTAACTGTACTGGCAAATTTCTCATCATTGCTGGAAACGTAATTTGCTAAAGCAAATAAAGTTATAGGAAGTGTGAAGACTTATAATGATAAAAAATATTTCACCACTGGCAGCGAAAGTTAGTGATACTGTTGCGTGGCCAAAGCCTTTCTGTTGGAAATTGAGCCTGAATTCTGTTTTGTTACCGTTAGAGGGTTACTTTGATTCTGAGGAATTGTTGGTAAAAACTATTGGTTTATTGTGTGGATTTGGGTACAGTGTAAGATACCAAATAGGGGCAGTAGAGGACAGTAGGGAGATAAAGCAGGGTAGGTAGCAGAAGGAAATAAATAAATGGCAGTCATATGCTGTTTGACAAGTACTACAGTGTCTGTGGTAGGCACCTATGCAAATCTCTGTCATTTTAAGTTGTTCTAAAGATATTTTTTAACATCAAGGGATTCAGTGTTATGACCATTAACAATTCTCTGCTATCATGCTTGAGCAGTCTATCAGTTGTTCTCACCTCTTAGAGCTGGTCACAAAGGCCAGTCCCTTTGCCTCTCTCTTCTTCATCTTTTTTATTAAGTTTATTAAAACTAGTCAGATTATACTTTCTTATGACACAGACTGTGCTTGGTCCATTTATTATGGTTTCTTATCTTGGCAGGCAATCTGAATTGAACGGCAGCTAGTCCATTATGCACATATGAAGCCCATCACTCCTCCAGCAATGGCCAATTCATCAAACATTTATCTTTTGCCCTCTGAGCAGTGCGTCAATTTGCTTGTCAATCCTTAGCCTTGGTTGTTGTGGAAGATGGGAGAAAAATTACTTTTCTTTTCCTCCTTCTCACTGAACTCTGGTAGTCGAAATGGGCTTTACTCTACTCACTCTACAGGCTTGTTATTCCCCTGCTTCAGTGTGCAAAAGGGGAGGGGTCAAGTTGCTATCTGAATTGCAGAGTGACAGATTGATCCAAGATACAGTAAAGCTTTCATTATGGCGCTGCCTTTGCTCTTGAATTTGTTCATATTTCCATTATAATACTGTTTTTTAGGGGGTTTATAAATAGCTTCTTCACTTGGCACATGGAGCTGAGAGGAGCTTTTAAGAATAAATACATTACAGGATTTTAGCTCCTTGCAGGTTGTTTGTTTGTTCTTTTTTAGAAAAAAGGGCAGGTAGGTTTATATTTTGTAAACTGTGGCATATTCTTGTTTTATTTCTAATCAGTAATATCTGAATTATTTCAAGTTGTTTGGGGTTTTTTTTGGTTTTTTTTTTTTTTTTTCCCCCTCTTTCCTTCTCATTTGTTTTAGTAGGACTGAATTCCATGTTAAGATTGTGGAGAAAGACAAATAAAGCTAGAGACTTGTATCCAAGTTTTTCTCTTAACTCCTCTAACCTTGTTATTCTTCATCAAATGCTTTCAAGCAATTCTAGCAGAAGGACGTTTAAGTCCATACTTAGGAATATTAGGGAAGTGATGCATCCATTGAACTACTCTTCCAGTTTTTTTCCAGAAAGCCCTTGGATAAACTATGAACACATACAGTCACTTGCTCTCTGCTTGGTAATTTTTAGCACTGTTTTGCAAAGTGTTATTTTGTTATATAATACTTGTTCAATGACTAGATGACTAAGAGCTCATTTTCTGATCCATTTTGTATTATTTTAAAGTATTGTATATGGTTATGTGAAAACTGCCTTGATGCAGGCTATAGTACACTGATTGTAATTTTATTTAAATTTAAACAAGATTCTAGCAGTAATATCATATAAAATCTTGGCATGTTTAATCCTAAAGATGTAATATAAAAACTTCAGCAAAAAAGAAGCCTAACATGAAGGATAAAGCTTGAGCTGTATTAATGGGATATTCTCTTGAGTAGAGATATGTAGTGAAATCTGAGACTTTAAGAGGTTCATTAGAAAAGAAATTGAACACCACCACAGTCAGGCTGGTTGATAAATGAACTTTTTTGGGTTTTTTGACTGATTGTTTTATTTGTGTGTCTGTGTGTGTGTGTGTGTTTGTTGTTTGTTTGTGTTTTTTTTTAGTAGAGTCTTGGTGGGAAAGAATGGTGGTTGAAGGACTGAATGGTTGACTGTAATATGTTTCTGTGAGCTACTGAAAGATCTAAGTGGGATTTGAAGTTTATTTCACCAGCTAAATAATCCACCCCTATGCACAACAGCTCTAACAGGTTTTTTTTTTACCTTAATATTGCAGATTCTTCTATAATTTCATTGCAATATTTTTAATAAATAGGCTATGCTCATCCCTCCCAAATATATGTTCTTCACTGAGCCTCACCTGAAAGTCTGATTCACCTGGAAGTGCCTATCTTTTCTGGCTGCCTGTAAGGAGTTATGAGTAACTGGGCTTCTATGGATGGATGAGATAAATCTGCATTGTTGCGTTTCAGATAATTCCATCGTTTGAGGAACTGCTGCTGAATAGCAAAAAGAAATTCTGCATTTCCATTTTATAATTGGTAGGAATGGGTCTGAAACATTGTGAACATAACTTTTAGAATTCAGAAAGCCTCACCTCGTTTTGTCTGTTTACTAACTCTGTTTTCATTTGTGTTTTCTTTGAGGTTTTGGAGTGGGGGGTAGCTTGTAAGGGTTGTGAAGTTTTGGCTTCTTTTTTTTAAGTAATGAAATTTGCTGTATAAGACTCAGAACAAGACTATTAAAAAACAAATGAAGCTTCTGAGTTTTCATGAATCCCCACCATTTTAATGTGCTTATAGCTTCTAGTTTAAGATCGCTGTGCAAGATGTTTTCATCCCAGTCTTTGTGTGTAACACGGTGTCTCACACAGTCTTGTAGGATTTCAGTGTATAAGAAAAGGGGAAAAACAAGGGATGGATATTTATTTTATTGTCTATCTGGAAGTTAAGTATGACCTTTATGTGAAAAGATTCAGAAACTAATTGTAGATCCACTTCATAACAGAAGTTTAATATTTTCTTATGGAGCTCTCTTTCTCACAAGTATTCAACAATGTTGCTCATTCATTTCTTTCCATTTTCTCTTTTGCTGACCATATTCACAGCCTCATCTTAAGTTTTATCCAAATAGCTGTTTTCAGATATTTTGTCTACCAACAGAAAGATGAAAATGTACCGACTGGAAATGAGGCAAAATGCTGCCCCTAGATAGCCTGCAAAATACTAACATTTCCTCTGATAGTAGACAAAACAAAGCATTTCTTGTTTTCAAAACATTGACAAGCTTGTTATCCATAGAACAGCATTTCATGATTTGTGTTTTATGACTTGTCTACTCTAACTTGGCCCATGCCCCACACTAGAAATTTTGGACATTCTTTACTGTGATTTTGGGTTGTTTTTTGGGATTTTTGGTGTTCTGTGCCCTGGTCCAGAAGTCATGACAAGGGTGTCCATTAAATACTCCATCCTGTTTTCTTTTTGGATCTATTATCATGCAGAAAACTCAATAAAAACTAAGTAGGACTGGGGAAAAAAGAAAAAAAAAACAAACAAAAACAACAACGAAAATAAACCACTTTTATTCTTGAGTACTATAGAGGTCATGTTTTTATGCTGTACTTGTACTTTGTCTGCTTCATTCATATATATAACACATATATTTATTGCTCTTTGGTTTGTTTTGGTGAGGTTAAGTCAAAGCACTAGAAGTCAGGAGTTCTGGGTGTTATTTCTTGTCTCTTAGAAAATTGCTGGAGGTCACCTTCCGTTAGTCATTTAACCTCTCTCTGCTTTACTAGAAAAAGGAATTTTAAGCTCAGCAGGTTTTTGAAAAGTAATTCATTAATGTTAAAAAAAATAAAATAAATGCTTTGTGCTCCTTGGCTGGCAGGTGCTGGAGAAATACAATTTGCATTTCTATTTAAATACTGAAATTATCTAGTACTAAGGTTCTCATGTTGATTCCACTCTCCTGTAATCTGTTAAAACATTAAAGGCAAGAAAAAAGGTATTTTAAAAAGCTCTTGTTTTGTAACAGCTCCATCTTTAACTTCTGCTAATGGCCATCTCTTGTCAACAAAGTGCAAATCAATTTCAAGGCTAAACCCAAACTCTCTCATTTACATGTTGTTAACTGCTCTCTCTTTTCCTGTTAAACAGGAGGAAAAAGTCAATTAGATATGAGGCAGCTGTCTTATTAATGAAAGGGTTGGATAAAATGTGAGGAACACTTTTTTTTAGCATATGCTTCTGAGCAGCTTGTTATTCGGGACAAGAACAACTGCAGAGTACCAAGGCTTGTCTATTACATGAGAAGCTTCTGCTTTTTTTTCATTTATAAAAATCTCATATTTTCATTTTCAAATATTACCAAAATGAAGAGTTGCTCTTTACTTGCATTGTAACCAAATCCCTGTCAGGCCAGAGGGACCACATGAAATAGTGTAGTTGACAATTACCATGCATACACATATAAAAAAAATCTCTGTCATGACATTCCTTTATGATTAAAACTTTTTACAAACCATGAATGAATTATGGAAAAGAAAGCTGAAAGAAATCATGCTGATCAGCCAAAGAACTTAGACAAAATGACATTTTGGAGACCTTTATATTCTAAAGGATTATTTACTGTCCGCTTACAGAACATCTTAAGTCGTTTTGCAGAGGGAGTCAGTTTCCTGTTTAGTGCAGTGTTTTTGTAAGCTAATGAGGGCAAAGCGTGAGCCATAGGCAATGATGCTGTGATATTAGCTGTGACAGGGAGCTTGATCATAATTATCTTAACGAGGATAGGGTTAATTACAGTGGAAACTTAAAGTTTTTTCTGTTTGAATGAGGCTACACTGAATACGTTGTGATGTTTTGTCGGTTTGATGTGACTTTGAAAATTGCAATGGAAATCTCTTGGCAGCACTTGCTCTCCTCTGGGAGCAAAGTGTGAGCCCTGCAGTGAGGTAACTGAGACGGTACCTGTGGGTGAGATAATGGGCAGCTTTCATGACATTAGAGCAGGGACAAGCAATCCACCTTAGTGATGTTTATTAGCCTTTTGAAAGTAGGGAAGACAATTACTTGCCACTGGCCCTTCAGTGCTGATTACATTGTTTTGGTAAGACTGTGTGTTTAGTATACTAATATGGAGAGACATTTTTTTATGCTGTGAACTATGAGAAAGCAGTGAAGATTTAATTTCTGACTGGTTTTTAGGGGATTTCCCTCTTCTCATACTCTTCTCTTAGGTTGTTTGTGTCCTTCCTGTGCTGTGTATATATATATATGCATTCATCTCCTCTTTTGTAATGGGCTCATAAGGAAATACTTGGATTACATTAGTGTTACTCTCCCAACCTCATTAAAAATAAAAATGACAGTATTTTGTACTGATTTCTGTCTCAGCTTCTCAAAAATGTTTTCTATGTACTAATTCACAGTTGCAATCCTTTCTTATCCCCCATCTGCAGGTGGGAAATTGAGGCTTATAGAAGTTATGGGACTTGCTGAAGTTTCTACCATAGATCTATTGTGTGGATTGTACTTAAAACTTCTAGATTTTAGAGTACAACTGCTGGGCAGTATTTCCTTATATATTATGGTGGTAGAGGTTGTTGCCTAGAATTTAGTATCTAGTGTCCCTGAATGATAGCTTTTTTTTTCCTTTGATATATCTTACCTTTTTTTTTTTTTTTTGTGCAGTTTTTTTCTTCCTTATAACATACAAAAAAATAATTCCATGAACAACAAAATAACATATGGCTGTAAATTTATATTAATGGCTACACCCTCTCTCCTTACTCTGGCAGCCCCTCCCATCTCCCTGGACTCTGAATTTAGGTGATTAAATCACCAAGTGCACATTGTTTTGATGACATGAAAACAGCAATTATAAGCAACCCCCTGTGTAACATGGCTCCTTTTTAACTGAGGAGCTAATAACATTACATGGCAAAAATTATCAAAACCAGACAGGTGTAAGGAGATTTGCGCACACTTTTCTCTGCCTATCTATGAAACTAGTACCCTTGTGTTCAGCCCAGGGTTGTGAAAGAAAGGCTGTTTCAATAGGCAACTCCCTCTAGTGTTTCAAGGCCTTTTGTCCCACTTCATGGCTTGTCATTTTGTTTTATGCTTCCCCTGCAGCAGTTTTGGATGTGTGCTTTCTTCTTCTTGCCAGTTGCCAACCATTTGCTGATTCTCATGATAAGAGTATTATATTTGCATAACATAACTCAGTAACAATGTGTATTTTGATGCTGACACTGACCAGAGCCCAAGCAGTGTTTTTTTCACAAAGGACCTATTAACATCCCATAAGGCTCTGTGGTGCTGACAAGGAGGTGGCCTTCTCTGAACTCTTTTGGCAAGTCAAAGTCATACATGGAAATGTGAGGTTTGGAAATAATCCACTATTTATATAATAAAGAGTATTTAAGGGGAATTTGCTAAACTAGGTTTGTCAAACTGAAATGAAAACTCATAACAGCTTGATGAACTCACTCCTACTTCCTCTGGGTTATTTTGCCTTTTAAAGGTACTTGGGGGAAAGCACTGTCTGAGATGTTTGCTGAGTGCTCCTCTGATCTTGAATTTGGCAAATCTAAGTCTGTTGCGACGTTTTGCTGAAATAGCTAGCTCAATGCAGCATCCTAGCGCGGTTCTTAATGGAATGCAGTTTATATAGGCTGAATTGAGTTTTTTTCCAAAATTGCTTATTAGAGGCAAGTGCAAAAGGTATGACTCTTACTGTGGTGGTGGTTTCAGTGTAATGTTTATAATAGAGGCTTTTATTTTTTCAGCTTCAGAAATTGTAGTCTTAATGCATTGTAACTATACAGATGGGCCATAGTGTATAGGCATGACAAATTTTCTTCAGGTCTGTCTTCCCAGCATAAAAATGTCATTAGTAATAGTTGTACTTCCCTTTCAAGTCAAGAGGCTGTGAGCACTCTGGAGTCCTCGGACTGAAATACACTGTTTCAATATTGTGCAAATGTTACTTGAATATTCATAGTTTAGTGTACAGTCCCCAGTATAAAGGTCACAGACTTGATTTCTTTCAGTTGCTTGAACCCTCTAGCTGTAATCTGTAAGTGATCAGTAAGTTGTATCTACCAAAGCGATATCTCGTTTTTGTTGCACAGATGATTGTTACATTGTCTAATTTGAAACCTGTATGCTTTCTAGTAATTGTGTTTTCCATCAGTAGTAGTGTCTGCAGAACATTCTAATACAGCATTGGCTGCATTTTGATGTTTGCCAAAAAATAGGGGGGAGTGAGGAAATGTCCTCAGTATAAATGTCATTGGAAGCTGAATAAATAGTATAGACTGCATCTCCCTTATTCATCACATTTTAAAAAACAGCCAGGAGATACAGTGATGATCTTCCCACTGGTAGGCATAGTAGATCAGCTGTCAACTCATGCAATCTCAGCATATCTTTAGGTGTCTGGTAGGTGAATGAGCTGTGAATACGTGTCTGCACGTATGCTTTGTATATCGTATGTCTTAGTTGATTAATGTGTGGGTTTGGCTTTTTTTTTTTTTTTCTGTTGGAATGTGCAAGTATTCAGAATCAAGCTTGGAGTAGATGCCTTAATAAGGTACCGAAATGTCCCTTTTCAGCTTTTTATTTTTTTTTTTAAACTTTGCTATCAGTGGAATGAATACCTCCAGAATGTTGCTTATTTACAAGTTATCATCTTCACTACCGTGTTGTCAAATGCTCCTTTTTAAAGCTGCTCTCTGCAATCTGACCTGTGGCTTGACAGTGGGACAAGTTCTGAGAACTGTCTGGAGTAATTCTACATTTTATTCTGTAGAGAACATTTTACTTTGTTTGCAAGGGTTTAGGAAGCTAATTAAGTGGTTAATAAAAAGGAGGGAAAAGACCCCCTCTTCTACATTTCCTATTACTGCATGTAAGGTAACTGCTAAGAAATGATACTTGAAGTTGTATTTATTATTGTTAGCAGGGTATGATATTTCTTGGCAGAAATGATGGATGACAACTTAAATTTGTGTCCAGGGAATGAAGGTGAACTGTGACAGAGTTATTTATCTTGGGAATGGAGGTTAGGGTCAGGCGAGGCTGGGTGCCTGAAGGCACAAGACATTGACAAATTCATCCTGCAGGCTCCATATCTGAAGCCTTTTGTTTTGGATCCTGGCTACTCACTAAGTGACCTGCATCCTTCATCCTGCCAGCATGTGAAGGATGTGTTGCAGTGCCAGCACTCCCCTTGCCACTAATGCTTGTCATTCACTCTTCTGACAGGCCCAAACCAAAAGTATTCCCACTCCTGAAAGGGAAGGTTAAAATATTTATTTCAGCTCATAATGGCCTCCCTGATTTAGTGCAGTATCATTTTTCCTGTTGCCTTTGTCGTTTGCAGGTCACTAGAAGGACTGAAAACATTCAGTTACTTGGAAGAGCTGATCTTGGACAACAATCTACTTGGAAATGACCTTCTGTTACCCAGGTTACCCCACCTCCATACCTTAACGCTCAACAAGAACCAAATATCCTTTCAAAGAAATACCTGCAAAATGTCAAATGAGTTTTATGTGTCAGCCAAATTAAAGTATGTGAAATATAGTTCACGTGCAGACAAAGCATTCTCTCGTTTGGCACCTGGAATACTTCATAGTAATTTATTATAGGTCATTCATAAATGAAATGCACCTTTATATCTTCCTGTTGCTCCATTTTAGTGAGAGATCTAAGTTATGGCTCTGAAGAAATCTTTCTAATAGATAAAATAGAGAAAGGAAAGAATGTCAGTGCTGCCAGTGTGCAAAAGTTCCTGTGTTTGCTTGGGGTTCTGTTGCAGGCTGACCTCTAGTGGAATAGAGCGTGCACTGAAACACTATTAGATTTTTAGACTTTAAATAGCTCTTACAACATTAAAGTAAAATAAAATTAATTAAAAAAGAAAAACAAACACAAAAATGCTAATGCCTTTCTCTATTTTAATGAAACTGGTAATGTGCACAATTTGGTAGCTGCTGTGCAACTGTAGCTCTAAAGGTAAGTCACTGTATTCTTGGTGTTCCAGTTCTGAATAAATTCATATAAACTACTGGCCAAAATAAGGTCTTAATACATTGAAGCATTTTGGTGTATGGTTAAGTGCAGGTGTAACCAGTCACTTCTCCATATGTCTGAAGTTAGAGCCTGTTCCTGTTTATTAAGAATAAATATTTCAGTATTTGTCTAAATACTCTGCTGAATCAGAGAACCTAGTCTAGATAGTGGGCTGTAAAAACTAATTATCTGAAAGGTCTGTGGGCATAGACTTGATTATTACACAATTTTCCCATACTTTGACCCTTCTGGAGATGTGAAGATGTGTAATACAAGATTTTACAAAAGTGAAGGGCGATCAAATTGTGGCCAAAAGGCCAACCGAGTCCTGCAGTCTTAGAGCACAGGCTGTTAAAGCTCCCTTGTAATTGCAGCGTGAGGACAAGGCTGCTCAACTGCAGGCTTTTATTTCAGACAATGTAAACAGAAAGCAATTTACCTCCTACTAAAGCAAAATCCTCCTACTGAGGGGAATAAAAATAACTGCAGATTCTACGATTTCTGCACTCATTTTTGACTCTATAAATAAATAAAAATCAGAAGAGAAACTTTTTTCTTCTTGGAGCTCCGGAAATTTGCCAAGAGCGTCTCATGAACGGTAACAATCATTACTGTGCTATGCTTTTGGCAAGATTCATGGTCAATGTGGGATACTCTGGGTTGGATTTGAGTAACTGTTTTTATTGTTTGGTGTGATCTGAACTGACGAACAATGAACATGATCATTTTTGGTGATACTTTGGGTGGCATGTCTGATGCGGTTTATCTCCTCCTACAAATCATGAAATGTAAATTTGGCCATAAGACCAAAAAGTGTGTGATTGCATTTTTCCTTTGAGGGAATGCCGAGGAGGAGTTTTACACTTACCAGAAGGAGGGAAGGGGTATTGAATAGTAACTTAGAGAACAAAATGAGAGAGGAAAAAATTATCCTGTCAGAAATAATCTTTAAAGAATTTCTGCTGGTCTCACAGACATATTAAAATAGTATTGTCAAGAGAGTAGACTCTCAAAATCAATGATAACATGGTAAGAAGGATTTGATCTATTCTGAGATTTTTATTTTTTTTTTTAATTCAATCTAGAAACTATGAAGTTAGAGCTTTGAGAGTATTGAGGTGCTCAGGCTATAGAAATAATCCATGTGTTTTGTAATGTGCTACCATTAATTTAGTAGAGAAGTTGTGGGAATAGTTGTAAAATACCTAATGTGTACAAACTACCCAGAGAAGAAAAATTAACCCCTGTCCATCATTAATATTTTGAGCCTTGTGAAGAGGGCAGTGATCTCTTGTAGGGAGGATACATAGTCCTTAGAAGCACAGAGACCTTCTAGATTCTCCTCTTCAATGTGAATGCCATATTTAAAAAAGGTTTTATTTGAACTTGAATCACTTCTTTTAATGAATTATTTCCTATGGAATTCTTTGAAAAATGTTAAAAAACTCTACTTTTAATAGAATAATGAAATACAATACAGGAAAGCTTGTTGAGTATATGACAGTGGCACTACATAAGGGACACAAATGAGCAAGGGATACTGATCTGAAACAAATCTCCAGTTGGTGGAATATTGCCATGCGTACATAAATAAACACATAAGGAGAGAGATATGAAAACAAACAAAAATAGAAACTGATCTCTGTGAAAACTGGAATAACATGTAAAATTTAAAACTCACATGGGAGCTCTCCTGGGTATCTCTTAATATTACTCTACTCTTCTTGCATTTTATGGTTTGATTTTGATCCATATCCTGTTTCGATAGTTCTGATAAGAGTTTTCTACTCCTTTTACAGGGTTCACTTATTGTGTGGAGATGTATGTGTAAATAACATTTGACCCCTCCTAACATAATGTCTGGATAGATTGTATAAATGTGAAAACTTATCTCTAGATAAGGTAAATATTTAGAAGAATCACCTGGTATTTTTTTCTTCTGGTTGTTTATTTTAGTTACAGTTAGGACACTGCCAATTTTTTCTGCTAGAAGTGGAAGAAGCAAATTAAAATATTGGTATTTTTAAAAGTTTCTTAGTGTTATTGCTCAACGTTTCTGTAATGTATAAAATATTTTAAAATACAGTCTATGTAACTGAAGCATCCAAAGGAACATTGTGCAACATCAGCATCGTGCAGTATTGGATTATGTATCTAATGTCTCTTTTTTCTTTCATCTGTAAAACAATAGCTATTTTTATAAAAGTGTGATTCACTTTGGGAAACATCATCTTAGTTTCTTTATTGCACACGGTGAATGGCAGAAAGCAGTACAGACTGAGATGGATGGGTGGTAGGTGGGAAGTTGCTTTTGGAAGAGAATTTAGGACTGTAGTCACCTATGCTTGTAATGGGAATTTTCATTTCTCCTTTGAAGTGTGTTCACTGAATACTAAGAATCACTCAGGAAGCTTCTATATAGGTTTATTTCTCTGTGTGTTACAGCAGTGTAAGTTTTTATGGCTTTTCACTGCTGATCATGGCCAGTGTTACAGTGGGACAATATTGTTTAGCCATTTCAACTTTCACTTTTCAATCTTTATTTGTTAAAATTACCCAAATTAGCAGTTTCAAAATTTGACAAAATATCAAAAGATATACCTATCTACCAAGAAACTTTTGGACAATGCTCTCAGGCACATGATGTGATTTTTGGGGTGTCCTGTGCAGGACCAGGAGTAGGACTCAATGATCCTGATGGGACCCTTCTAACTCAGCATATTCTGTGATTCTATGATTGAATCTAGGTCTAGGTTTTGAATGGCTTAGCAGAAAAAACAAAATATTTCTTACCACAGAGTGGGAAATCTAGAGATGGGCAGAATGCCCATAGTGGTATATACATTGCTTATGGCAAGAGGAGTTATCAGTGTGATTCAGATCTATATGTTCTGGAGTATGGTGAAATGAATATACCAAGCAAGTACTTCCGATATAATCTGTCTTCACGCAGGTCTCATCATGGTCTCTAACAGTTACAGTTTTGCTTAATCCTCAAACTATAGGTTATAATTTATTCTGCCTCTGTGCTTGTTTCTACATTGTCCTCAAGTGCTTGAACATGCAGAAGTCCCAGTCTGAACAGAATCTCATTATGTTAAGTGCTGAGGACCTGATGTGTAGATTGAGTGAATATGTTATTGATATAAATCTCCTATTATGCATGGTTCCTCTTCTTCACTGAATAGAGAACTGAACTGAAATGGTATAGCACTCTTCCTGCATGTACTTCTGAATTCTCCATGCCACAATTGCAGATTTATTGAAATCTAGGAGGCTTGTTGAAGAACTGCTGATAAGCCAAAAATCTTTCTTCTGGAATAAAGTGTGTCTGAAGTAAAAATTAAGTAATGTGAATGTCTAATGCCGAACGTCTATGGAAGAAGGAAGTAGTCTTCAGTCTAGGTGATTCCTTATGCTGTTCTACAGCAGTGCTTGGACCATTTAAACTCCAAATATCAGAACTTCTAAAAAATTGTGAACTGCTTCTTTATTCTTGACTGTCCTTGTAATGCCTTGGGAACTCTGAGAAACATTTGTGCAGAATAGTGTTAAAAAAATATCTGAAGAAAAAAACAGTCTTTGAGAGAAAGAACGTACAGTTTCATGATGGACCTCTGTAGAGAACTAGAAATGTGATTTTATTGCAGGAATAGGAATAGTTCTCCTTTTTCTCACATTTGTATGCTTAGCAATATCGAACCTGGTCTTTAAATCTGCAGCCTTGGAACCAGGGGCATTCTGAAATGTCTTTAAAAATCACTGGCATCTCCAGCAACACAGAGAAAATTAATGCTGCTCCAGGAGGCAGAATAGGATTTTTTCCCCCATGTATTTGGTATGCAGGAAGCTCTCCATGAGATATGTGGACTTAGTTAATTACCATCCATGCTGCACCTTTTCTTTCTTGAGCAAAATGGTTTCAAAGTCAGTGAACAAGGCCTTATCTCAAGGTCCTAGCTCCTTACCAGATAGGGTTCAAGCCAGAGTGTGGCATACAAATGACTCTGTGTGACATCCTATTGCACACAGGGAAGAGGAAGATGTATACTTGCATAGTGCAAGCTATTTCTGTGGTTATCCAACCCTGAAGACCTAGCACATTCTAATGGAAAAGCATTCAGGTGGCAAAGATCTTTTCACACTGCATTCAGAGAATTGGTAACTTCTGCTTCAAGGCTATTTGCCTGTGGAATAGCTTGTGATTGCTACATCGTGTTTGTGATAAATTTAATTGAAGCAAATGCCTCAGCTGGGAATAAATATAGGTACCTTTCTCATTTATGACTCTGGTAGAAGTGTATCCAGTTGTTTTAATGTTAAGTTGATTGCAGCACCTGCATGACATGATTTGTTGGCAGAAGATTTTTGAATGACAGGTTGGGGTCTTCCTATGTGGCAGTCTGGAATTCTGTGTGATATTTCTGTTGTTCTCATGTACATATTTAAAAAAATATTTTTGAATGTAAAACTGATTGCTCTTTACTTTGTCTCTTTGCTTCCAAGAACTTCCAAAAGCTGTGATCAATGAAGTTCCTTAATGTGAGAGTTCTCCTGCAACTCCTTTGGCGAAGTGGAATGACTTTTTGGAAGGAAATGGTGGAGCAAGTTGGAAAGCACTGAGAGAGAGAGAACAAGAGTGGCTACTTTTCTGTATTTAAGTGTGACTAGTAAAAAGAGCTGCTAGCAGACAAAAGTTTACAAGAAGAAATCCCAGATTTTCTTGCGTACTTTAAACTATATGCAAAAAATAATTGCATAGTAAGATAGGAGACGTGTATAATTTTTTTTGGACAGAAAAAAATAATTTAGTAACTGTTAGCAAGGTTGGTGTTTCTGCATAGGTTTGACTTGCAGTTGTTCCTCAGAAAAACCATGAATATGGGTATACCAAGAATACTGATAAGGAAGAAATATTGTGGAGTTTAGGGATGACCAGAATTAAGTTCTTAGTACTTAAAGCAGATGGACCCTTATATTACTCTCAATAAGGGATTTATGTAGTGTCTCTGCCCTGGAAATATGCTGGAGGGACTAGGGAAGGGACACAGCTAAAGAGGCTCTTGAGAATACAGAAGTCTGGAATAGTGGAACTCATGAGACTTCATCCAGTAGTTTCTGTGTGAACCCGGTCAGCTTCTCAGAAGTATAGCTGGGTAGTCAAAAGGCACAGCTTAGCAACAAAATGACTGACTCTGCTTGTGAGATTCTCCTAAAACTGAGCAAGTGAAGTGGCATTATACTATCCACTCAAGAGTTTACAACGTTGACCTTGGTTAAATGTAATATTCCCTGGGAACTAATCTTTGAAGGGTTTGTAAGGGAACATAGTTCTGACTAGCATCAGAACTTTAATCAAGGCTACAAAATTTTCTACAAAACAAACACATAAACAGAAGTGTTACAAACTTGCATTGACAGTTAATTCTTAGCCAGAGAAAGAAGATACATAATTTGCTTTGGGTTTTTGCTTGGTTTTTTTCCTTATAGAGAACCTTAAAAATAGTGGTATTGGGTACCAGTGAGTGAAAACAGACAAGTCAGAGCATACCTATTTGCAGGATATTTTTGGTCCCATAAAACTTGCAGGAATATTATATTGCTCTGCAGCTAGACTGGACCCATCACTGTGCTGTATTTTCCAAATAATTCTATTGTTAATGTTTCAGTGTTGCTGGTAGCCCTTGTTTTTCAGAACAGAAGATATGATGGTGTGATTGTGTATGCTTGTGCATATACATGTGTGGTGTATATACATATATATATATATGTGTAATGGTGTGAAGAGGCTTTAAAATGTTAATCTATAAGAGTTCTTTTAAATGCTTCCCTAATTTAAGTCTAGAAACAGTGCAAGAAATCAGTAAAGTCTTTTGATGAGGATGAAATTTTAAATTATGTCCAGTGTGTCTCTCTTAATTTTTCTTGAAGACCAGGTTACATTTTTGGAGGGGATGGTTATTGTATAATTGCTGAGAATTGATGTTGTTGCTTGTGAGCTGTAGAGCTTAAAATTTTAATTGTTACAAATTTTTATTTTAGTCAACATCTGTTAGAAAGAGAAGCATTATTATATTGGTAATGATGACACTTGAACTAGGAGATGAATTGCCACTCTGAGGCACTTCAGTTTTCACAAAAGTGATACTTTAAACCATTTTTCAAACAATGGACTATAGTGTAAGTATTGGCATCATGGTTACATATTCACCTGGTGGTCAGTGACACTGATTTTGAAGAGATCAGTCCAGGGATATTTTTGCAGAGCTTTAAATAAATAAATACATTTTCACTAGCAGTGACCATGGATTTAATTGTGGTTCTTCTGTTTTGAAGAGAATGGAACTGAAACTGGTCTTAGAAATGGCACAGCAGGATTTTGCAGCTATTTGGCTCTGATTGCACCAATATGGCCCTCCTTAGACTGCAACAATAAATCATAAAAAGGAAGCTGGCAATAAAATTTCAGACTTGCTTTTGATTTTCTCCCTCCATATTTTACTGCCATTGTTTTAGAAAGACTTAACACACTTTTGGTGGCATCATATAGTTCCAGTATTATGATTTAAATAAGTATATGACATGCTAATTAACTAAGCAGTGCACTAGAAGTGCACAGTGACTTATGACTCATCTCTGAGAGATAGTTAATCATGAGAATTTGAACAGGATGTCACTTATTTTTCTTATATGCTTTGTAAAGAATAACTGTATTGGTAGGTGAATGTGGCTTCTTGAAAAATCAACCCATACCTTGCATTTTGTTTTATTTTTAAGAGGGATAAAAAGAGATAGTTAAGGTCCTACAGAACAGAGAAAATAATTATGTTATTTATGATAAAACTGCTCTTTATAACTATTTATGATAAGTATCTCTTGCCCAAGATACTTTTTAGGAGGGTGTTTTTGCATCTAAAATCAATGCTTAGGGTTTAGATATGAGGTATTAGAATCTTGACAGTAATTTCCAGATTTGGGAGATTTAGATTTTTGAGTTGCAGCTTATCAACTCCTATTATTTACCTAAAACTCTTAATGAACATGGTGTCGCTCTCTTTTGCTTTCCATAGGACTTTGAGGTATAGTCTTATGCTTCTTGCGTATCTAAGATGACACTTCTCTTCATTACATTTCTCAATACGATTTGATATTTTCCTTGAAGTCTGCATGTTCAGATTAGAATTATAATACATGTCATGCTCCCGTTCAGCACACTTTTGGGAAGAAAAGCTTCTACACAAGAAAGAGCTCTACTAAATTGACTAGCAAAACTCCTACACATTTAGTTCATAAAATAAGCAAAAAACTTGTATAATTTGTTGGTGGTTTTGTGGGCTTTGGTTTGTTTGTGGGTTTTGTTTTGTTGTTTTGGTTTTTTCATAGGAAATTACCAGATACAATCAGCCTTGCAATAGCTAACCTACTGTGTGTTATGGAAATAATTGTCTTCTGTAATAATAAACTATTTCTCTTAGGGAACCTTGTTGCAACTCTTAAGTAATACTGTGAGAAATTAAATGTTTCTCCTGGCTGAGAGTGGGTGCCAGATTCAAACACTTTTCTAATAGTCTTAGGAAAATTTGAAAAGCCTTTCCCTTGAACATGTGTGTAAAAACAGTTTGTGAGCTTCCTATCACAGTTGCATACTTCCTGAACGAGCCATGAAAAAGGTTATGTGTGAGCTTGACGAGCACCAAATTTTGATTGGTAATTCACCCTGGCTAACAAAGAAGACCTATGTCATGTGGAGCTCCAAAAAGATAATTTTTCTTAGGGTCTGGTGGATTACTTACTGGCATATCCGATTCTATAATGTGGCTTTGCCAAATTAAAAGTTACCATTCCTACCTTTTTGATAAATTCATAGAATTTATTTCAAACCCTAATTTTTCTCGCTCATGCAAAATATTTGGTTATGATTTCTTGGACCTTATGGTATGAACATTATCTAGGAGTCTAGATGTATTGATATGGATATATGAGAATTAGTAGTTGTTGGCATGATCTTCATATGTGTTTGGAAATAAAATAAAATTTCAGGCTTATGAAAGGAAGACCACATTTTTAACCAGAAAGCTGCTGTTTCCATTTTATATTGCTTCTGTTGCCCTTAAGATATTGGGGTGAAGAAATAAAGTAAATTCCATCAGCCAGAAATAACAAAGATAACAGAAACACATAAATCAAGTATAAATAATAGCAACACAAGTGAACTGATGATTTAAAACAATAGTTGTGGTCTCTAACAGCAGAAGAAGATGAAAGTGGAACAATGAAATGTCCCTGAGTGGTTTTGAATAATTGTTATTCTTGTCTAAGTCAGTCAGCTTTTTAAATATTGGAAACTTTTTACATATGCCTTGAGCATTTTTTGCAAATTGAAGTAAGTAAGAATGCCTAGTTCAAGTCTTAGAGACTGTCATACTAAGGTGTAACCAAATAATTTGTTTATTTGGTCAATCATCAGTGTGCAGATGGTTGAATATTGTTGTTATTCTTAAATGTAAGCTGTGATTTCTAGTATTGCAGTGGTTAAAGATAGTTTAACCTTTGTTTGGTAGTTTGAGTTATTAATATTTGCATTAATGAAGGTTTATCATCCTTATTTATGTTCCAAGAAACATAGTTAAGCTAAAAAGCCCAATGAACATAAAAATATAAGGCTATATTTTAATGCAAAAAATTATGCTTTACAAGTCTTTCAAGCTTCATATAAAAATATTTCTAACACTGAAGTCTAAGTTGCACTTAGTGAAGCATTAATTGATATATACTAATTGAGTAGTTACTAATGTGTTGCTGTGATGCTCAAAGCATTTACATGCTGGGAGTGAACATGGGTTGTTGTGGTTTGACTTTTTTCTTTTGCCTTTTTTTTTTTTTTAACTCATTTTCCAGTGGACTGAATATATTAGTGATGAATGTGCTGTGAAACTAACTGTTTGTTTCCATGCTGGAAAAGTTTCATGGCTCCAGCAATTGCTAGCCATTTTACCACACAGCATCCATCATTTTGTCAAAGTTTTAATGTTTTGTAGTGAACCACCTAGGAAAGAAAGGAGGAGAAAAGAATGACAAAACAGCCCAATTCTTTCATTCTATGCCAAAAAACTGACTGAAGTTTATCCCTGTTTGCCCTTGGAACAATTAATGTGACATTTTCCTGAATGCCATACTAAATTTGATTGTCAGTTATTGAAATGTATGTTTAAATCAGCAGTGATGCAACTCTAAATGCTTTTTTCATTAATGTCATTGAATCCTTAACCCACAACCTTTGACACATAACAGAATTGGAAAGCCTTTTGGACCATTTGGCTGAAGTTGTGCCCTCACTGCAGTATCTCAGTTTGCTTGGAAACACTGCTTGCCCAAATGAGCTGGTCTGCAAAGAAAAGGATGAAGATGACTACCAGAGGTACAGGTTAGTGTTTTCACTTGCAGATGTGATAAGGCATGCCAGATTTGTCTTACTACCGAAAAAATATTGAACTAAAATCAACCCAGAGTCTCAAAAAATCATCTGCTTTATTCTGAAAGCATTGTTACCTTTTCTGCCATGAAACACTTGGGAATTTGAGTAACTGCATTTCAGTGAGATCATTCTCAGGCACCCTATTTCAAAAAATATGTCAGTACTGAAGAAATACATTCAGCGCATATTTGAGTGGAGGAGGTCTGCACAGGATTTCCTGAATGTGGGTGCTCATATGCCCCTACTCACAGAATTTCCTTCTTTAAGGCCAAGGTAAGGCAACATTTGCATATACTAAGGGTGTAAAAACCACTACACTGAGGTAGCCACTTTCATTGTCTTCTGCTCATATTTGATATGGTGCTGAGTTGCTTCTACTGTAGTTATCAAGGCACTATTAACACAGAAGAACTTCTCCTTTATTGTGCTACCTTGGTCAGAGCAGTCAGATTCTGATAAAAAAAAACCCCAAACATAATGTAATTTTAATGAACTAGATTACAAAAATATCATCTGAAAATTAATATGGCAGCCTGATAAAAGACTATAAGTACAACTGGATCCAACTGCAATGTTGCTAAAAATTGCAATGGTTATTTAAAAAAAAAAAAATAGAAATTCTGGTGACTGATGATAGTTATGAGTATAGATTCAAAACTTACAGAATCTCTGCTAATTGTCATAATATTCATAGCTCTAAGTTTTTGGCGAGTGAGACATTGATTATGAAGGGAATAAAAAAGGTCATTAGAGGTATTTTTCCTTCCTCACATCTGAAACTTTGTTTCAGTCTGTATGTCCTGGCATTTTTCGCATCAGTTGAAAATGGCAGTTGGAGACAATTTGGAGCCAAGCAACACTGGTCATCGTGCTGCCCACCCTGAAGAGCACAAGCTTGATCTTTATTAGCAAATCACCTGCAGTATTCAGAGTTAGATAATAAAACTCTGATTTTATCTTCGTGTAATCTAAACTCTGCTGTAGGAGCTAGTATAAAACAATAGAAAGTTGAGGACACTACAAGCAGGTTTGTTGGGAAGTGGCTTGAATTCAAATGCGCTCGGAAATGTTGTAGGTTGAAGCAGCAGGACATCTGTCCCAAATGTGTGTATACTTTTTATTTTATTTCAAATTTTTGAGAAGGATTTCAATGTTGTCAGACTTTCACCGTTTAATGATTCCATTTTGAATCCAAGCTTAGCTTGTATCGTGTTGGTTGTCACAGAGTAGAGCAGCCTAAATTTAATAAAATATTTTCCCGTTGCTTTCACACTTAAATGGAAGGTATGCCTACTATCCAGCTTATGAGAGTGTAATAGTGCTCTCTCTATGTAAATTTATGTGACATGTGCACTAGAAAATTGCTTAAAAAATGAATGATATTTCTACAGTTTACTGTTTTTCACTTTAAGTATGTTTTCTGACAATATGTCTCCTATTAATCATTTAAGCAAAAGTAGTACATTAAAGGAGCCATTCAGAGGCAAGAATCCATGGTTCATTTAGTGCTCTCTGAAAAAATTCTTTATTGATTGACATCCTCTGTGGTTATGTGATGTAATATTTATAATATGTCACACAGCCATACATCAAAACAAGCATGTCTCTTGTTTCATTTCAGTGCCAAAATGTTGATTTCAGAGAGGTCAAGGTAGTTTTAGGTCACATCATGGCAAACCACAATGTCAAAGTGTGAAGTGATTCTGTTTATGTATCTGCTGGAAACTGCAACATTGCTACCATTCTCTTTTCCCTCAATTTTTCAAAACCCTGGGTATTTTTTCCATATAAACTAGGTTAATTGAAATTCTTTTAAGGAACAAGAATGGGCTTCTAAATAGTTGAATGATTTATGGTTCTGCTGCTATAATGAAGCTTCCTGATTCTTTTTCCGTCATTATTTGTTGCATTATATGAAATGTGTTTGCTAGACAATGTTAGGTTCAAAACCCAAAAGCATGGATCCATCTCTCTATCTCTATTTTTCTATCTCTCTGTGTTCAGGCGAACATATATTCAACTTCATGATGGAACTGATTAAGAGTACTTTTCTAATTTGAATAGCTAATTCAGAGTTTTGAATACACATTCTGAAGCATCTTGGATACAATGTTTTTCTTCCCATTTCAGCATTTTTTAGTGGTTTGAAATAACTATTTTTCAAAAGAATTTTTCTGGAGAAATTTGTCAGAAAACATCATAAGATTGCATTTCAGTGAACTTGAATTATATAAACATTGCACTTTACCATAACTTCAACTGGCTTTGCTTTGTTCTGAATGGGAACTTCTTTTTGTAAATTTTTGCAGTGACCATTGGAATCACAGTTTCATTTTTAATTGAGCTTGAATTTCATTCCTACTGAGTTCAATTAGAGTTCTGGATATTTAATTCCTCAACCAGAAAGAGAAAGGTGCTAGAAATCAAAGCTTTGCTTAATCTTCTCAGTCCAACAAACTGAAATGATCTGTAAACCCCCCAAAGTCTCAACCTTAATGAAATGTGGGAAATAATTTTTTTTAAGAATGCAGGGTCCAGTAGTTCACCATGATCTTAGCAACAGAGGTTAAATGTAATATTGCATATATTAAAAATCATTACGTTTTATCATGAATACTTGGGAAATATAGAAAACTATGCTTTTTGTCAAGAAATTACCATCTGGTTCCTCAGGTAACCATTGGTATGCCATTGCTATAATTTAATTACTAAAGTTCTCCCTTAGTCTTTCATTAAAAATATACTTTGTACTAAAACATTATTGTGATTTTTTTTTCTTAAAGTAGGTTTTTTTTTTAGATTGTTTTGTTTTTAAAGAATGATGGTACATTGGAATGGGATTTTTTGGGGGGAAGAAATGAAAGTTTTGTTTGGTTTTTTTTCCATCTCTGCTACCCCTCCTTACCTTTCAAATACGTAAGAAAGCAAACTGATGAAAATATTTTTATGTTACTGAAACTTTTACTTGTAGAGGGAAAGAAAATGGAAAGTTCCCTTCTGTGGTATTTTTATAAGCAAAGTTGTTTGGTTAATTTTAAAAAACTTAAGGGTTTTTATTTTTCCATCATTGTAAAATGGCCTTAGTTTCTTTCCATTTAAAAATAATTCTGTAAGTTCTTACTTTTTATCTCATTTTTTTAAGCTTTCTCTATTTGTGTGTTAATATTTTGAAATGGCATATCTTGGTGGTGAGGGTGAGTGAAAGCATAATAACTAAAATGTATGGGTGATAGGAAAATTTTAAAAGCTTTTGGCTCAAATAGGAAGCAAGAAAGACAGAAAAATAGCTTGCCAAACAGCGCGTCCTCTAAAATAACCTAGTCTACAATCTCTGCTTTGAAGATTGCCTGAAAACAAAGGTCATGACCCGGAGATCAAAGTAACAGAAGTCAGCACAGTAATTGCTGGTTGCTTCTGTTGTACTCGCACTTGGTCAGTCCTGTGGGTGTATTGTTTGCAGTGAAAACTTCAAACGCGGTGTTACTGAACTGTGAAAAATCATCTGGGTCAGAATGTATTACAAAGCATTTGTGAATGCTGCAGGTGACCTCACCTATTTTCATTAAAGTGATATGATTGTGAAGAATTCATGCCATGTGTGAAGTTTTCAGTGCTTGGTCATTCTTCTTTGCTCTTTATTGACATTTCCTGGAATGATGCATTCATTAAATGCTGTTGACATGGAAACAAGGGCAAATGGAAACAAATGCCTGAGTTTATTTTAAATTGGCTTAAAAATACATGTACTAGATATGCTATCTTTGGCATGGGGAGCAAATGATGATAACCTTATGAAGTCCTCTTAAGATATAACAGCTAGAAAGGAAGTGTGTGCATTTTGTATGGATTAACTTTCCAAGCTAAATCAACTATTCCCATCCCACAGTTCTGATTGTGAGAAACGATGGGTGGTTTTTTAGTGTTTTCAGTGTTCTTGCAGTTTTGTTTTATTGTGGTTTTGTTTTATCGTTTGGGTTTTTTAAAAATTAATACTTATCGATTTTAAATAGTCTTGTTATTGAATTTGAATGGTGACATAAATACATATTCAAGAAGCAATAGGAGATTAGAAGTCCCTGCTCAGTAATGAAAATAGTGCTAATATACATGATCAATACCAGTGAATTCACTGTTGAGGCTCTCTTTTAGCAGGAGGGATTGAAGCCTCTGGTACTTCTGTGTATGTTTTTCATGTACTTAATTAGATGATTAGGATATTCCCTTACATCTGTAGAATCTCTGACTCTGTGCTACTTCACTGTTTCTCTGAAGCCTTATCATTTCACTGGTACCTGGAAGACAAAAAACTGTATGTGATAGACATCAAATGACCACACAACTTCCATCTGAGACTAGCCACTGTAAGGGTTTCTCAGCAAGAACAATTATGATGTTTTTGTTCAGCCAGTAAATTGAAATCTGTAATGCCCAATTCGTCCATTGTAACACAGTAAGTCAAGAAATAACTATTATTATTGTTACACACATAGAGAGATAGTTTTCAGATTCATGGAGTTGTTTGCTACATTGAAGAAGAACAGAAGGCGTTAAAATATTAAGAGACGGGCTGGATTTCTGAGTAACTTGTGAGCCTCTCAGAATTATATGATCATCACCAAACAATGCCAAGGCTGCACAGGGTCTTATGTGATCCTCTAACACACCTCATGCCAACATCATGCCCTCTCTTCTGGAACATGCTGGTTTAAGTTTATGATCTGTCTTCCTTATTTGTGTATTAAAGAAAATCTGTTGTTGCAGACAGGGATTATGTAGCCAACTATATGCTGTTTGGTGGGAGTAGAGGGGTAAACCTTTTGGGGATGCAGAAGAAAAAATTACAGAAGATAATCAGTGTAGTTCACTGCCATAAACATGTTTGTTTGGTCCTTCTGATTTTTCTTTTTGTCTCTCCCCTTTTGAAAATTGATCTTAACTTTGCCAACTTCAGGTTATTTATTTTTTTCTAGTTTACAATAATGTAACTGAGACCACAATCAGCCCTTCAAAATTTGAAATAGGTGCGTTATTTTTATGTTCTATGATTGTCAAGGAAAGGAAATATAATAGCATAGAAAATAG
This sequence comes from Anabacerthia variegaticeps, assembly GCA_035583185.1. NCBI lineage: Eukaryota > Metazoa > Chordata > Aves > Passeriformes > Furnariidae > Anabacerthia > Anabacerthia variegaticeps. Next base: position 13,170,471 of record JAWWEW010000166.1, on the reverse strand, counting down.
TGAAATGAAAGTAAACACTTTCTGAAACAAAGAGTATGTTGTTGTTATGATACAGGTAGAGCCAGATATTTCTGAATTTTTCTGGCCAAATGTTTCTCAGTTTTTCACTCCAGATATATTTTGTTTTTTTAAATAGTGATGCATATAATGCAGTTTTGTATTCCAACTTTTGTTAATAAAAGTACAAATTGAAAGATTATACATAATCTGGTTCTTACTATAGTCTTTCATTTAAAGTTTGGTGGAATAGCTTATTTTCTCTGAAACTCTAGCATATACAAATATGTTATACCTTTCTTGCAGCAGAAGGAGAAGAAAAGAACCCAAACAGTTCATTCCCCAAGTAATTTTTTGCCACTTTTAAGGTTTTCCTACAGTGTGGCTCATGGCTGATGCCATTATCATTTGGTATCAGAAGGCCAACCTTGTTCGACCACTTCTCTGCTTTTTCAAGGGAAGTAATGAGTTAATTAAGACTCTTAGATCCCATGATATTATGTGACCTTTTGGGGGTTTTGTTGTAATTTTGACGTTCATAGCTCTAGAATAAAGCTTTTCTAGAACTGATTGATAGTAGCAAGGGATCGTGCACTTAAAATTATTAAATCTGAAGGAATTTTTATGAAAAAGAAAGGCATAGATGAGACTGAAATTGTACAGTAAGTATTTAACAAATATAAGTAGCTAACAGAAGTTATTTGCAACTCCATGTTTTCGATCAGGACTGAAAAATTTCTTGCTAATGCTTCAAATAGATTGTTTCTTTTCTTCCATGTGATCCTTTAAGAAACACACATTTGTTTTGCTTCACCTGTGAAATTCTCTTAACAGGTGAACCTTCAGTGATAGCTTTATTTTTTTATTTTTTTGGTTTTTTTTGGGTGGAGGTGGGGAAGAGGGGATAACCCAAGGACTGCATGTTTAAATAATGACTGTTGCACAGTAGAGAACTAGAAAGAACTAGAATCATACACAGAATATGCCTGCAAGGTTTCTATGTTTATAAGACAGAGTTAAGCTGACAAGCCTGTGATTTGTTAAAGGCTGTATCAAAACCAGTATTTCTTTATATAAAAATTAGTCGTGTATTGTTTAATAAATAGCAATAGCCGAGCTCAAAGATGTCTTTGTTATGTGCCTTTCTGAATTCCAATATGTTACTTCGAAGGAAGGCTTTGCCCCGTCGAGGTTTGGCCAGTGTCAATAGCAGCTGAATCCCAAATTCACCGGATTTCCTTGCAATTGTCCACTCAAGCCTGTCCCTCTTTTCCAATATCTTGACAGGTCTGTGTAAAAACTCCTAAAGTAATGCTTTTCATATGCAACAATTACAAAGCTGGTAAATTAATTGTTAGTCTTTATTGTAATTTTCACTTAACTAAGATGGAAATAACAAGAAAATACTATATTCTCTGGTCTTTTTGCATCCCTGAGTGTTCCTGTTTGTGTGTGATGAATATATTATGACCTTATTTTCATGGGACTGTTGACACTGACAGTCAGGTGGGGGAAATGATTCTGAACAACAGAAGGTGCAACTTTCCTTAATTACATAATTAATTTCTTTAATCCATCATGAGTTAGAAGATTAGTTTACAGGAAATGAGAAATGGATCTTTAAGCACCATCCTGGTTTATCTGATTTTTATTTTTCTTTCTTGAAGCTCACCTTTATCCTCATCACTGAAGATGACCTTTCTTCATACCACTGCAAAGATGTTAAAAACCAGTAGCAGCAGTCTCAGAACACAGGGAACATTGCTAAGTTTCAAAATTATTGAGAAAAAAAGGGGGCGCTGGGGCAGGGAGACCCTGCGTCTCCAACTTCTAACCTAAAATAAACCTTTCTAAACTTATAATGTAACATTTAGATGGATCTTTCTTCATTAAACAGTATTCTTTAACTAGTGATTTTACAAGTCTAAAACAGCTGCAAGGTGTCACACAATTTAGGGGTCCCAGTACCTGTCACAAAGTATTTTATGATGGCTGTGTTCCATGTTATTAGTAGCTGTCTTTTTCTGCAGCCATTGGTGTTTGATAATAGTCTTCAAACACCCAAAATTACTTACCTGCAAGCAACATTCCATAGTCCCTGTTGACAGTTTGAATAAGTTTAGTGCCCTTTTGTTGTACTTTACCTTCAAAACAAACTGATTGAACCATCAATAGCTCCTGAAAGCTGACAGAGGCATGTCATCTGGTCTAACCCTCTGATAGTAGGTTATCTGTGGGAGTTAACCTCCCTGCATTGTTAACTGAAATGTTTTATGTACTATGCAACTTTAGGATACTGCTGTGATAACCTTAGTAACTAAGTCATACATCACAGTAAAGAGATTTTGTGCAACAAATAACCCTGGATTAAATTTACAAGGGTTGAATTGATATTGTAGAGTGTTCATTCCCAGGTTTTGGTAATCCTTTCCTCTATTTTTTGTGACAAGCTTGTGTTACATTTAGGTTAAAGCTACATCTTCATATTTCTAGCTAAAATATATCGAGGAAGCTTGATGTTTTTCTTCAGCTATTTAATAAAAATGTATCATATTATTTTTAAATCACATATAAACTTTTTATCCCGTATTTAGTAAAAGGAATATGAATAAACAGGATTGTGTTTTGAACCGCCTTTTAAAATAATTAATTACTAGTATACCTTCCTTCTACCCATGGGATAACCTTTATAGTACTTACTTTTTAAAATTTGCTTTCCTTAAGGAGTGAAAGTTTAAAACAAACAAACAAACAAAAACCAAACAAACAAAAACAACCAAAAAAAACCCCAAACAACCCCAAACCTATGACTTGTGATTTGCTGTTTAGTTTGTGTGAGTAGAGGTTTTTGGTTTTGTTTCTAGAATTGACAGTACTAGTGCTAATTCTGTTTTTTGAAATGCAGTCAGTATGGCTTAAAAATACAAAAATACATTTGTATCAAGGAATGCTATTATAATTTTAAGCTCTTTTGAAATGATTGAGAGACTGACATTAGGGCTGTGATCCAAAGTCAGCATAGATAACAGTGCTGTCTTAGTCTGTTGTCATTTTTGTTGCAGCCTGCTTTTCAATGGCATATTTCATTCCATCATTAAACATTCGCTGATTTTCTAATACCGATGTTTTCTCCACCTGAATATTCATCTTTTCTCACCCTACACTTAGTGGGTGTCTTTACTCATTTTTAGCTTCACTCTTCTTCACTCTTGACATATTGTTTCTTTCTGTGCATGTCTTCATTTGAAAGAATCTGTTGTCATCAGAGCTTTTCTGCCAGTAATGCAAGATGGATAGGTTCTCCTCCACTGAAAGATAAGGGCCAGCAAAATGCCAGGGAGGACGGGAAGGGCAGCCAGGAAAGCTGGAATGAGTCTGAGAATGTGTCTGTCTCAGATCTCTAGCTGTTGTTTAAAAAATGGTCTTAGGAGATGTTCTGTTTTGTAAAGTGACTCTCTTTTTCTTCTGCTAATATAATTGAAAGCCATAGATTGAGGATTCACGTTTAAATTGTCTGAACATTTCAGAACTGAGCATTTTCAGTTCACTTGTTAACAATTTATGAAGCTGTTGCCTCAGAGGAATGGTGTACTTGACGGAAAGGTTTATTTGCACCATTAAATTTTGCTTGGTTGTAGATGAGGCAATGTTGCAGTTTCTCTCACATGTTTATCTGTTCTTGACAACAGTATTATAAGACAAACCTTTACCTTGTAAAGCCTTTTTGGGGGTTATTCTCTTTCAAAATGTTATGCAGTTTGATACCACTTTGGTTTCTTTCTCCCAGTGCCAGAAGGGAGTGGTATGATTTGGGGCTCTCTGACTGACTGAAGTTTTATGCAAAACAGCTAGGCATGGGTAACATTATCAATCACCTTTCTACCCCCAGCCAGGAAAAGTCTGACACTTCCCTCACTTTTCAGTGTCTGCTTCTCATTTGGCTGACTAAATGCAAATGACAGGTACTTGAGGTGGTTAGATATTTGGATTTGCCATGGTTGTGCTCACTTTGCATTTGATCTGCCATGTTCTCTCCCTCTGCAAATGAGGAGCCAGTAGTATTTGTCTGAGGCTGAAAAGCTCATGTCTTTTAAGTTAAAATGGTAACTAGAATATAGTACTGAAGAATCCTAACAAGAACTTTTAATTGTTTAAATATATTTCCTATAAATAGTCTCTCCCTGTGTGCTTCTGTACCTTTTCCTGGGCTGGGATCTGTATGCCATAAGGACACCTTTTCTCTCTGGCAGGACCAAATTGGAATTCTTTCAAATTATGACTGTGTCATAATCAGAGAGACAACATCAGAGAGACAGTTTCAGTAGTCTGAGCATTGAATACCACTTGCATCAACTCTGGGCATACTGCAGAAATATTCGTCCTGGAAAGAAGAGACTCAGAATAACTCTTCATGCTTTTTCTTTACAAATTCCTTCTTTTAATCTTAAGAGTTTTGAATGCTGACATATAGTCCTTTCGAGACTGTGGTTTAGGATGAAGGGCAGACCCCTACATCCAGGTATACCCCCTCCCCAATTTGGTCTTTTAGTTTCTAGAGTCACTGATTATTGTGTTTTTAGGAAAATATAACAATAATCTGAAGAAGTGCTGGCAAAAGAATGTTTCCTTTCAGAGAAGGCAGCAGACAGTTTCCCATGTCTCAGATTGGTTTTCCCTTGCAATGTGAGATGGAATCTTTGGTATCCCTGAAAATTCCTTTTCCCAAACAGGCAGTTCAAAACAGTGTCCAAGTTATTCTATTTCTTGGTGTGCTTTATACCTCACTAATGTCTACAGAGAGCATACATGTCCATGGTGATAATTATATTTGATCCACACACTATTTAATTGTTATGGGCAGTTTACAATAAGTTTCATTTGAGAGAGTGAAGTATTATAACTTTTGACACAACCTACATTGCATGACAAAAGTGAACAGAGAGGGGAAACAAAGGCTTTTGTTTATTACTGTAATTTTTGAATAATTTAGCCTGCATGTCTTTGTTTACTACTCTGTTTTAACTGTGTGCATTTTGACGTCTGTCAGGTATTTTGTACTGCACAAATTGACGAACCTCAAATTTCTTGATACTCGGAAAGTAACCCAGAGGGAGAGAGAGGAAGCCTTGGTAAGAGGAGCCTTCATGAAAGTGGTTAAGCCCAAGGATGCTAAGGTAGGAGAGTAAATGGAAGTAGTAACAATAATATCATTCTTTAACACTATTTTTAAATAACTCCAAAAACCCTAACCCCAACCCTAACCAAAACCTGGCTGTGTCTTTTGCTAAAGAAACCGGTGAAACCTTTTGAATGAAAGGACCGATAAATGTGGTCAGGTGAGGAACAAAAGTCTTAGTAATTTTTCTGCATTTTAGTATAAAAATTTGCAGTTACATCTGTGGCTATGTTATCAAATTTCTGCTTTCAACCTCTGTTTTATATAACAAAGTAACTAATATGTGTCACTGAGCTTCAAAGAATAGTTTTACCCTGTCCAAGGATGTGTAACAACTGTGTGATATACTTTTTGTGAAAGAATGCAATTTTTCTGACAAGCTGTCCCCTGCCTTGTATGTTAAACACAAATGTCTACTGCAGAGCTCACACCTATGGTGTTATTGGCTTTTAGTGGACCAGTTGATTCTAATTTTGTATGATGTTACTTAATGTGGTATCTTGCTAATAAGCATTGACAACATCAGAGAGACAGTTTCAGTCGTCTGAGCATTTAATACCACTTGCATCAACTCTGGGCACACTGCTGAAACAATCAGAATGCAAAAGTGCATTCTCCACTTTGTCTTCTTTTTCCATTGTTGATCAATGTATGATAACAGCAATCTGAAGTGCAGGGTCCTTTAGTGCTGCAGATCTTTCATAAAACTCCGCTCAAGTTTTCAGTCTACTTGCTTTCTGTTTGCTGCTTTGTTCTCTGAAATATGCCATCAATAATTTATTGCAGATTTCCAATAATGCTGAATAATAATGTAGCAGTTATGGAAATGCACTTCTTGGTAGCATTACAGTGTTGCTGGATAAATGCATTATCATGAGGACAATTGCAGGGCATTACAAATTAATTCAGACTGATTCATTTATAGCTACTAAAATGTTAACAATTCTGATACAAGCATTCTTTTGATATATTGTTTACCACTGCCTTTAGTTATTTCAGCTTCATATATGTAATAAATGAAGTAATTTATTTCTAAGCTGTTGTGGACACCTTATTCACAGCAAACTATCTTTGAATCTGGCTAAATGCGAAAGCTGAAGTGTGTTAGGTATAGCATACGTATGTCACCTTCTACAATTCTTCTTATCAGATTTTGGATCTGGAGAAGGTTTTTTAAAATTTTGCTGACAATTAGATTTCTCATCTAAGACCCTACTCTGTTAATTACAACTATCTTAATAGAGCAACAGAAGAAAAGAGTGTATCTTTCTCAAATTTGAAGTTACTTTTCTGGATGAAGCCTCTTTTTAAGTCAATAGCTAAGTGTAAATTACTTCACAAATTTAGGGTTAACATCTTTATCTTTTATACCTACAATTGAATCTTCTGTATAGTTTTTTGTTATTTACTCACTAAGTCTTATGATAAGCCATGCATTTATTTCAGCAAATTTGCAGAAGGCTCCAATTTACTGTTGTTATTGCCTTACTAAAGGGTTGGGTTTTTTCGTTCTTTAGAAATGGTTTAGTTCAAATTACCGATAGTAAAATCATTGTGAATGATTTTCATGGCATGAATTAATGCTTCTTAAGGTACTAAAAATTACCCTCATCATACAATATTATATACGTATTACAGAAATGGCTAATTTAAAGCAAATATCAAATTTGATGCAGAATAGATACTATAAAGCTCTCCAAATTGTTTTGGATTTGTGCTTGTTTCCTAGGATATTCATGCTTATTGTACACATGCATGCAAACTCCCTTTATGTTTGAGAACACTCATAGAGTCCTCTCTGCATATGTTTTCAGATGCAGATGTGTATGTATATAGCTATTGACAGCTATACTCAAAGACCATAACAAGCAACATTGTTCCATATATCACAAAGATGATATGCACAATAACTGTACTTCCAACTTCTGTCATATGCTGTACATTGAATATGTAATGGCTTTTTAAAATCTTTAGCCTTCAGATTTCTCTGTTCATCAGTTCCCCTCCCCTATAGTTGTTAAGACTTTTTACCAACTTCAGCCAGATTTAACAGACAGGTAGAAGTAATATATTTCAAGTTTTCTGAAACTAGTTAGAGATTACAACTTGATCCAGATTGAGAGGAAGATTCCAGCACATCCATTGGCCCAAGAAAAAATCAGTATTTGGTCATTAGAAAAACTCCATAATAAGTTGACCTACAGGTATAAGACCTTCATGATAGTGAACTTCCCAATTTTTTTTTTTTTTTTCCTTTCACCCGCGGTAGGAGCCACTGTGTCAATCTATGCTTGCCAGGAAACAAGATGGAGTGATTAGTATTTATGTTGGTGGTTGCCACATGAAAATCTTCTGCCAGAGGTAGTAAGAACATGAGCCTATCAGACCTACTTTTTCAGAAAAAACCTAAGCAAAAATCCTAACTTAGGTGGTGGGGTTTTTTCCCCCCATTATGATAAGCAGGAGATGGTATGGCTTATTCAGCATAAAAGGCAGACTGATGATCTAAAGAGGCTGTGATATGGGGAGTTGTTTTCATTTTAGTCTTGACATGAGATACTTGGGAGAGCAAAATACGCCACTAAGGAAAAATAGACAAAATGAGAATAAAAGCAAGAAATTTCCATCTGACTAGCTTGTGTTTACTCTAATGCAGAAGTATCTAGCAATCACCAGTCATCACTAAGTCATAAATATTTTATTTTGTATAAATTTTTTTACTTTCATTTTTCCCTATTTTTTTAACAGAACACTGCACTTTCATGTGCTTTGCTTCATTTCATCCTTTGTTGAAAATGCATCTGTTTGTGATATGACTGTCTTATAGAAAGATACAGTCATTTATTAGAAAACAGTTTAATGTTACAATACGGTGTTCCTACTTGCTGTGTAAGTGAACTAAACTTCATTATTCTGTGATGTTTATGTTTTCTTTTGTCAAAATATTGAACATTGTATCATGCCTGCTTTTAATAAAGATTGGGTAAGTCTGCCTGGGTAAGAGGCATTGAACCAGATGAGGAAGCCTTGTTTAATGACCAGACCATGACCTCATTTCACTGGCATAAGTGTAGATCAAAGTGAAGATGCCTGTCCAGTGTGAAGTGTGTTTCTGGGCATGACAGCATTTCACATCAGAAAGACAGCTCAAGAATACGACAGTCAAAATTGCTTAATTATGTCCCAGCTTTGTAATTATTCATCCCTGCTTCTACAAAGAGTACAGTTGTCATTTCTTGACATAATTATTTAAAACTGTACCCTTCTTTGGTTTATAAGTATAGGAATTGTGCTCCCAACTGTTTCATTTTTAAGACTTAGAGATGCAAAGAAGAAAGTGATTTGAGAAAATATTTCAAGATTCCATGTTTTTACATTGTTTATGATGCAAACTTTTAAAATGAAATTACCATGTTTCAATGGACATATTTTAAAGGTCCATGTTCATGATCATTTAATCTAGATGATAAAATCTGGATATATCCATTATATCTAAAGTGTGTTGCTATGAATAGATACACACTGTCATAAGTCTCTTTAAATATAAATTTAAGTATTGAATACTGGAGAATGCACTTGGTCTTATAAAATGCATATATTTCCCAGTATTTTGCAACCCCTCTTCCCAATAAATGGTTTTTGACTTAGTGCATTTTTAAGGTTAACATTTTCATCAGTGTCATTTATGATAGAGCCATCTGCCGAGGCTGGTCAGTAAGGAGTTGCCTTCAAGTGACTGCAAGGGCAGATGCATTAAAGCAAACTGAAAGGCTGGCTTGGAAAAAGGTAGCCAGCTCCAAGCGAGGGAAGAGTCGGTATCCGAATTAAAAGCAACCCAGTTATGATTGTACAGTTGAAGATGTAATTCTAAGCTATTAAGAGTTTGAAAAATAAGGAACTTGCATGCAATATTTGAATCTGCAAGTTGATTTTCTTTTTTCTGCTGTGTTTTGTTTCTTCACATAGTAGGTAGGTCACATGATTAGAAAGAATCTCAGTCAGTAAAAGAGAGTTAAGCAATTAGTTTAAACACTGGGGACTAAGTTGCAAACATGCAGCTGCTGAAATAACAGAGGAACTGGCCTGCTGTAATTCCAGCTGTCAAGAAGGATGAATGGACATGTGTGGGTCATACATGTGTTAGGTTAGGGGGAAAGACTCTTCTTCAATATTTGTTCTTGTGTTGATAATTCTTAAAAAAATATCTTCTACGTCATATGTGAGATTCTTTGGGTGGATATTGTCTGGACTACGTTTCAGTTTCTTAATATTAAAGATAAATAATGAAAAAGGTGGTGTTTCTATCCTAAAATTATTCATTTAAAAAAAAAAAAAAGAAAAAAAAAAAGAAAAAGTGTAAAATTGTCATGAAACCTGTGTCATTTTAGCCATTAATGATCCCCAGTGCATTTTTCAGATGGGAAGGGGTGTTATTGCTGGAGCTCTGGCCTGAATCCAATTCAGGTGATTACATTCTGCCTCTATGGATTTCACTACAGTTTCAATTTACTAAGGCATTCTTTTCCCCACCTTCTGCCCTGAACTGTTACGTAATGTTGCAGTTTGCTAGTTAACCAGCTGCTACTTTGCGCCTGAAAAGTGCGTATCTTTCAATAGTAGTGAGCATATTGATCCCTTTGTAAGACTTAATATTTGTAAAGCATTTAGAGATTCTCTGATGAATGACAGTAGGTAGAGCATATAATTAATGCATCCATTTAACTGAAGAAACTATTCCCATTGAAATAGTAGTAGTCAAGTGTGATGGTTAGAATATATGTTAATTTATAGCAAAGAAAAAGATGTCCAGTTATAAAATATTATTCTTTTTCTGGAAACTGTTAATCACAGCAAGATTTTTGGGAGAAAATCAGTGGCAAACTACCACTATCATGGGGTCTATGTGGAATTTTGTAAATGTGAAGCACCTCGTTCAAAGCTGCAAAGAACTGTCATGGCTGATTTTAAATTTATTGCTTGTTTTGACTGTGGGTGGATATCACACAGTTTTCACAGCAGGCTCTGCAGTGTATATGTATGCTGTGTCAGGACAAGACCTGGATTCACAGTTTCACTGACCCATAAAAAGTTCACCAGCTGTTAGGGATAAATGTGGCAAGAAGGGCCACTGCAAATGAAGACAAAGATCATTTGTTGTTGTGATCTTCTCAGTAGTGTGTCTTGCAGCAAGGAACAACATGCTATGTGAAAGACTGATATAAACAGAGTTGTATTTTACATTAATTTAACCAAATTCATTGGCATTCTTTCTGTCAGGGATTACACCACATGGTTTTTAGAAAGGTGATTCTTCTATCCAAAGCAAAATTGTATGAACTTTTAAAATACTTTTTATATCATGCTTTCATGACTATGACTTGTTCTTTCACACCAACTTATGATGGCACATAGTTTCAGGTTGCTGATGTTTTGAAGAAGGAAAAAAAGCTAAAGGTTTATAGAGTCTTAGATAATAAGATTTGTTTAATTGAACATCCATGTTCAATTTAATATCCATTAAAGGAGTCACCTTATATACATTATTATAGCTGTTGTCATCACATTTCTATGTACTCTTCTGTTTTTCAGTAGTCTTTTCTCTTGTTGGTAAATCCTAAGATCTAAATTGCTGAAAGCTTCCTCCAGTGTTTACAGAATATTTTTTTTCTGTGTTTTCTGGTACTTTTCTAATTTGTTTTAAATTTCCTCCTTAATTCTTCTTTCCTTTTTTCCCTCTCATGTATTCTTAGGGACCATAGAAGCTTAACAGAAAGTATATATTTGGAGCATTTTGCCAGAGCTTTGTGATTCAATTAGCTGTATTCTTTTTTCTTCTTTTCTGACTTGAAGTACTACTTTCATTAATATAAATCTTTCAAGAAGCTTCTTTCTTTTATGATGTAGCTGATAACTGTTTCTATTTCCAGACCAATGTAGTAAATAAATAAGAAATAGAGTCCCTTCAACAAATCAGTCTCTGCAAATTGTTATTCCCCTAGTATTTTTTTTTTTTGTTTTGATTGCCATTAGCAAAATGTTTTTGGTTGCACAATGAAATTTTTAATGTTGTTTGTGACAACGCTCTAGTTTGTGATTCTACAGAAGTGGATTTTATCTTCCATGTGTTTACGTTTGACATCAGGGAACTGTGGTCAAAAAGAACAGTCTACAGTGATTTGCAGGTTACAAATTCAGGTGTAAAGACCTAAAGTATATCAGAGGATGAAGAACAATGACTTCATCATATAAAATGTGATGCACATCATATAGCGTCTTAGTGTGAAATGAATGCCAGTTTGATTGGTGGGGTTTTTTTTCCCTTCATTTTGTGGTGGTTGTTTTTGTTTTTTTTTTGTTTTTCTTGTGTTGCTATAGTCAAATTAAGTGGATGGAATGAGAGGACAGGAACAAAAGGGAAGGTAAAATGAATGCACCATATATTGGCTAATATTTCTAATCACTTTGAAAACAATAAAAATGTCTAAGAATAGCAGCCTACTGCCTTTTCAGATACCCTAATGTATACAACAGGTCCCTATAGTGATGGCAGATAAGTATCTGTCAGAGATGTAAGTTTTTCTGAAGCCACCATATGAGACTGGGCCTGGATTCTGTAGAGTGGCTAAAACAGCAATAGAAGCTTGTGTTTAACCAGCTGAATCCTGCCTTTCCTGTTGTGCTGAAAGAGATATCATGTGTTGCAAAATACTGGCGGGTCAGAAGCACCAGAGCATTATAAAAATAATCCTCCCCTGCGCTAACATCAGCCAGAGCATGGTGCAAGAGTCAGATAGGGCTGGTAGTGATGAGGTCATCTCCTAAAACCTCAAGCAGATCAGTCATTCTCTCTTCATTAATGAGTAAGACCATGACCAATTTGTAGCTGGTTTATAAGGAAAAAAAATTGTTTTCAGGGAGAAACTAATATTTCTCCACTTGTCTCCACCCTTACCAGAAATGTATAGGCCAAAGGGTTATTTTGTAAGAAATCCTGAACTTTTTTGCCTGGTGAGTTTCTAAAACTGCTCTTTTTTTGCCAAAGAAAAAGAATACAGCACAGTTTTATCTGCTCCCTTAAATTCATATTGAACTTACATGTTCCGGTTCTAGTTTCTGCATGTTTGTTAAAGGCAATACGAATGTCATTTTGCCCATCATGCACATGATGGACCTAACATAAAATGTCTACAATTTGGTGACTTATGAATCCATGTTTCAGGGTAAAATGAGGGATTCATTGTGTGGATAAAAAGCTAGAAAATATTTGTGACTGAAAACTGGTGTTGTGTTTGAAGGAATTAGTAAGATTACAAAGCTTTTATAGTAAATGGTTGTCCTAATTTATCTTGGTTATTCACACTATCCAAGGACAACCGTTCATAGGAAAACATGAAAATTGTAATTAAACATGTAATTAGAAACTTCTCTAAAAATAAATAAAGAAAATTTCAATCATGTTTCAAAAATGAAAATTGTTTTGACTCCCGTTCTGTGTAGGATCTGTTTTAGATGTAGGGCTTTTTGTGACATTAACAGACAGGAAATCTGTCCTTAAGTGATGTGCATTTAATTTTAAAATGTATTTAAGATATGCTTCAGCTCTAATGTATCAAATGTCATTATATCAAGGAACCTAGTAAATGCATGTGTATTGTCCCAGAGATGATTCATTTGTCTTTTAACCTTGGTGGGGCTTGAAAACCTTAGGTATTCTTTCTTGTAAAAGAACCTGTGGGATAATGGTTAAATTACTGTTGCCTTTGCGTGGCTAATTTATGAGCTTGAAGCAGAAAGAGATCAAGTTTTCTGTTACATCAATATAGCAAACTATCCTATGTATCTTATTCTGGCAATTTCATTAGGAAATGTACTATTTGTGTTAAAAGAAATAAATTCAGGATTGAGAAATTAAGACCTTTTTCTTTTTCACTCACTACAAGATTAAATATACATCTTTGTTCATGTAATGGTTACAAACAGTTCACTGTGTAGGCCAAATGCTCTCTAATGCAGTAAAATTAAGAAATAATATGCTTTGAAAGTGATTTATGAGTGTGGTTAAACTGCCAGATTTACAAAGAAATAGTTCAGATCTTGGGAAGCCTCAGGAGTCACGTCAAAAATGAATTTGACCATGATTTAAACTGCTACTTTTCTTACATGACATTTAATATGTGTACTTTGGAGGCCCATATGTCTTTAATAAAATAGCATTAAGTTTTAAATATGATATGAATGCAGTCAGTTTCTAAATTCATAACCTTTTCCACAAATCCAAAATGCTAACCAATAAGGGAGTCATACATGCAATAAAACATAAACCTTAGAAAATAGTTTTTTATTAGAACGGTTAGACATTTGGCAGCTGGGTTGTAATGTAATAAATACATGCAGCCAATGTGGGTTTATCAGTCTTTGTTTACACTCTAAGCAACTGGGATCAGACAACTAATTATAACTGAGGACCAAAGGTCATGATAACTATATTTTGCCCAGTGAATCTGTACTTGCTAGATGAACCTTGTAATGCTAAGAAGAGTAATTTATTAAATAAGAGACACTATAGTATGCTTACCAGTTGAGTTTGTCTGAGAGTATATTTATTAGAGAGTCACACACTTTACGACTGTTATGAAGTATTGTTCCAAAAATTATGAAATGACATACATAGTTTACAAAAGATTTCAATGTTTAGCAAATGGTGGCCAAAAGAGTTCAATGTCGCATGAAAACAGCAAAATGGGAGTCCCACCTATGCTGAAGTTTATACTCAACAAAAACATGCTATCATATTTTGAGGGGTATTTCTTTGCAATTTGAGGTACTTTATTAATGCTGTTAAAATAATGTATTTTAACATTACTTTCTGAAACAAGCTAGTCCCCAGCAAAGCCAGCTTTCTAGATAGCCTGAGGTTTTACTCAGAACAAGTTCTGGTTTGCTTGTCAAGTTTCTCTTTTTCTTCAACAAGCACAGAACAATACTGCGAGCCTGATCACATATTCTGGGTAGTCTGACATTGTACAGAAAGCTATTGAAATGGTGTGGGAGTTTGGAAAAGACAGATTTTCTGTGTTTGCTTAAGTGTGTGGGGCATAAAAGCTTGATTGTGGTATGTTTTTTCCTCCAAAATTCTTTCACTCGTTTGAGTTCTGGTTAGTGTAGGTCTAGAAAAATGACAAAAGCTAAATTAAAAAAATCTGCTTTGAGATATATTACGAAGTATATATTCAAATGCTAATCTCTATTGCTCCAGAATTATGGGTCCCCTAGAGCATCCAGAAAATTATTAACAGCATGTAATCCAGCTCAGTTTGAATGCATCTTTACTCTGTTAGCCAAATCTTTACATAATACAAATCATTTCACCTATAAAAGCACAAATATGTTATTGTTCTCAACAGGCAATTTAATGCAGCTATAGGGAGGAGAATAAGAGAAAAGAAGATTACAAGCTAGCTGATCATGCTTTTATTTCTCCTAAATCTCTCAGCATTTCTCGGTGATTGTACTAGTTTAAAGATTGTACACAACTGTGCTTTCTATATGATTTGGAAAGCAAATCAGCCTAAATAAGAAGTTTCAATGGGTGTAGTTTTTAGGGGATTTGATACATTTATCACAAATATACATTTTTACCCTAGAAGCAATGCTGAACCTGTAATCATTTATTTTTTTCTTATAATTCTTTTGAAGACTTAAGTTTTGCTGTAGAAAGCTCATTTATATTTGCCACCCAGTTGTGCAGCTTTAGCTGTAGAAGAGCTATTAAAGTCAATTACTTTCTGGAGGGTTTTATCAAAAGGACTATTTGTGTGAATACATACAGAAAGCATAAGAACAAGAAAGAAACATGTTTTATTGAAATAATATATAAGTATCTTCAGTCATGTTGTGGAGTCAGGATCCCGCTCCAATCGTGTTACATAAATGTGGCTAAGTTTAACTGTCACAATTCTTGTAAGCAAGGAAGTGGGTCCATTCTAGTGTATGTGCACACATTTTTGTGTTTTATCATTATATTCTGCAATTATTTTCCTTGCCTTATTTTGCCACCAGGCTGTGGCTTGTGACTTTTGCTGTAAAGTTCTGCACCTATATCATAGTAATTCTTTTGCTCTTTTTATTGCTTTTGTTGTTTTCCACTAAGAATGTGTTATCATCATGTACAGGTACTACCTGATCACCAATGATTGGAAATTTATGTAATTTTTTTTAAATATGAGTAAGCAGAAGTCAGCCTATTATCATATTATTAATTGCACACAGTGAAGGCGAACACGTTTGTTTCAATGTGAGAGGTGGAGGCACTGAACCCATATAAGTGTCTAGGAAAAAGGATGGAGTAGGAGAGGCGGTGAATGTTCCTGTTCTACCTGTTCTTATCAAGCATGAACTGGAAGAAACTGTACATAATTCTGTAGAAAAAAAATAGTATTCTTGAGTTTGAAATGAGTTGTCACTTGCCTGTTTTGAAGTTAGCTATAGGTCAAGTCTATTGGATTGTTGAACATAGAGCATAAAAAATTTTTGCTCTTAGAGCTATTCTTGGAGAACTTGCTTGCATTTTGGTGGGAGTTTCATGCTTTCATATTGCATATTGTTCCAGAAAAGTGTAACAGGCCGCAGTATTAATGCACCTCCCCAGATTTGCTCAAATTTTGAACTGTCTTGCTTTTGTATATCTCCCAGCTTTTTCACTTCCTCTTATGTGACCTTTTTTTAAAATATCTTTATGATTTGAATTAGATCAATGCTATTTCTGCTAAATAGTAAGTCTAAGATGTTGTGTGCAGTTTTCTTCCTTTATATGAAGGATCTACTTTTACGTCTCTTGAGTAGACTCTGCAGTAGTTTGCTGTGTCAGTGTGAGCAATATAAACAAATATAGATCTGTGCCATGTCAAATCGTCATTCTGAAGCAGAAATCATTAAAATGTCTGCTAGTGTCATTCTAGTTTCAAAACAGCCAATCATTCTTTAAATATAAAGAAATATAGCACTGGCAAGATTTTCAGCAGCAGTTATCCAGTACCTGTGTGGGGTACTTCAGAGTTCATTGTTTATCTCTGACAGTACAGAACTCTTAAAGGGTTGAAAAGTAATTCAGATTGTGAGTAGAAAAATATCTTAAAATTGATTCTGTGTACTAGGCAAGAACAGTGCATGGTTTCTCAGTGAAGGACACACCTAACTTTATGGGAAGCATTGCTACAAGGCCACTGACAGTTGCAAAGTAAGGAAAGAAAAAGATAGCATAAATTTTATTTTCCTGATTTATTTTTGACCATGAAACTAGATATGTTATTTTTCATAACAACTTTTTGATTTACAGGCAACAGCAACATAGTTTTTGGGTCTTTTTCTGCCACATATGTTTGCTAGTTTCTCTGGAGAGAGCTTCTGAAGAACTGTTGTTTATGTGAAGTGCTCTTTTGCTCCACTCTCTCCTCCACCTCCACCCAAGCAGAAATGAATAGATATGTTGTTGGTAGAGAACTTACTTACTTTGTTCTCTTGAGGTCATATTTTGGCAAGTGGGAAGTCTATTTTTTGATTGGATAAACCCCTAGTGGAATATGGGTCGGCTTGTAGAAAACTGTTGTATACAGAGCCAATGGTTGTCTTGTCCTTTATAGCCTGGTCTTCCACCAGAATGCAGGGGAAACCAAGGATCAGTGGCTGAGGCAGTGTCATTCTAGAACTACTGAAAATTTATGGAGCTCTAATTAAACCTAAAATGCACTAATTCAATCCCTATAAATTTTGTGTAATACTGCTACGGTTAAGTTAACATGAGGACTGGTGCGGTCTGGGAGAGCAAGTCACATGCCTAATATTCTCTGCAGCTTTACAGCTGAGAAGCAATTATGTTGCAATCTAGACTGTCCAGTGATCCCACAGTATGTTCATAGATATTAATTTAAAGTTTATTTTCAGTCAGGGAACGCTGAAATGTATGTAAATAGACCAGCCATTACAGATTTGAAAAATCAGGTATCTTTTTTTTTGGCTTGTAATGGTTCAGCTGAAGATTTTACCTATACTATAGTCACCTGAAGATGAGAACAGTCTCTTCCAATCCCTGCACTAATATCAATAATGAAAACTCTGCATTCTCAGGGCCAGTGTTTAGATGGATATGTGATATATCTATTTTGTGTGGCAGAAAATATACTTTCATATGCTCTAAAGAAATAGATTTAGTCAAATACTAATATGCCGTGTAAATTGAAAATTGTAGCTAATAAATCTTAATATGGTGAAGAGCTTAAATTGATGGTGTATCACTTTTTTGGCTATAATACTGGCATGGGGAATAGTTTTAGTTGTTAGAAAGTTGCTGTAGTGAGAACAAAATAAGTAATTTACTTATCCTCATGACTAGACTTCTGAGCCCAAGCTGAAGGGCCACCTTTTTGTATCAGTAGTAAAATCCTGCCTGTAGTGCAGTGGCTAGAAACAATTTACATTATTAGTGGAGCCAGGATTGCATGCTTTGTCTTCTACACTATTCAAAGAAAGAAATACCTTTCTGATGTAATTTATATTGGAGATGACTCATTTTTTATAAAGGGAGAATAGACTGCGTGTTTGGCTTCCATGTAGGCTTTCAGTGCTGGTTCTTCTCCATTCAGAAACAAGTCAGAAAAACAGCATAATCGCTTTTTCCTTTTTTAGGGGCATGGAAAAAACTGTCTATCAAGAAAAGCAGATGGGCTAGGTAAGAGGAAAACCTTAAAAGACAGCCTGTGAGCATAAGATATTGGAAGACTGGTAGCATGGCCTTGGTGTGAATCTTGTGTGCAGATTCAGACATACGTTTGTGTGCTATTACCAGCCCTCCAGGATTTAAGAGGGTTTTTCTGAGGGCTAAGAGCTTCGTTGTCTTTACAAAATCTTTTCTTTCTCTGGGTTCTGTATATGTTGAGAAGTCTTTTAAAGTCCTGTGTCAGATTTGTTCTTCGTGTGAAGTCTTTATAAATATTTATATAGCCCTACTGAGGAAGAGTCAATCCATTAGAGTGCTTTAGGCTAAGATTAGCACTTGTGAAGCCTATTTAACCAGATACGAGTTTACTCTATTTAATAACATTAAAGAGACAGTAAAAAAAAAAGCTTCTTTATCAGATAGTGTTAAGATCCATGAAATAGGTTTATTAATGTCTAGCTATCAAATTATACTTGCCTCAAAATTCATGGAAGTAGCAGAGTAATTGCCTATTTGATATCAGGCAGATTACCATGCTTTTTAATGTTGAAGCTGTTTCCAATGTGTTCCAATTGATGAGATCAACAGCCAGCCCAGCTTTCTTGATTCCCATACCTAGTGGAGTAGTGCTGGTCTGAGACTGTATGGCAGCTAATGCTGGATTTTTTTCTTTTTCCTTCTCCAGTATTCCTGATTTTATGGTGTTCATGCAGAAATATCTTGTGATTCATAGTTATGCAGATGTATCAATAAATGCTTGCCACAGACAACTTGCACACGTAGAAGTGAAGTGAAACAGCATGAAGGTGGTGATGTTGGGAACTGTTGGTTTGCTAGTAGTCCGACAATGCCAGAAGGCTGAAGATTCCTTGTATTGCTGTTAGCTTTCAGGATAAAGGAGAAAAAAAGGGTGTGTTTTTGTATAATACAGACCTCTGGCAACATTGGAGACAAATCTCCCAGGCAGAAGCATAACTTTATGGTTATTTTTGCAGACCTATATAAAGGGTAAGTATACTTTGGGTTTGCTCACATATGCCACATAAGGAACACCAGTCATTGCATCTGTGGATGTCTATTTATAGTAACCATTCAACCACAAATCTCTGAAACAACCATTTCCTTTAATTTATATGTATTTATTATCCCTGAATCTCTGGTACGTTTAAAAAATCTGACAGTACTCTCTTGGCAGTAATATGAGAGATTTGTAGCTCCTGAAACCATCATATTGTCATATTTTATATGTACCCATGAGTTGAGGATTATACAATCCAGTAAACAGTTCTTGCTCTCTTCCCCCCTATCCCCTACTCCCAATCTAGAAGGTGTTCACAGAATATGCTGAGTTGGAAGGGACCCATTAGGATCATCAAGTCTAACCCTGCACAGGACCATCCCTCAGAGTCACACCATGTGCCTGAGAGTATCCTCCAAATGTTTCTTGAACTCTGGCAGGCTGGGTGCTGTGACCACTTCCCTGGGGAGCCTGTTCAGTGCCCAACCACCCTCTGAGTGAAGAACCGCTTTCTAATATTCAACCTAACCCTCCCCTGACACAACTTCAGGCCATTCCCTTGGGTTCTGCCATTGTTCACCACAGAGAAGAGATCCGTGTCTGCCCCTCCTCTTCCCCTCATGAGGAATTTGTAACTGCAATGAGGTCTCCCCTTCTCCAGGCTGAATGGACCAAGTGCCTTCAGCTACTCCTCACATGACTTCCCCTCAAGGCCCTTCACCATCTTCATTGCCCTCCTTTGGAAAATCTCAAAGAGCTTAATGTCTTTCTTATATTGCAGTGCCCAAAACTGCACACAATATTCCAGGTGAGGCTGCCCCAATGCAGAGCAGAGTGGGACAATCCCCTCCCTCATCCGGCTGGTGATGCTTTTCCTGATGCCCCCCAGGACCAGGTTGGCCCTCCTGGCTGCCACGGCACTGCTGACTCATATTCCACTTGCCATTGACCCGGACCCTCAGGTCCCTTTCCGTGGCACTGCTTTCCAGAATCTCATTCCCCGGTCTGTACAAGCATCTAGGGTTGCTGCAGAATCCAGCACTTCCCCTTGTTGAACGCCATCTCATTGGTGATTGCCCAGTGCTCTAATTTGTTGAGGTCTCTCTGCAGGGCCTCCCTGCCTCCCAAGGAGTCAACATCTCCTCCCAGTTTTGTGTCATCTGCAGATTCGCTCAATATCCCTTCCAGTCCTGTGTCTCAGTCATTTATAAAGATATTGAAGAGCACAGGGTCCAAGATGGAGCCCTGTGGAACCCACTAGTGACAGGTCACCAGTCTGATGTCACCCCATTCAATGCTACTGCCCTCCATGCTCGACCTGTGAGCCACTTGCACACCCACTCCACGATGTGTTTATCCAGCTGTGGGATGGACATTTTGTCTAAAAGGAGAGACAGTATCGAAAATTTTATTGAAATCCCAAATGATTAAAACAACTGGCTTCCCTTGATCAGTTAGGTAGGTTACCTTGTCATAAAAGGAAATTTC
This sequence comes from Anabacerthia variegaticeps, assembly GCA_035583185.1. Classification (NCBI taxonomy): domain Eukaryota; kingdom Metazoa; phylum Chordata; class Aves; order Passeriformes; family Furnariidae; genus Anabacerthia; species Anabacerthia variegaticeps. The sequence continues at coordinate 13,150,080 of JAWWEW010000166.1, read as the reverse complement.
ATTTCTTGAAAATCAGGACAACATTTGCCAACTTCCAGTCAGCTGGGACTGCTCTGGATTCCCAACACCAAAAATCATCAAGACAGGTTTTGTGATGAAATCAGCAGTTCTTTGAGGATTCAGGAATGAATCCCATCAGGCCCCATAGATTTGTAGGGATCCAGGTGGAGCAGCAGATCCCACACGATTTCAGGGTTGACTGGGAATTGATCGTTCTTGCAGTCATGGTGCTCCAGCTCGGGGCACTGAGACCCCCTTGGTCCGTCATCCCTGTCAAAGACAGAGGCAAAGAAAACATTTAAACACCTCTGCCTTGTCTCTGTCCCTGTCTGTGTGGTGACCATCCTCATCCTCATCATTTCTACACTTCCTTTTGCCATTAATGTATTTGAAAAAACTCTTTGTATTGTCCCTCACAGCTCTGGCAGCTTCAACTCCAGTTGAACATTGGCCACATAAATTTTCTCCCTACACCGGCAAGTAGCATTGCTGGATTCTTCCCAAGTCACTTGACCTTGTTTCCATTGGGCATGCACCTTCCTTTTTTGCCTTATTTCCAAGAGAAGATTCCTGTTCAGCCAAGCTGTCCTTCTGCCTTGCGTGCTTGACTTCTGGCATTTGGTCTCAAATTCCTTCTGTATCACTCAGAGAAAGAGACTTTGAGAGACAATTGTTGAAAGGTGAATCTCCATTCCTTCTAATTATTGTCTCTGAAATAAGAATTGATTAATGCAGTTTGTGATGTCACAGCCCAGCCACTCCCACAACATATATTGAGGTTCTTTCCCTTTTCTTTTGAACAAAGCTGTTCGAATCTACCTTTCTATCTGTTTCTCTACCTGTCCTTGCTTCCCAAAGCAGGACAGATTGACTCTCATATAAATGGTAGAATTTGGAATAACTTTCAAGAAGATGTCAGAAGAGCATGATTAAAGTACTTTTATAGTGCAAAAAAATGCAATAATAGAGAAACATTTTCTCTGCAGTCACAACAGTTTAGGTTAGTTTGCCTACTGCTGTGCCTCCCCTTTACCACCCCCTCAAGAAGAAATGTAGGCTGTATTAGAAAGGCTTGTATTTTCAGGAATAATTTTTTCCCTGTTTAATGTTCTTGATGCAACCCTATACGTATAAATGATGTAGACTGTTTCAATTTCATACATTTGACTTTTTTTTAATGAACCTCCTGCAGAAAATTGTGGTGCCACTAACTACAAGTTTTGTAATTGATTCCTCTCTTAGTTCCTGTTGGGTTATCTTTTGTTAACTGGACTTTTTTTCTCTTTTTTTAAAAAATCATATTTGTTTCTCTAACTAAGGTCATTACAGGAAGTAAGTTTCAAAGTGGCAAGCGTAGGATTTTAACTTTTATTTCCTTCAATTTTCTGAACACCTTTAAAGTCGGTTCAGTACAATCATAACTCCAAGTTCTTCCAGATGAAAAAAAGAGTAAATTCATTTCTCTAATTCTCTGGCTTTTTAAGTGACTAAAATATAGTAATTTAGTTTGTAAAGAGATCTGCTGTGTTTCTCTCACCTTAGATCTGCACTGTGGTAGCTAAGGGAGCTACACTTGACTGGGACTGCAGCACTAGCCCTTGAGAAGTGTAAACAGACTGTAACTTTAGAGAGAAGGTGACTAGGAAAATCTGAACAGTAAGCTCACTATCCCTTTTTGTTTAAAACATCAGAAATGATAAAAAAAAAACCAAGTTGTAAAACCCCAAGAAAAACATAGAAAAGACACAACTGAGCGTTAACTGGATGGAAGCTAGAAGTGTAAAGCAGTTTGTTATTTGTCTCGTGGCATCATAGGAGTACATCATCCTAAAAGAAGTTAAGAAAATCTTGTCTAATGCTAATGTTTCCATTACTGAGCAGCTGCACAGAAGGAAAACCCTCTCTAAAACCTTTTTAGCACAAGTAAGTTACAGAAGCATTATGTTTCCTGAGCACCTTAACAGTTGAAATGCAGCAATTAGTATGCATGAAAGTCAGGGACTTTTGTTAATTGTAACTCAACTGATACCAGTTTAGCCAACAATTTCTGTCTCTTGAACAATTATGTCCCCAGGTCCAGGTAGCTGGTTATTTTACCTGTCTTATAGTATTTGCAGGTGAATTTAATCCTATCTAGTATTGAAACCCCTTTAAGTTCCATTTAAAATATAGCATTTCTGTGTAAGTCTTACTCATCAAAAGTGAATGCATTTTAAAAAGAAACTCCATAACTGTTATGCTTTATCACTGTATTTGTCTGACCCATATTAGGAAAGACTTAAGTTTTACATAGCATCCCAAAGATAACAAGAGGTCACACAGCAAGCCCTACATCCACAGTTTAGCTGCATTTGAAGATCTGAGTCATGTTTTTCATATAAATCATATGGAATGGCTCATAATGAACACCTTGTAAAACTCAAAAGGCTTTATGATTGTTAATAGCTTCTGTGGTAGTGATTTACTGGCTAATTTGAGACAAAATATGTTGTAGTGTGGGCTAAGAAAATGTGTTATCCTACCTGCATAAATAATAGTATGTTATTGGTTGTGCACTTCAGAAGCAAGTAGAATTTGTATTATCTTATATCTTCCAAGTAGATTTGACATTTCAACTTTTACTTATGACTTAAATCAACCTGGTTAGTGACAAAGTGTAAGTTGAATCATGCATTAATTTTTTTCCCCCTGCATGTTATCCATCACTGTACTAACCTGTGAACTAAATGTAAGTTGTAACGCTGGTAATCAGTCTGTAACTGCAATTTATTCAATTGAAGACCATGTTATTAGTGTAAAAATAGTTTCAAGCGACATTTTTATAATGACTGTGATAAAACTTTGATGTATCCTAAATGTGTGCAATGTAAGACATTTATAATAGCCCCAAGTGTAATATTAACACAGCCTTTTAATGCACGTAAAAAGAGATCAGTTAGTTTTGATTATATTACCCAGTGTAGGTGAGATTCTCTTTTCGAGTTAAAGCATTGCTTGCTGGTTCTAAATGTCAAAATTATTGGAATTTCAAGACAGTTAAATGAAGTCACATTTTTTGAGATGTTCTGGGCAGGTAACGTGGCAAGGAGGAGTTAGACAGTCAGTTCATACACGTGATGGGCAATGTCACTTTATCCTGCCGTGTACATACGGGCTCTGTAGGGTGCTGTGTCCTGCACTGGCAAAAGCCTCGAGAGCTTAACTCCTATGTCAGCTCAGTTCTCAGCTTCTCTGTTGGAATTATTTAAAGCATAATGTTAAAACAATGAACAGGCATGAATAAAGTCAATAGCATGGATGTTGAATTCTGATCTTGCCCACTGAATGAGATCTTGCCCACTAAAGATCTGGTGATAGATTCCAGATGATAGATCAAGAGGTAAATGGATAGATATGCCATCACCCTGTGTGGATTCCTGAATATGATGGGAGTTTCAGCCCTTTTTTTTTTTTTTTTAATTTTAGTTTGTTATTTAAAAGTATTTATATTATGCCATTGTAAATACAAATAAGAATTGAAATTCTCAAACTGCTGAAGGGAGCAATTATGATTGGCTTTTGTAGAGAAATTCTCCAGTTGATGTCAAATGATGGGAAAGAATATTATCAAACACTTCCTGTTCAAAGTTTGTCTCATAGGTGCATGCCTCTATGTCTGTTGAAGATTTTTCAAAATTTTACAGAATTTTTTTCTTAAGATTCAAAGTTTATTCATATTTTAAGAATAACAGCCCCCCCACCCCGCCCTTCATTAAAAGCAAAGAGATGCCTTAATGTACATTTGCATTGCTAACACATAGTTTATCACTTGGAATGATATTATTACATTAATGTTTCTTTTAGTCCTTTTTGCTTGACATTCCTTCAGTGACCTTCTTACCTCCCTCAAATTCATCTTTTGTCAGAAAAAATGTACCTGATTTTTCTTTTCTCTACCTTTTTCCATGGCTATGTTTCACTAAACCGAGGAAGAGTAAATTTCCATGTGTTTCCAGAAAATACATCTGTATTTGCTAAACCAGTAATTGCAGGTTATTATTGCTTCTCTGTAAGGTGATAAAATAATTATTCATATGAACTGTTTAAAATATTGTTAGATTTTGGATTCTGTATCCTTTGAGTAAAAAAAATTGCATTTAAAGTGGTTACGTAGCAATATCAGTGAGTAAAAATGATTGTGTGATGGTCTGTAAGACTTACGTTGGGGAGACAAAAACATTTCTTCTGAAAATTGCGTTTATTTAAATGTATAGTGTGGCAAGATACACTCAAAATCTTGTTTGCTATAGATTCAGAAGATTTCAAGAAATCACCCAGTTGTCAGCTGGCTTTGTTGAATATTTCTTGGTGAATTTTCTTTCATAGCTTACGTACTTCTATGCGTTGTTTGCTGTAAAAACCTCGTGGTCTCTTTGTGTAGTAGGTAAGATATCTGGGGACAATACTGCTGAGTTGAAGCTATTGTTCATCAGAAGACTAATTCTAGAATGATTACAGTAGAAAATAATTTCCCGTAAACCTGGCTGTAAATCACTTGAGTAAAAACCACTATACTTATTACAGGCAGTCTGTCGTGTCTGGTGATGGTCATAGTGTGAGTCACTGGCAACATGTGAAGATTTGATGGGAGACAACTTCCAGAGTTAATATTCTGCTTTCATATTGCAGTATATGTGAGTAATCTGAATTCCATCTCAGGAGAGAAATAATGAAACTTACTTTCCCAATTAAGATCAGATTGCTTCAGAAAAAAAAAGTCTATTATCTTTTAAGCTAGAAAGAAATTACTCTCAGTGGCCAGGTCTTGGCAGACAGTTGGACATCACTATTTCTTGGAGGGACATGCTTCACTCACTTAGTACAGAATGTAAAGTTTCATACCTAATTTAATAAACTCATAGTTAAGCTTGTCAGGATTTCTGTTATGTCCCTATTTCAAAAGCTTTATATGCACCAATAAGAAATAATTGTGGGCTGAAACATCTTCTCCACCACTCCCCACCCCAAATCTCTGTTCAAGATATTACTGAAAAATAAATGCAAAACCTGAACGATTTATTTGTGCAGAGACAACTGTAGAGAAAACTCCTGTGATTTTAGGATTGCTAAAAGAATTAGCTGTTATAAACCACAAAAAGCATGTACATATGGTGAAGAAAGGAGCTCAAAAATAATGTAAAATCTGATATAAATAAAATGCGCACTTACAGATGCATATTACATACAAATGTACACTAAGGAATATAATAAAGATGTGAGTGTTGAGACAGAAAACCATTAACATTATACTGTTTCTCAACGTTTATACGAAAATACAAAGTAAATGGTAAATCTTGTAAAGAAAGATACAAAAGTTTTGTTAAATGTTTTTTTCTGAGGATTTGTATGAAATTCCTCATCACTGTAAAAAAATAATCATTCCATAGGTAAGAAAAAATTTCTGCATGCCTCCCCAGACTTTTGTCAGATAAATGAGGTAGCTCCCTAACAGAGGAAAAGGAGTATGAAACAAGGTAAATTATCAGTCTTGTGGTGGGGTGGGGGAGAGAATCAGAAGGTGAAAAGGGAGAAAACTCATGGGTTGAGATAAAAGCAGTGTAATAGGTAAAGCAAAACCCGCACACACAAGCAAAATAAGACAACGAATTCAATCACCATTTCCCATGGGCAGGAAGGGTATCCCCAACCATCCCCAGGAAAGCAGGGCCCCATCATGTGTAATGGTTTCTTGGGAAGACAAAACCCCATCACTTTGAATGTGTCTCCCCTTCCTTCTTCTGCCCCCAGTTTGATATGCTGAACATGACACCATATGACATGGAATATCCCATGGGTCAGTTGGTGCCATCTGTTGTGACTATGTCCCCTCCCAACTCCTTGTGCACCCCCAGCCCTCTCACTGGTGGGTTGGGGTAAGAAGCAGAAAATGCCTTGACTCTGTGCATGCTCTTCTCAGCAATAACAGAAATGCGCTGGAATTATCAACACCATTTCCAGTACAAACCCAAAACTCAGCCCATATCTGCTACTATAAAGAAAATTAACTCTATCCTGGCCAAACCCAGGATATTCAACTCCCATTATTTTTACTTTTTTTTTTTTTATTCTTTTATTTTGAATATCTCTGTCCACACAATATTCAAAGGAAGTTATTTTACATTCCTAGTTTAGTTTCCTGGTAGATCGGCTTCCAATGAATTATTTTTCTGGCTTTCTTTTTGTGTGCTTTATAAATTTTTTATTTAGACAAAGTCGATTGTAACTTGCTATATCGTAGCAACCTCTACATTTAACGCACCGTTAAATCATCTTGTTCTGAAGAGTTCAACAAACCTGAATGCTATCAATTCTACTGAATCATATAGTTTTCCAAGCGACACTACTTTTGGCTTCTAAATTAAATTCTATTTCTTTGGGTCTATACTTCACAAGTACAAATACCTTTGAGTGTTGATATTTATGTTCTGAAAATCCATACTACCCTTAAGGTGCTCAAGATATTCCTCTTAAGAGTCAGCTTTCACTTTATTATGGTAAAATCACTATAACCTCTATTTGCTGTATCTGTAAAAGGTACAATTTTGACTATACTTATATTGTACGTTTGATTTGGGCTTAATTTGGACTCTGATTTTTAAGCTTCAGTTATGTGAATTTAGCCTCCAAGTTGTTCCTGCGAGGTGAGTCTTGTCAATTGAGATTCTGCCACAGTCACTGCCTGTTTATATGCCCCTGTTGCTTCCCTGCTGTTCTGGCTGAAGCCTATCTGACTGGACGCTTGTGTTTTCATAGGATGACAAGAGACTAATCTGAGAGTGATGCTTGTATTTGAATGTCCTATGTTTAAGTATCATTGGAGCAGAGGGTGGACATGTGTGTGTTAGTCAGAGCTGAGAGGCAGTTATTCTCACTACCCGGTGGAAAAGGGTTGCTCTCTGCACCTATGCATCGTCTTGTGCTTTGTTTAAAACTAAGCTGGTTAAAAGACACAGAGCAAAATAGCCTTTCGTCTGACTTTATTTGGGAAGCAGGAATAGAAGCACTATTTCCTAACTGACTTCAGAGCCCATTTGTATAAGCACAGTGACCTTCTTCTTGGGGTGAGGTGCAAGCTGGACCTTTTTGTTCCAGCTACGCAGAGATGGAGCAAGGAAGGAGTGCGTGCAGTCAATCTCTGATTTTATCTGAGAGGCAACAACTAGAGCTTTCTAAACCTCCACAGTTATGACTTGCCATTTTACTTATCCATAGCCCTCAGATTTCCATGGCTTGACAGGGCTGAAACAGCAGAATACATCTTGGCGTTCAACAATGTAGAAGGATCAAAGTGTGGCACAATCTTTGCTCGGAGTGGAGGTGAGTATATGATACAGAGAAATAAATTGCATGTTCTTCTGGAAAAAGGAAAAAAAAAAAAAAAAGGAATTATTTCTTTTGCTTCTTTAAGCTGAACCAACTTGCTGAGACTGGAAGAATGTAGCCACTTTCTAGGTAAGAGAATGGGGATTGATCAGCCTGGAAAAGCAAAGGCTTCGGGGTGATCTAATTGCAGCCTTCCAGTACCTGAAGGGAGTTTACGAGACAGATGGCGAGAGACTTTTATACAAGGGCCTGTAGTGACAGGACAAGAGGGGATGGCTTCAGACTGAAAGAGAGGTTTAGATTAGATATTAGTAAAAAAATCATTACTATGAGGGTGGTGAGGCACTGGAACAAGTTGCTCAGATAAGCCGTGGATGTCCCATCCCTGGAAATGTTCAAGGCCAGGATGGTTAGAGCTCGGCACACCCTGGTCTAGTGAAATGTGTCCCTGTCCACAGTACAGGGGTGTGGAACTAGATGATCTTTAATGGTCACTTCCAATCCAAACCGTTCTATGATACTGTGACTCTGATTCTATGATAAGACAATTCTTAGAAAAGCATAGTACTGTAAATGAACTATCTGTAGAATAAAGAACTATAATCGAACTTATCTCAGAGTAAGGATAGGTAGACAGTTTTATCTGACTTGGTCATATCTTTACAGAAAAATATTTAGGGCCTGTGAAGTGGATGTAATAAAGAGATCAAAATTATAAAATCAGAGCAGCAAAAATGGTTCCTCTTACATAATTTTACCTTCCTCATTCCAGACTCTTGGCATAGCTTGAGGTGTTATCTGAAAAACAATTAGATTACTTGTCTTAATGAATTCATCTTTGGTATTTTTTACATAAGGTTTTATGCGACATTTCTAGTGCATTCCATTCGTTTTTTAGGAAGGTGTGTTTAGTATAATCTGTATTTATTCTACATGTTTTCTCTGTTGAACTTCAGCCATCTAAAATAAATGCTGTGTTTATTATCCTCTTTAACTGCAGTATTTCAAGGACTTTCCCTCCTGGCTCTTCTATTGGAGACTTCTTTCCAAGGGTTCTTTATGTCCAGACATGCCAGACTTTACAAACTAGGATACAAGATATGTGTTTGACTGGCCCCTCTTGAATGCATATTCACTTGTTTCTGAAACTAATAACATGGAATTTGGAACTGTTTTGAAAAAAAAATAAATAAAATTAAAAATTCTTAGAAGATTTGGGGCAAAATGGGCTCAGGAGTAAAGCTTTTTGAAAAATAAATTTGCTTCAAAAATCTACACATACATATCAAATATTTCTACGTTGTTGAAATTATTATGTATTATCAGATACTTGTATGACTGGCAAGTTCTGAAACTAAACTGTTTTTAATGTATCCTTTAAACCAGTTTTTTCATGGTCATGTCATTTTCAGGAAGTTGTAATTTCTTGTTGTATGTTCATGTGCTTTCCAAAGCTGATGGAATATTTAACTGATGCCTTGAGGCTTCCTTGATGCTGATACAGCAACTCAAATGGTACTAAGAAGCTATAGCCACACAGCAATTAACTGCTGAGAGGTGCAAGCTGAGTTACAGAGCTTCTTATGTTGGTGTAACCCAGATGACAGCATGCTGATACAGTGTTCATTTAGCCTAAAATTGTGTTTTACATTTTAGGAATCTTTGCATTTATTTTTTCAGGTGCCTTTACCTGGACTTAAGGGTCCTCAAACAACATTAATAGTTTCAGAAGAGAATGGGTTGTGACTGCTTATTAGAATGCCATCACTTTTCCTATATGCTATTTTAAGGGGCTTATATTAAATATTCACTTTCTTATCCTGGGGCTTTGTGGTTTTACTATAAATTTTAACTATTAAAAAAAGTAAAATAGCCACTTTTCTCCAATTCAATGTTCTATCTGCAAAAGTGAATCAGCTACATCTGAATTTACTTTTCACTAATGCTGAAAGATAGTGATGTAGAATGCAACTAAAAATGAGACACAAATAAGGGAAATATTAAACTAAATAAATAGAAACGTTAAAGTGATAAGCATGAAAATTGTAACAAAGTCACAATTTTGGGGAAGTCTAGAGGAGTTAAAAAAAAAAAAATAAATTCTGAAGTTGCCCTCAAAATTCCTAATTCCTTCTTTTCTTCCTAAAAAGCCAAGTAGGTCTCAAAACAATATTTGAGTTAAAGATTCACTCCCAGTTTTGGCACATCAAAATCTATAGGGGAGTTGATAACTGTCAGAAGCAAAAGTGAGTTTAGACTTCTAAATCAGTCTGGAACATACTCTCAGCTCACACTGCGTGCTAAAGAGAGAAGTGCAAAGGTGAGTGAAATACTGGTCTTACCTCTGATACAGCAGGGATTGCCTTTCATTACAATGGCTGGGCCTGGATTTACAGCAGTTTTGAGGCACGTTTTAACAGGTATCTTGATAGACCTAGAAACCCAGCCCTGTTTTCTCAACACCCATTCTAAGCCAGTGGTAGCTGTGTTTCTATCTGCCTGAGAAGTTACTAGAAAACTTTTCTGGCATGTGTCTCGATGTTTGTATGGGTGTGGATCTTATTAAATGGGAACAACTTCAACCAGTGGAGGGGTAATTATGATTCATGTTATGCTCTACCAGGGTTACAAGAGGGACAAATGCTTTGAGAAAGACTATGTAAGGGCAGAATAGGACTACCTTTAGTAGAAGTGGCTTCATGACAGTGGTTAGAGAAATTATGGATAGTTCTTAAAGACATAATTGTTCTTCCATCTTACATTGTTCCAGATGCTCCAAAGGTTCTCTTCTTTCAATATTTATCCCCAAAAGTGTAGACTCAGCAGTCCATTGATAGTCCAAGATTTTGAGTGGCAATGTTAAATTCTACTTGATATCTTGTGCCTAAAGTTGTCCAAGCACTTGCCATTGTTGGTACCCAGCAAAATCAGTGAAACATGAGAATGCTCGACAAGTAACACATGGGAACTTCATAAAAGTACGGCATAGATTGGCTTCATATTTACTGGACAGATGTTGTCTTTTATAATGAAAAAAACCCCTCAACCCAGTAATTTTGACACTACAGATATGATTGCACTGTGCATAATAAGTATATCAACTTATAGGAGACAGTATGGATTTATTAAGTGTTATTTTATAATCAATCTCTGATGCTTTAGGATGATGAAATCCTAATTTAAATTCCATTTATCGAACCTACTAAAATAAACTTAAAAAGGAAATAGCAGCATTAAGGAATTGCTTTCCCTGACCTTAATTCGGAGATTGCTATTTCTTTGACAAAGTGCTGCACCTGGCAAGAAAGTCAAATCAGTATTTGATATATGTAGCCTGTTTGAAGGTATTAACGAACAATTTGAAATTGCAGTAATTATTTACTTTATGGAAAACCTCTTAGAGAATATTATTTACACCAGCAACATGCTTTTTGATGAGCTATAAGGATCTAGAACTGCAGGCTAGAAACCAGAGAGGTTAAACTAGAGAAAGTTAGTTTAAAAATCATGTTTCCTATACAAATTATATGCAGTTGTGCAAACATGTCAAAGTTTGGTAAATTGGATTTGTTTAATGTAAACAGTCTTTGACCAAAATAATAACACCGCTTCAGAAAAAGACATTACGCTCCCACATTCAAAAATTTGTATAATTCAATGCATGAAAGAACTCAACTGTAATTCTGTGGAGAATTATGATTTATTAGATCCAACTCTATAAAGCAAGCTCATAAACATGTTTCAATTTCTTTAATTGATCTATATTCTAGAGACAGTATTAAGACACAAAAACATAGATACAGTCTTTGTAATTGAAATTTCTTGGAGGCCAGAGCCCTAATAGGTGCTATTGGAATTAACTGCTTAAGCATAGAAATAATTTCTCTAGGTGATGGCTAAAAGAGTGGAAAGAAATTTGCTAATAGCCATGTTTTCCAGATGCAGCAAAAAGCAGCATATGTAATTTTATTTTTAAAAAGGCATATGCTCAATGTGAGGAACCACCTACCACTGGAGCATCAATAAATATTATTTTTTGATGAATCAATATTATCGCCACTCTCCTGATTTCTGTCTGTGCCAGGAGCTGAATAAATGCTAAAGTGGCAATTCCTTTCCCCATGAATTTAACATTTAATGTCTTGACCATGGGAGAATCTGAAATTTGCATGTAGGCGTAGAACTAATCCAATTTGTGGTTTGTTTTTTTTTTTTTTTTTTTTTTAATTTTGAACAAGATTGTCAGCAATTGTAGGCTTTTGGCAAAATCCCATGAAGCACTGAGCATTATGGCCCTAACCTACTCGGACATTACCATGTCTTCAAAAGTTAACTTTATCCTGATTTCCTAGTTGGCTGAATGAAGGCTTTTCAAGATAGAAACTGAGGTGAATTAGGGACGTTTTGTGATTGTTGTTGTATTGAGGAAGAATTTTTCATATCAACCTGATTCAGAAGAGTGTAGTCCAAAAAACATGGGGCAATGAACAGTGGGCTTTTTCCAAAGAAGTCTGTGCAGTGTCATAGTTTGCCAAGAGGCTGCCAAGGGGATTAAAGGTCAGCACATACCAAAGCAATGAGTCTAATCTAATCTCTGCAAGAAATAGGCTTTCCAGCTAGAACTGGAACATTTAATTACATTTTGAATTATGCAGATTCAGGAGTTGTGTTTTCCCATGAACTAGGGAGGTTGGGAAGGGGCTACAGAGTGAAAATCTCATGGAGTTTGTTGCTACTGAAGGAGGAGGGAAGGAGAGCTCAACCAGTCATAAGATATCTGAGGCATCAGTACCATCTTATACTAATATGATCTGAAATACCTGTACTGAATCTATCCGGATTTTTCAAAACAGAAAAGGGCACATAAATTCACATTGACCTTACCCTCCCCCAAAGCAAAGTTAAACCTCACCATCACAGTCCCATTATTAGTTAATGAGTCATGCAGCTACAAACCTGTACTTAACTGTGGCACGGGGCCTACCTTTTCCTTTCCTTTCAAATGGGAGAAAATGTATATGGCTGTTCCAGTTTATCAGCATGTGAAATGGCTAACTAGTGTGTATTAAAGCATGCACAACCGTGTGGGCTTAAAGTCAGTTTTTGTGTCCTCATTTATAGGTCAAATCACATGCAACTTTACTTGTTTTGCAGTTCCAACTACCACTTGTGTGTAGATTCTCTGGAGAGACCTTTGGTTTAAAAGGAAGAGAGAATGCAGCTCTGTTGTTGACACTGGGGTAGCTGTCAGAGACATTTTGCCTTCCACAGAGGTCATAACTTGTCACTGAATCCCATTGTTGGCAAAAAAAAGGGGCTGGTTTTCATGGCATTGCTATTTGGTTTTGATTTGGTCTCCTCCTGGGTGCACAGATTATAGGCCAGTAAACCTCTCTTCCACTGACTAGTGTGGGAAGTTCCAGTCTCTCATAAACCATAAGTCTTAAGTCCAGAATGCTGCCTTCTGGAGATTAAATTTCTCAATGTTTTGCTGTGTTTTTAGCCCAAGGGTGCAGTTGACAGAAAGCAGTGTTTTTATTCCCTGCTTGCTGTCTCTCTTTATAATTTTTTTTGTATGTTGCATTTTTCTGCATTAGTGGAGGTATCTGTGTTTGAAAAAGGATTACATTAGTCAAAACTTAAGACAGATAATTTGCCCCCTTTCCTTACTGACTGACAGGAGCCTAAGCTGCACATAATCTTTTGCAAAATACAGCCCTTTTGCAGCCTAGTGGAAATTTCAGAACTAGAAGATTTAACCTCCTACATACATTTAATTGAAAAGCCGTTGATTCCTGACAGTGGCAGCCAATAGTGATGTAAACTGCCTGAGATTTGCTGACACTGATTTTTTTTAAATTTTTTTTTTTATTTTTTTTTTTTTTTTTACTAAACAGATCATTTTCCCCTATATTTCCCTTCTTTAGGATAATTTATAGTCTTTACTGCATTGAAGGCAAAAATGAACCTTCCTTCAACAGTTGCCTTGAAGGCGAAAAAAGAAATCATTGCTTTACACCTGAATTTGGAACACTATAATTTTGGGGAAGCAAACTTAAGCAGATCATTAATGCCCTATTGAGAAATTCCTGTCACATAGATATATCAAAGGCATAGCCTGTCTTCGTGGCTTTCTAGTACTCAAAGAGAATCTTTCAAATATTTTTCAAATACTCTGAAGGAAGAGTTATCAAATCTGAGCCTGTTTCAGTCAAATGTAAAACTATTTTCAGTGCAGAGTACTAGAGCTGCCTCCCAGTGCAGATGCTCGTGTCACATTTTATTTTTCTTCAGGAAGAACTTCCAGAATTTTCACAATCCTCTGTCTTGTGTTCCTCCATCTAAATGTAAATCTGTAATGCAAAACTGGTATGGCTATTCTGGAAAGCTACTTCCTAAGAGTTTGACTGATAAGTAGGGTGCATTCTGAACTCGGATCAGAAGAATTTTTGTCCTGGAGTAGTTCACAAGTTCACAGGTAAAGTTAAAAGTTACTTGCTGATTCTCTCACAAAGAAAGCTGTCTGTTTGCCTGCCATGGAAACCTTTCCTGAGATTTCCTAGTTGTCATGGATGGGTTCAGAGTTCATAGAGCTTTTTATTGTGCCCTTTTTGAGGGATAGAGGCTTATTTGCAGCACTATTTAAAGCAAAGATGCCAAATGAAAGTTCCTCATTTTAAGTTTGTGCTTACACAAAGCTTCTTTGTGGTTTTTTAGGCCTGTCAGACTTGTCAGGCGTGGTAAGAAAAAGTATATTGTTTCCAGCACTTGGATTCCTTTCCTTCTGACATCTGCCACTCTGTAAAGATGATAAATTCCTGCCTCATTAGCCAGGGGTGTGGGATTACAGGCTGACAACACATTAATCACCAGCTTCTGTGGCAGGCTGACTAGCAATAGGCATTGTTAACAAAACTTTTCTAATATGTCACTCTTCTCTATGACAGCCTGTAATCAATCATCTTGATTGACAGTGCTGATAGATTACACTATTTATACTTTGTGTAATGAAAGATAGCGTTTCCACCTACTGTCATTTCTAGGCTAGCATTGGAGGATCGCTGAATAGAAACAAACACAACAAAAAACCCCAGGCCTCAGCTCAGCATTGTGAAGTTCAGTCAGACAGCGTTGTAGGTCTTTTGTGGTAGCTTTCAGATGACGTGTATTGTTGGAGAACCTGGTAAGCACTTGCCTTTAAGCAACCCTTGAACTGAGTGTTTCTTTGCTGACTTTGTTGCAATAAACTGTCAGGTCAAGTTCAGGCAGGTAGGAGACTCTGTTAATCATATGGTGGCTATAGCTCCTTTTCCCATCCTGCTGACAACCCCCCACCCCCAACCACAACCAAGATGAGAGATGATTTAGATGTTGATAAAGTACGCGCGTTTCATGATTTAGACGGCACAATTTTACGTGTTTCCCGTAATTGTACAGTGCAGGGAAAGTAAACACAGGGAGGAAGTGCAAAGCCAACTTGCCAAGACAGCAGAATCTGTGTTGGGGCTTGTTTGCCTTTTGAAACTTAGAAATACCAGGATTAAAGTGCAAAAGCAAATTAATTTGTTGTTTTGGTTTTGATATAGCTGATTTTTGTTCTAGAATCACTCAATTATTACCTTTTATTATTCTTTACTTTCTGGAGTTATTTCATTTGGCTGTAGTGAAAGATAAAACATTGACTCTAATAGGACAAAAGTTTCTTACAGCAAATGTCTGCTGGAATAGATTTTGTTTTTATACTTGACTCCTATAGATTCATGTTGATTAAGTAAATGCTGCCTTTATGTTATTATAGCGTCTTAGTTATCATTGTATATCTTTATTTCTATATGCATCCTGAGAATTTTCTTAATATACTGTATTGATATATCTATTTCTTTATTTTCCTGTCCCTATATGTGCATTTTTTTCTTGTTGGAAAGGCTTATGTGCTCAGTCACAATAAGAAACTTAAAAATCAACCTTTGGATTTTAGGAAATATGAGTTGGAGCTTAAATTATTGTCCTTGGGAATTGAGCTAAATTTAGGCAGTTGGACAGGAACAAGGGTGGAGAAGATCATCTAAACTTTAATCTCCCTGAGAAGAGTTTCATTGTGAGGCCACAATGATTAATGAGAAACCTGACCATCTGATTAAGCCCCTCTGTGTCACACGACATGATTAGTAGGTGACAGAGACTGTAACAGTATCCAGCCAAGCCTTGTTTCTTTCACAGCTCAGACTGTTGTATGATTAATGTCCCCAAGGGCTATCTCCAGGTCAGGCAGGGAGAACCTGTCAGAACAGGTGGAAGTGACAAATTCTGTAGAAACTCCTTTTGCAAGAGAGGCAGCATGCAAGAATGGATGAATGGGGAGGATTCCAGATGGGCTGGTTGACCTTTCTTTACTCTGAACAGACACCGAGAGCATCATGGGAATGAAACATAGTAAGTATCGAAAAACTGCAGATGTTCCATAGTTAGTGAAGAATTATAGCATTGCCAAGTTGGGTTGGTAAAATGCACAACACGTCATATTATCGCCACTGGTTTACACTTTCTGATATGCTAGAGGAGACTGTAGATCTAGCGTGTGTGTGTATAGACTAGATAAAATACCACACACTGTGTTTTATGGCAAGAGGGGAAGATTCTTTGCTTCAGTACAGATAAGGCTTGATAGAGTTGCTTTAGTATAGCGTTTTCCTGTGCTAGTATATATAATCTATCTGATTCTCATCAATACTGCTCCATTTAGGGCAAGAAAATCTTGGAAGTTAAAATGGTTTATAAAAATCCTCATTCCTTTTTATTAGGTGGTGGTTATCTAGTAAGGTGTTTTATATCTTCCAGAGTACTTTCACCTCTTGGGTCACAGGTTCAAATCTCCGGCTTAAGTGTCCTGACATGGTCTACCTTGCAACATCACACAGCACAGAATTAGCAAGGGGATTGCTTAAGTATCATCTTTCAGATAAATAGACCTTTTCATTTAATCATAGGAATGGTATAAAATATCTTTGTAGTACTACAGAGGCAGAGAAGGGAATGTTAGCACTGGAGTCCTTATGAAATTCCCCCCACATGGTTAATTGTCAAAACAAAATTTAAAGTGAACACAGAGAGGAGGATTTCCCCTTTTGCCAAATGAAGTAGTTTCTTCTGTGCAAATTTTATTGGTGGTACATCATTATTATTGGAGTTTGGTAACATTTTTAGCCATTTATAATCTTGCTTTCTTCATCTTCTATTTTACCATATGCAGAGTATCTTCCTCAGTTTAATTCTAATAGGTCAATTTTCTTTTACATGTGAATTTTTTCTCAGCTTTACACACCTTTGAGAAGAATGGCTTCTTTCCATTTTACAGACAAAAGTGTGGAGTACAGAAATCTGATGTAGTATGGTCATACAAGCCCTAGTTGAGTTACTGTGCTCCAACATTAGACTTTTGCATTTAACTGGACTTTGATCTGCATTTTCACCACTTTAAGGGGAGCTATTCTGAATAAGGGCTCTCATTTCTGTGGTTCTAAGACTAATTTTTTGTTCTTTGTCACTATTTAAGCTGTCAGATCCAGCTTTGGGTATGGTAAATGCCATGCTCCCTTGAGCAAATCAGCTGCCATATGCTATAATTTACACTTTCTGAATCTTTACTGGCTAGGCAAAAGGTCATTTTTCAGAGTGGTTTTCCCAATATAGAATTAATAGAGGAAACAGACACACTTCAGTGGACTAGTGACTAGAGATGGCAAAGCTCCTCTATGTGCATAGTCACAGAATGCCAAATAGAGAGAATATAGTTAAGAATAAGCTCTATAAGCTACAGAGGGAGTGAGCCCAAAATCTCTCACTTGAACACTCCAGACTTTGAAGTCCAATTGCTTGATTTTTATTTTATACTTTTGTTAAAAAATCCACAAACACACAAATCTGTTGCAGCATAAGGATTTTAATAGTAATTACAAGTACTATCTCGTAGTTAAAAAAAAAAAAAGATAGTTTGAAAAATTGTCACAACTTATCTTGTAAATAGTTTGCCTAGCTATTTTTTTTTTTTCAAACTTTTGCTATCAGCTTTTCAAACCCTTATTGTTGTATATCCTTTTCTGTAGATTGATCTGTAAATCAGAAAGGAAAGCTGGATATGAATTTTGTCAGATAAAGAGGAGATAAGACTGACTTCTAATCCTCTGTGCAACCCTCAAGGGAAACAAAAGCTGTATCAGCAAGCAAAATGCATAGAATTTTACTATCCAAAAGAGGTTAATGAAGGGCATGTTAGTTTTAGGGGTAATATAGTAATCCAGGTGTAGAAAATCAGAATCATGGTGGAATATTCCAATGTGATTGCATTAGCCACTTATGTCATTTGTCTCATATAGTTTGGTGCCTGAGGCACTCTAGCTGAATTTAGAATTACCCTAATGATTCTTAGGAGAAGGGAGGTGCAGGTGTGCATCTGCTGTATTTTGTAATACACTCGGGTGTGTTTCTGTTCTTATCAATAACACTAATGAAAGCTTAATGTTGATTTCCATAGAGAGTTGCAGGGATGGTTCTGTTTCCTTAACTTGTAGGATGTGTGTTTATAGTGTAAAAGGAGCTTGTGAAATAGTTGTAATTAAGGCATATGATTCCAAGACTGATTAAGCATTCCTGTGGAGGAGCACATGCAGTAGAATGGACACATCATCATCCAGAGGAAATGCAAGATGCAGCTGTAGTAGAGTTAAAACAAACTTATGTCTCTACAAAACAATTTTTAAATATAGCATTGAGCATGGAAGGCTGTCCATGTTGTGTATACAACTTGTACAGTGATATTTCTCTCCAGATCTGTATTGAGCCTTGTAGAGAGCTGCTGCTGCATTGCCTAATGAATGCAGGGTTCTTTCTGGGTTTCAGTTGAGACATTTACTGGCAATGCCAGGAGTGAGGGGAAGGAGAAGAATCACACTCCTCACTGGCATAGCTAAGCCTACAATGAACTTGATGTGCACCTCTGCTCCTTCAGAAAAGCCTGTTTCACTGATGACTACTTGAAACTGTGGAAGCAGCATAGGTATTTGAGTTGACATAGCTGCACAGAGAGGACTTGTGTGTGGAGGATAGAGCTGTCCAGGTATAGCTGTATGTGTAAATTCTTTTGAACACATGGAGCCACAGTTTTTGAAAATCTGTGATCATGGTCATCAGCCTCTAAATTACAGTTAGGTCCATCTTGCCACTGCTGCATGGCCACGGGAGATCTCAGCTATTCCTCGCAACCATATTCTTCTTTTCCAAGATGGAATATGAACTGAAAATGAGTTGGCATTTTCATCACATTGGAACTTGCGGGGACAGCACAGTGCTCCATCAGCAGGACTGAAATGTTTGGGTTCCCTGTAATCACAGATCTGAGTTCTAGTAGGGCTGCTGATGTGAAAGATACCATGTAGATACTTTTAATGCATCTCCTCTCACCCATCATCTTTACAACACGTAATAATGATCAGGACAGTTTCTTTTGTAATGAAGATAAGTTTTTCCCTATAATTTTGGCCAGATTAGGAGTAATGCTAATTGTCAGCCTGAACATGGGTACAAAAATGACCATATTAGATTTTGTACTCTAGTAATTAATCTGTGGTAGAGGGGGTCATCTTTTTGTTACAGAAAAATTCAAAATGTGACTTTGGGCATTCCTGAATGCCCAAATACTGTAACAGGTCTGGATTTTCTTTATATTAGCAGTTTTAAGTTCTTTCATTTATTGTGTGATTGCTGCTGTGCTTCATTTCTATCTGAAACAGTACTGTGCTAATAATTATGTATAATTTTTCCAGTCATGATCCATTATGTAATTCAAATCAGGGCTAAGAGAACTGGAAAGAGAATCTTTCTAATACCGTGCCAGCTACCCAACCACTTTTTACCAGTTTTTCAAAGAACGCAGGGCAATATGCCAATAATGAGCTTAGAAAGTATGTATGAAGTTCCTGATAATGTGACATAATTTTTTTCTTACTTTTGCTGTTCATTTCATCTTAATTAGTCCCAGTAGGGAAAGATTGATTTTTTTTTTCTTCTTCTTCTTTTAGAGCCCTGTAGCTAACATCTGTTGGTATTCCTGGGGTCATTCTTGCACTGTCCTATGTTTGACATTTCTTGTAAAAGAAGAGGAATTTGTTCATATTGACATTAGCTGCCTCGGTATCTCTCAGTGGTGCAGATGGCCTGTGAATAAAGACATCAAGCTAATAGGCAAGATGACAAGCCTTGATAGCACTGCTGCTCCTCATGCTTAAGTGGCAGGGCAGCATAGATTGCTTTTGCTGGGAAGGTGCTAGGTCTGCTGGCACTAAAGCATATGGAATTAGTTAAAAATGCAGTGGGATCCTGAGAAGAGGATAGTTCCATGAAAATCCCTGGCTAACTATAACAGTTTTGTCTTTTCAATGTAGTATTTCCTTGAGAGCCAAGACTTAAAGAAAAATGTTTGCATAGGGAAAAGAGATCCCTAATTTACTCTAGCTATTTAATGCTTGTTGACGTTTAATGCAACAGAAAAAATCATTGCTGAAAGATATCTTCATTGCATTGTTTGCTTGTGTGGTGTTAGAAGAAAATAACAAGTGTCTTGTGTGATAAAGATAAAACAAAAAATTTGAATCTAAATGAAGATGTGCAGGGTGCAGTGTAAGTGCATATTAAAATATTATTGTGTGAGTGTTTTGGAAAATGTCACAGAACACCAGAGATGGAAAATCTGTTTCTTCCACAGCGGATGTTTATATTATGCTCTGGAGAAGACTGGAAAACTTGGCATTTTTAAGTCAGCTGAATACTTCATGTGGTAGAGTAGAAAGAAAAGCCAGATATTGAAACTCTACAAAACAAAGCCTGAAAGAAAAAGATAATTAAGCTCTCAAGAAGCAGAAGATTAATAAGTTGCTGCAATTTTAACAAGGCAGTTAGTTGGCAGAGGTAGTGGCTTGGGGATTGTATGTCTACACACCTATTTGGTGTGGAGATCTTTTCCTAGGCTTCATTTAGGACAAGATATAGCCTAGGAAAGTTCCGAGAAATAAAAGGGATTTTACCTGAGCAGTATAAGCTCCAAATTCAGGCTTTTTAAAGCTGGCATTTACAAAGACTGACTTTAAGTAGGATCATGGTGTTAAAACTGGAAAATAGAAGGAAGGAACAGAACTTTTACCTCCCCCTACTTCTATTCCCATTAAAAAGACAACATTCTCTCTTCTCCAACAAGGTTTGACACACAAACACTGTAAAGTTAGTAAGCTCTTCTACAATAAAGGAAAATCAGTCTTGGTTGAAATATTTCCACTTCATGAAAGCCAGAAAGAAAACAAATATATAAATAAAGATAGATTTTATTTTTTAAATTTAGTTCCCATAGTCTATATATATAATTGTATATAACTGTATATAATTGTAACGGTGAAATTGTTGTCAAAAAAAACCAAAAAGAGAGTCACGGAATTATTTCAGCTACCCTAGTAAAGGATTCTTACAGGTTTATTTGCTACTTAATAAGGCTTTGAGGACAAACACAAATGTTTGCTTGAGTGAGGATTTATGAGTGTTTGTATCTGTATGATATAAATGTTGCTGAGATTACACAATATTTTATTTCTTCTATGCTTTCTCCCTTCATCTCATGCAAGTGAGCTTGGCTGTTGGCACAGCTTCTGGGAGAGGTGTATGAAGTTAAATGCAAAGATTTTCATGGTTCTGGATGGTGCAAGTCCAGGGATATTGGCAGAAGTGGTGTCTTATTCTGTATGTGTCAGATGTTAAGCCATCTATTACACTTGGAAAGACCCACAAGACTAAGGATTTCTAACGTTCAGCTTACTGAATTCAAGGATGGTTTTTGGATAGATGATCTTTTGCATCCAGACCTTTTAGAAGCTCAATTATGCCACTTTATCAACAGCTAGAGTTACTCTTTAGTTTCTTCGTTTTCAGACCTGTTGCCCTTTGAAACCTGCTGGGATAATTTTTCTTTCTTGTCACCTTCTGGTGTCTCTTCTGAGCACTTCATACTGTGCACAACATGGTCCCCAAGATATGGGCCCATCATTGGAGGGACCTGCTTTGCTCCTTCTAAAACTGAAGGACTTTTTCCCAGATTTCACTCTTTGCATTCCTTCCTCTGTTAACAGTAGAAATGAAGGTAGATCTAAAAGACCCATTAGGACATCATCTTCTGTTCTTTTGCTCATGACTTTGTTTGTGGGTGGCTGATTTTGCTATTAGCAATTAATTCATATGTATTTTATTTTGACATACTGTGAAGCTGTGTGATTTTAGGAGGTGTTCATGCCTTTATCTTCAAAGCAGTGTTAATTGCACAGTCATAAAAAAAGAATTGACAGCTGCAATGATGATGCTTGGAGACCATGTGGCAAATTAATCCTGAAAGTGCATGAAGTCTTCAGTTTAATAGTCACATAGTAGACTGTCTTTTACTATAAATATGATCTGTTTTACACTAAGGAATCTTTAAATCACTTTGTTACAGATGATTGCGTAGTTCTAAAATGGTCCTTAAGGATTCCACTTTTCACTCCTTCCAGTGCTCAAAATACATTTAGAGTGTGTCAGAAGACATCCTGAAAACTGACTGATTTTTGTTCAAATAAGACATAAAATTTATATCTTCAAGTTTCCCTTATATAGAAGCTCAATATGTCTGGGCAATAGCTAATTTTTATTTATGCTGAAGAACCTGAAAAGCTGAGAGAAAGCATAGGAAAAACCCACAGTGCTAATGCTCGGTTCTAGTCAGTAGAACTTAGATGCATATGGATGTATTTGAGGGTGTGTGTACATACATATCTTATAATTGGTGTATATGCATACTATATATGAAATCACGTGATATTTAATTTTAAGAAAACTGAGTGAAAAATAACTGTGATTAAGGTTGATTGCAGATTATTATTTTGCTTGTAAATCTAATGCTCACTTAGAAAAGAACTGTGGTCAGAGAGATACTGGAGAGATCTCTTCCTTTAGAAAACAGTTTTACTGTCCAAATGTAGAGCTCTGCCCTATCTTTCGGAGCTTCATCTCAACACAGCAGCCATTGTGAATAAGATAGGGTTTTTCATTTACTGCTTCCTACTTAATTTTGTTAGGAGGTTGTTGCTGTGTTTTCCCAGGCTTTATAAGCAAAAATTTTTCATGTAGGCTTGGTTAGGCCCCTACTCCTTTAGTCATATATTGATGTTGTTGTTGTTTCCATTTATTCCTCGGGAGTCTGTACTGAAGCTAGAACAGTTGAATATCTTCATCAGTCACACAGACAGTGGAATTTAGTGCACCCTCAGCAAGTGTGCAGACAACACCAGGCTGAAGGATGTTGACACACCTGAAGGATGGGATGCCATCCAGAGGAACTTGGAAAAGCTTGAGAACTGGACCCATGGGAACCTCATAAAATTCAACAGTACCAAGTGCAGGGTCCTGCATCTGGGTCAAGGTAACCCCCGGTACCAGGACAAGCTGGGGGATTAGGGAATTATCCAGAGGGGCAGTAGATACCCCATCCCTGGAAACATTCAAGGTCAGATTGAACAAGGATCTGAGCAGCCTGATCTGCATGAAGATATCCTGCTCATGGACTTAGACACCTTTTAAAGTTCCCTTCCAGCCCAATGAAAACTATTCTATGATTCTATACCTGTGGATCTCCTTTTAGAGAGAGCTTGTTCTGGTTAAAGTGACTTTGACATGGCAATGGCTTTTACTCTTAAAGATACATGTGTTGAATGGAATAGGGCTGGTTAGTCAGCACATGGATATGCCCTGGATGAGATGCTACTTGCTGTAATAGCTTGTAATGTGCTGCTATCTTACAGGTTCATGAGGCACTGTAAACCTTTTATTAATCAAGGGTTGATAAGTTTTGATACAGCAAGTGAGACTTGAGCTCTCAATGTGATCCTGTCATTGTACTCCTGAGGTACCACAAGCTGTTGCATGATAGGAAAGCTCATTAACTTTAGTATATTCCTAAAGCCTCCTTAAAAGTATATCAATGTAAACCAATAGCAACTGTGGCTTATACCTTTGTTTCTTATGTGTGTTAACTATGATTTGTCACATGCCACATTCATATAATGAATTTCTTATTCTAGTAAGGTTTGGGATTGTGTTTTTTGTTTTTTTTTTGTTTTTTTTTTAAATGAGACTCTTAACATGTTTATTTTTCGTACTTATTCAGTCTACAAGATGTCCCAGGTAATTTTATAGTCCACAATTTTCAAGCTATGTGTTTGCAAAATGATGGTTTTTGCTGATATATCCAAGGGCCTCTACAAAACCCACAAAATTTTTTTTATATGATCTTGTGGTTGGATCCTTGTCAGCACTGGTTTTCTAAACTGAAGCTTTTGGAGGCAAATCCAAGGACTTCCATGTATCTTGAATGAAAGTTTTATGTGACAGGTGCAAAATAAATACTAGGAGATAGTTTTCAGATATGCTTTATCTTTTTAATTGTGAATCCCATTGCCATGGGATATGAAAGATGCTGCAAGATTTAAAGGGTTCTAAAATATGACTGGTGATAGTTATGGACACAAAAAGACACCTCTGCTCCTTGCTTGAGATGCACATAGAAAAACACATATAAAAAGGGCTTTGATACTAAGCAAGTTCTTGAGCCACAGTCATGAAGCATTGGGGATTATAACAGAGGAGTTACCAAAGGGTAGGTGTGCTATTCTACCTTTTCAAGGCATCCAGAATTGGCCAAGCTACTGTCGGATCTTCTTCTGATCAGTACAGTTGCTTTTATGCTTTATTTACTGTTAAATAACTTAGGAGAGGTGTGACGTTTATGATCAAATATGGATCTCTGCATTTCAAGGTGACTCTGTATTCTAGTACAACCTGGTTGTAGTTAGGTCCTGTTGCTTTCTTATTCCCCATGGCTAGTGCATCCAGTGAACATATGAAACAATCCAGCACTGGAACTGACATTAATTGGAACATATGCTGTCAATTACAGACAAAGAGCTGATGAATACTCTTTCTCAATAAGGATAGATGGAGCAACAAATTAGTGATCCAAATAAAGTTCTGTGAAGAATTGCGTTTTGAATTATGCAGAGGCTTGCATAACCTTATTCTGAGATGTGCCATTTCCAGAGTTTTCCATCACCTCAAATTTGCATTTTGCTTTGGACTTGGACAAAAGTTTGGCCAAACCTCAGAATTCAAACTGGAAAGAAGTTGCCAAAAGCTCAGGTCAAAATCATATAGAGAAAGACTCCTATGTTGCAATATTTGCTACACAGGACAGAGGCTGGGATTGGAAACTATTACACTGGATTGAGTGACTATAAATGAACCTCAATAGCTGTGGCCTTGTCTACACAAGCAAAAGAAATCAGTCAAGGTTTCATACCTTTATGATGAACATATTTGCTCTCAAAAATCTGTGCATGAGTTTACGTAGTTCTTATCTGTCATCTGTTGAGACAGTTAGTGTTATATACAATATATTTTTGTTCTATTCTTTTGTTTCATCCTAACCTTTTAATTAGGTATAAATAAATAAATTAGCCATCCCTTATTATTAAATATCCTTTGTTATATTAAGAAGAGCAGAGGAATGTGGAGAAAAAGTTTGTGTTTCTTCCTTGGCATCTTATCCATAACATTTTTAGAAGCAGGCATTTGACTGAGTTCAGTTTTACTGCTTCTAATTTTTGGTTGCTGTTTCTCCAGCATTCATTGTGCCTATTACTATTTTTGCAATATATTTTTTTTATTAGCTTAACTTTTTTTGCCGTTGTGAAACTTCTTTTCCATACATTAATATTTGTCACTGTGTATGTACACGAAACTAAAAATCATAATTCCTTAAAATGGAGAGTAATCATTGTAATCTGATTTGTGAAATATGGATATTTAGGAAGCTGTATTTTTCCTAAAAGTATCTATGCAGATTTTTTCACAACTTGTTTTTATTTGGAAAAGGAAACAGGGTGCCATTTTAGTTGAGGAGATTTATCTGGCACAAATCTTTGTATGCTATTTGTTTATTGATTATTATCTACTTGCAAGTAATACAAGTGTCAGGTCCTCTCAGCTGAAGCCACTCGAAATGTATATTGGATGTTTGTAAGGCTTTAAATCCAGTTAAAAGAATTAGAAGACAGTGTGAAAAGCCTTAAGCAATAACTGCTTCAAGTAACCAATCTGATTGTATTGCTGAATGAATTGCTGATATGGACACAGCGTGTGTGTCACATTCTGGAAGGTTTTGGTCTATTAAGTTACTAGCCTTTTCTAGTTACTGAGAATTGTCTCATTTGTTTCAGACAACTGTCTCATAACTATACCCATTATTTCAAGTAAAGTTTAACTTTCTTGTTAGCAGAGTCCTTTGAAAAGACTGATCTGTGTTGTATACACTGAAACGAGTCTTCACAGAAATTGTCTAAGTTGATAAAGTACTTTAAACGTCTATGTGTAATACAGATGAGTCCTATCATATTCTCAACTCTTAAAACGAATCTGGAAGTTAGTCAAGGCTTAGTCTCTACTTAGTGACTAAGAGGCTTAGTTCCCATATTGCAAGTTTTACCTCAAGCTGTATAATATTCATTAGCTTCATTTTATATTTTAGTAACTTTACTTTCATCTAAGAGTTTCACAATTGATATAGTGAACATAATTCTGGAAGTCTTTGTCCCTATTATATATTTCTGTAAATGCGTTTTTTTACAGTTACCCTATTTTTTTCCATCTGTCTCATGGTCTTCAAATTTGTATCTACTGTACATTGGGTATTTTTATTTCGGCTTTGGTGAGTTAATTTTGCTGCTTCTGCTGTTGCTGGCAGTAGAGACAGGTGTCTGTATTTTGTATTAATTATTGCAGTAATGAAAGAAGATGGGGCCATTGGACAGTTGTTTTTCTGAGACTGTTCTCAGGAGTTAGTTGTTGCAAAAGGTAAATATTGATTGAGAAGTGTAGCACTTTGTGATAACTTTTAAATGTGGTACTCTGCCAAGTGATACAGTAGATGATTTTTCCCCTTTAAGAAAAAGTCTCTTAAAGGCTTGAATTAGAATCTGGCTTACTGTGTGATTGTTACACTGAATACCTGTGGTTTTTTAACAATAATTAATGACATAATAACATGGAAAGAAGTACTCTGTTGTGAGCATGAAAACTTCTGTATTTGGATACTCAGTAAAGGAAATACCACTTAATTCAGACCTTGGTTAGATTAGTTTTCTGGTCTACATGGTTTCTACTGAATGAAAAATATCAAGACTGTAAGAGAATAAATAATCTAAGATACATGAGATGGACATGCTTTTCAGGAGACCAGAGATAAGAAATTTCATGGTCGTTCAAATGGTCCTTAAATGTCTTATTCATTAAGCATCTCTGTGGCTCAAGACAATACTTAGAACTAACCCTTAAGCTGTATTTCTCTAATCACCACTTTCTCCTAAACATGGTGTTACACCTGGCTTTTTTGGGTTTTATTTTGCTTTTGTTCGGTTTTTTGTTTGTTGTTGTTGTTTTTGGGGGGGTTTGTTGTTTGGGTTTTTTTGTTTGTTTGGGTTTTTTTTTGTGGTTTTTTTGTGTTTTTTTTTGTGTGTGTGTGTGTTTTTGTTTTTTTTAACTAACATGTGAATGAAAGCTATCCCCAACACCCTTTCTGGTCTCAGTGACTCACAGAACTAAACATGGCTGAATGAGTCTATTGTCTAAGACCAAAACCACAGAAGTTACTAAAAGGAAAAAAAAAAAAAGAAATCAATGATCACATTAGTTTGAAACCAGAAAATTGTAAGGCTTCAGAAAGAGTTCAAAATAATTACATTCTGTTATGGAGTAGTGTGCTGGAATTTGATGTGATGAAACATGAGGAAGGTTGTGCTCAATTTTGAGCATTAGTCAAAAGTGGGCATTTCTTGAGATATGCATGCTTTCCCCTTGCGTGGAGAGTTGCTGGGTTGTGGTCTTTTCTGTTTTTCGTAACACTTGTTGAGAACCTAATACTTTAAAATTCTGTATCTTCGTTCTTCTTCTCTATCCTGTTAACTTGGCTTAGAAGATGACACTTAAAGAGTAGTGGTGTCATAGCACTGTTGATCTAAGGATATATGCAGTCCAAATTTATAAGGATCTTTTTATTAGTCCAGCTGACAGAAAAAAACAAGAGATCTTTTAGATGCACTAACCCTTCAGGCTACAAAAAGTTGGATTTATACAAGTAAGCACAGTAAAACTGAGAGATTGTCTCTTGGGTTAGTAATGCAGGTCCAGTAGGGTATTAGGATTTGAGTTTTCTTTTTTTTTTTTTTTTCTCTCTTGAAAACTAGTTTTTTTTTTTTTGTTTTTCATTTTAGCTTAACTCTCTACATATAGATGCCCCTAACGTGTGCAACAGCCTGTGTGGTAGAAAGGAAAAATTGCTTTTGTCAGCTTTGGTGTTGAATTTCTGAATATTCTCTTGGATAGTTATAGCCATATTATTACATAAACATATCTTAGGCTTTCATTGCCTGTTCACTGGAAGTGGGAGCAAGTGAAATAGAACAGATTTGCTCTTAGCAGTTGCCAGGTGGAAACCATCTTTCAAGAAATTATATGAATAGTACTGATTTTCTTAGTTTGTATTTCTGGAAATTAGGTTGAAATTAGATTGAAATGCATCATACAAGCTACTGTGCTATTTCTTTTTGCATTTTCTTTTCTTCCCTCCAAACTGCTGAATAAGTGGCTTACAGCTGACCTTATCTTCTGTGGCTTTTTTTCTCTTTGATTTGGAAAGACATCTGAAAAATGTCAAGCTAAAATTTTCAACCTTGTTCAGTTGAGGGCAGTTTACAGATGTTATTGAAAATAGTTCAGGTAAGTGCATGTGTGCCCACAACTAAATCTGGATAGACTTGCTCTGGGTAGACTTGAGGGAAGTCTACAGGAAAAGTGTTAATCTTCATGAAAATTTTTTATGCTTGCCGGGACAGAAAACATGAATACTGTTCCCTACATACATTATGATTTTTTTTTTTTAGAACAGTTATTTTTTTTGACAAATAAAAGGATGAACTTATTTAAATGTGTGATTACAGACTATATACTTCCCCCAGTGAATGTCTTTCTTTTTTTTTCTTGTACTTCTGATGACTCTTTCCATAAAGTGTAGTGCTTTTTCCCTTCCTCACACTGAAAGAAAAACATTTTCAGCTGTGCTTGTTTTCTGACCAGCTCACACTGGTTTTCCTCTTAAATATTCTTGTATGAATGCTAATAGCTATAATACCACCATCTACAATACAACTATCTATCTAAATATCGGAATATTATTTTTTAGAATAAAATTGCAAGCTTGAACAGTAATGGAATCTGAATTGTTCTTTTCCTTGCTTCCCTGTCTTCCCAGTCTGGAAATTGGTTTGGGGGCACTTTGTTAAAGTAATTTGGGTCAGCTTAAGTCTTGTTAGCCATAAACTGTAACAGTTCATAAAAGTACAAGAAGTCATAATT
>JAWWEW010000166.1:13041132-13121180 GCA_035583185.1 Anabacerthia variegaticeps | reverse complement strand
CCAACCTGCACATTTTCACCAGTATGCTAATAATTTTCAGTCATTTGCAAGACTAAATCAGTGGCAATCATTAGATGATAATTTTTGATTTGCAGTAGTTTTAGGATAATGAAGAATGTTTCTCTTGGGTACTTCACTTGAGATTTTTTATTATCTGTTTTTAAAGGTTTTTATATCATTTGATCAATTACATTTTACGGTGATAAATTTATTCTGTGTAATATTCACATGCTTAGATCACAGAGTGTAAGTCAAAGGCAATACATTTTAATCAACTTGTTTGAGCAAGTGACTACCTTGTTTCATCTACATAAAGTTAGAATGAAACATTCCCTGATTTCTTTACACACAGCAAAGCTTAATTTAATTAGTAAGCTTATGCAGTTTGAGAATTGCCAACAAGGGTGATGATGCCCAAACAGTTGTCTAAAAAGCATGCTAAGTAGTCAAATGCTCAATAAAATTGAAAATTAATTAATGGTGTGGAATCCTATTTTATGAACTATGGGGATAGATATCAGAGGAAAGTCTGTTTCTTTAGTTCAGTAAATACAGTGATGCCTTGTAATAAGGTAGAGGATCTGAGTAGCTCAGAAATCAGATTCTGGGTGGAACTGGTCTCAGTGAGATGCTCAGCTAAAGCTTATTCACGCCATCAGGAAAAAATGACTGTCTACGCAATCCTGAGTACAGTAGTTGGTGAGAAGGACCTTGTGCTCTTTAGAACTGTTGAGTAATTTACATTGCTGACGACCAAGAATAATTTGCCTGGGGGAATCAAATTTACTGTGTTAAACTTCAAGGCAGTAGGAGGTCAGCCGCGAAGAAATTGGAGTACTAGGATATGAAGCACAATCTCTCAGAAATTAATAATTAAATTAAATACAGTGCAATAAAATAAAAATATGGGAGTACATTATGTAAACATGTTCTATTCTTCTTGACTAGCCTTTTGCAGAAAAGTTTTGTTCAGAGTTTGGAAGAGCAAGAATCTGTTGAATGTGTAGAAATATATGAGTTCACCGGTTTTATTTGATTCAGCAGATGGATCCTGAGAGTGTTCTATAGCAGAGGGCACATAAAATGTTTGGCATTCAGTATCAAATGCTTATATTATCCCTGACCTGTGTATTTGGGATGATGAACATAATTTTTAAAGTTTGCATTATTCATCGTGATCAGATTTATCAATATATGTGTGTATTTATATTTATTCTTGAAGCTATGCATATTTTTGATGGTTTTAGCTAGAGATCAAGAGTACCCTGAATGGTGAGGAATAGTTGATCTGGAAATCAACAGCAGGGAAAAAAACAGTCAAATTGCTGGTAAAAACTTGTCTGTAATATGGGCTCAACTTATCAGTCTAATACCAGCCAAGATAGAAATGAAGAAAAGAAAAGTTGTAATGGAACCTTTGACATTTGCCAACCTGAAGCTTTGCTGTCAGAGAAAGAGTTGCCCTTTTTTTTAGGGCTGATAAAATGTTGTGGAAATAGCAGCTAGATTAAAGCCTCCACATCAAAACGAATGCTGAAAAAGCTCTTTTCAGGACTAAAAAGGAGATTCAAATTGTCAGCAGCCAGTCTGAATCTGGCAAGCAACGTGATGTTCTTAGGGCTGAAGAACTTTAATTAGTCTTTCTTCAGGCTAAACAGAAGTTCTTAGTGTCCATCCTTGATATCTCACTGATTGGCTTCTGTTGTACCAACAAATATTAACATTGACAAGAGTTTGTGTATGCGTGCCATGCAATAAAGGGCTATATTGTTATCTGAGCAAAAGGTTCAGTCTTGTTGTGTGCAAGGAATAATGTGGGCAGCATTGCAGCAATGGCCCAAAACAAGATGGGTGATGATTTGTTTGTATTGGGAAGAAGATGTGTTTTGTATAAAATAGCCTCCAAGTAACAAATTCCTTTATATTTTATCCTTCTGTCACAGCCAAATCATTTATAATTTTTACTAAAGTTTTTTATCTTTATGAAGTGAACTGGTCTTGGCAAGTTTTGTAGATAGATCAGGACTGTTATTATAATCTATTAGTTTCAGTGTCAAAAGAGGTTTAGAAAATATAATTTGGCTCAAAATCATGCTCTTGTAAGTTGAAAAATTAATTAGAAATACATAAACTAATGAGTGGTAGAGTATAAAATGAAGCATATTATTTATGAAATGCCAAAGAATTTGATGGTTTAGAGACAGTATTTTTATACTTTGATCAAAGTCTGATTATTGTGACCTTGATTGAAATTAATCATTCTTTTTTTAGATTGTGAGCAAAGATCCTTGTTTTCCTAGTGATGACTCAGTTTATTTTTTCAGATTTTATCTCAGTATATGTCATGTATACATGATGGTAAGGCTGAAATTTAATATATAGTACTTTGGGTTTTTTAATATACAAAGCGCACTTGGTCTTTGGAGAAAGGTATACATGTTGTTGCTGAGTTGTTACCATATTTATGGAATAGCAGTGTGTTGTCATTATTTTAGGTAGAAACAAGATATACTCCACTTGAGTATAGTGAAAAGATATATTTCACTATAGCAAATCTATACTATTACAATTAGCTACAAAAATGAAACACTATTTAAAGTTTTGCAAATCTTGGATTGAATCAGAACTATAGATACTGACATTATTTGAAGTAACTCTATCTTCTAGAGAAACTAATTAATGGCTTTACCATATTCAACATAACCATGAAGCAAAATGGGTCCACTTTTGCAGGTCTGTTTAGGTCTGTTTGACAGTGGTTTTTGTGATCTTAGTCCTCTTATAGAAAGTAAGTTCTTCAAATATGGAGAAAGCTCTTTAAAGCTCTTACAATTTAAACATGTAAATAATATTAGAAGAATGTTTCTGCGTTAAAATCCTTATGTGTTTTATCTGCATATCTTAATTTTTTTCTCAGGAAAAGTAACATAAAATTAAGAATAATAAGACAATTTTGAGACAAAGATTTCTTTGATCTATTTAGGACCATTTAGATAGGCAACTAAGAATGGTAGCTTTAATTGCATTTCACGTGTTTTTGTGGTATTTATTTATGGTGCTCCTTCAGACTAATTCCAATTCTTGTTGGAATTATTTTAAAGATTTGTAGTTTCATTTCTTGTAAAATATTCTTTGTCCCCAAAACACTTCTAACATAACCTGCTTTCCTGTTATATTTTTTTTAATTATTCTGCCTAAGATAATCCCTTTAGATATCGATAGGTATCTTCTTAGTGAATTAATTTTCCTGTATTATTCATCAGCTGTCCTTTTCAGGATCTTTCCTTTAGCCTTGTCTAGTGTAAGATTTCTTACCTTTGCTCTGTGTTGGTGTTTTGTTTTGGGTTTTTTTGTTGGTTGGTTGGTTGGTTGGTTTTTGTTTTTTTTTTTTTTTTTTGCTTGTTTGGGTTTTTTTTGTTATGATTGGCAACACACTTTCATGTTTTGATTTTTCATGTTTTCTAATTTTTACTTCTCCATGATGTAAGCATCTTTTCTTGGAGCATTTTAGGATGGCACTGACAGTAACTCACAGAGCTCTGTCTTCCACTTCTTCCGCTTCCTACTTGTTGTTCAGGTTCACATCAGACTGTGTCAGAGGTAATTTAATTATGGTTCATTCTGAAAATCACTATGACCATTGTTTTTTGATAGCTAATATATAATCAATTGTCTCTGGGCCTCAGTAAGATTTGTTTTGATACTCATGGGGACCATTGGACTTTGCACTAGGTCTTTTGTCTTTCTGTTTTTACTGTCAAATTAAGTGAAAGATTTTCTCCCACTGCAGTCTATCTGTGTTGTGTTTGGAAGCATTGTACTAGTAAACCAAGGATTTAGAGAACCTTTTGTTGGCAATATTGAGTAATTTAGGGAGGAAGTTCTTCTGTGTCAGTGTTGATGAACCTGTGGAGCACTATTTTCTTGGATTTGCACTATTTCTAGCCCAAACTGGAAATATATAGAAGATCATGAATATATAGAATATTTTCGACATAAAACTTCCTTTGGCACACTTTCCTCTCCACCCACAGTGAAACAATGGGTGCTATGTCATCCTTCAACAGAACTGTCTCAATTTTGGTGTTCAGCATCTTGTTAGGCAAATGCTGTATCAGTTGTGGTGGAAAGGCTCAGCCCCAGTTCACATAGAATGCTTCATTACATGAAGGATAGTGTCTAATGTTGTGAGATTCCACATTACACAGCATTTAACAAGTTTATATCTTCCCAGGGATTTTCAGAGTAAATAGTGGCTAACACAGATTACAAAGAACTGATGTAGTGTGCTTAACTGTAAGAGGTAAAAAAAAAAAAAAATCAAGACAAACCAAGTGATGCACTCAATCACCACTTCACACACAGGGAGGCCTGTGCCCAGCTTGTTCCCAAGCATGGGATGGCTAACATACCTAAACCAACCTCCTGGCTGATTAATTGCTGAGCATAACAGTATATGGCATGCAATATCTTTTTAGTTAGTTTGGTTCATCTGCCCACTTGTGTTTCCTCCCAACCCCTTGCACACACCCAATGTGTTCACTGCAAGGGCGGAGTGAGAAACAGGGAGTGACTTGACGCTGGGCAAACACTCCTCAACAATAGTTAAAACATTCATATGCTGTCAGGACTGTTTTGATTATCTATCTAACCCACTGCACTATGTAAGGTGCTATGAAGACTATTAACTCCATTCCAGTTGGGCCCAATACCATTTCTTACTTCCTCCTTGCCTGACCCTGCCCTGAGTTTTTAACTTTAAAATGCTTTGTTCAGAGACAAGAAATGTAATCTGGTTGAGAGGTGTAGCTAAATGGAATAAAGATAATATCCAAAGGAAAAAGTCTGTATATTTAGTAGCCCAGATTGATCAGAACCTAACTCACTTGACAGATAATTGTCTGACAGGCAGTGTCTTTGATGTTAAGCATCATTGAAGTAGAAAGTAAGTTCCTCAGCTGTTCCCCAACAGTCTTTGGGTGGTCTCTTGCTGTCCAATGCTGAAGCACCTTATCACCCTGCTGAAAGTTTTTCTTTTTCATGTGACACACTGTGTACAGACAGTTGCATGCTGCTTTTTCTATGAGGTCTTGTGGAGAGTGAGCAAGATGGAGAGAGATTTGGAGGGAGCTAGAGCAGCCAAATACAGTTTAAAATAAACAACTTCTAAATTAAAAAGAATGTTAAATACAGATCATCTGCTCAAACCATGACAGCAGATTTAATTCCTTCCTCCTTTTACCTGATGGAGATGCGCCTGCAGGGCTCGCATCAATTACCTGTCGACATGTGGAAAATGATTGATGAGCTGCCTCGGGCACTGGAGTATACTTTGTCAACCACTCATAATTTATACATCTTATCTCTGCCAGAACAAAAGACAGGACAGCATGCATTCTGAAGGGGGGCTGGGAGGGCAGAGAAAGAAGGAAGGAAAGGAAGAAGAAAGAAAGAAGAAAGAAAGAAAAAAGGACTGTTTGGGTTCCAGTATGTAGCACAAGTTGATAACATTGATGGCTATCTATTTGCTTACTCACTAGACATCTCCTGCCACTTTCTACTGTGACTGCTTGAGTTTGCCAGGTTCTCTGGCCATTCCCTGCAGGAAAGATGCTGACACAGAAAGCATGGAGCAGTCTAGAGTTACATTTTAATTACACTACTATCTACAAGAGTCTGAAGCACTGATGTTTGTTCTGACCTTTTGTTTTAATCAGCACTCTCAAAGCATGCTGTTAACCACCACTGACAGAGATTGATAATTTATATAGTGGGGTCTTCTTAAGAAGCTTTCATTTAGAAGCATTTCATTCATTATGAAAATCATATACTTTTACATTCAGGCATCATTTTAGCATGTACTTCAGATAGGTGAGTCTTACAGTAACATAGAAACCAAATTTGAATTTTGATCTCAAACTGTAATCAAACCCAAAGTAATATTTTTTTTAATATTTTTTTGGGGATAAAATATTATTTGTATTTCTTTGAAACTCTTGGAGCACTTCCAACCACAATGTTTACTTGGTACGTGCTAAGAACTTGCAGATAAGCCTCATATTCTAGTCTTAACTTTTCAGTAATAGCTATTAATGTAGAAGGAGGATGGGGGATTGTTTGAATGCCAATATAAGACAGTGTGAACAAGGCTAATTTCCCAACACCTGCTATTTAGCGTCATTCAAGTGTCTCAAATTGAAAAGCAAAAGCCTCTTATGAGTTTTGAAAGTTTTCTTTTCCTATTTAATACAATAATGAAATTTAATGTGGTCATTTCTCCACCTGGGTAAGATGGTATACTACCTCTTCAGCATGTACTACTTTGGGAACACAATAACCTTTTTTGAGGTATTACTCTGTGTTTGCTTGGAAAGTTGTACTGAAATGGTCTACAAGTCATATTCATACTAGCGTATGATTGTAAGCATCTGTGCTGTTCTGAACCCATGCAGTAATAGTGAAGGATTAAAAGAAGTTTAAGAAAAAAGCAATCTGAGTAGAAAATTTTAAGATACAATGTTGTAGAATATTGGAAGTTTTTGTAAATGTCAAGTGGTTGGTAGTCTACTGGGTAAGTTTAGTTTGTGTAGTCATATTTTCAGGTACTTCTCTTGTCCTCTGTTGTCATCTTACTAATTTTACTGCCCAGAAATGCCAGGATGCTTTACAGATTGTAAGAAATATTAAATTATATGGATATTTTTTTTTAACATGCTGTTTCATCATGTCTGCATTGAATGGGGTTATGAGGCATCTTGAGGCCTGCTTGCTATAGAAGCTTTGGTCTCTAGCAATCAGCATTTGAAGTATTAGATGGTATAACAAAGAATGCTTCTGGATATAGACATCATTTTCTCAGCCATCATTTTTACTTTACACAGTGACAGTGTGAACAAAACTTTCAACCCAATAGACCTATTTTGTCTGTGCTCTTTATTTTGTCTGTCTCTGTGGGGTTTTACGTTAAACTGTTTCAATACATATTTTTTGCCTTCTGTCTTGTTACACATCCAGCAGTGGAGCAGACTACCGAGTGTCAAAGAATTAAATTAATTACCACAAGCCCAAACCTGCAGTCATGCATGGACTGGAGTAACAAATATGCGCAATAGCTGCTGGCTGTTTAATTCAAACTTTTTCAAGATGCTATTTAGTTGACTCAATAGAACTTCTGGAAGAAAGAGACTATTTGTGCTCTAACTAACTAGAAGACTTCTCTTTCCTGATAACAGCATATATGTATTTGTACTTCCTGTTTACCAGAATACACCTAAAATTCAGAGCATATATGTATTTGTACTTACTGTTTACCAGAATAAACCTAAAATTCAGAACTGGTAAATGCAGAAGCAAATGAGAGTGTCTGTGTTCTGAGATTGGCACTGAGTGCATAGAGTGACAATCAAACAAGTTTAGCTACAGAATATGAGAAACTGGACTGAAAGCAAATTAATAGTTTGGATCAGGCAGGTAATTCTGGTGATCACATGTAGCATTGTAACATTGCTGCAGCACTTGTAGTAAAAATAAAATAGAAATTGCTTACTCAACTTGTTAAACCCACGAGACAAATAAGTGGTGAGACAGAAACTTACTTTTGCTCAAGTTCTGAGCGGTTGTAATCTTGCTTTGCTTGTGTTTCCAGCTGAGAAAAAGTAAATAAATGTAGTCAGTGTGAGCCTTAGCCTGTGAACCCAATGTCTCAGCAGGATTTATTAGCCCCAGTATAGCACGAGTAATACAGGTATATGACATCTTTTGGTTTGATGTGGACAGGATAAGTTTCTTTCTTCTGTAATGCATTGTGTAAGCACATTAGAGTTTGTTTAGAGAGGGAAACTGCTGAAAATCATAAAACTAACATGCAGTGATCAATATGAAATAGAATTTCATATAATACTACTTTGAGAGAAAAGAATATATATATAAAAAGCAGTTTAAAGAGACAACAATTCCCAGTCAGTGGGGGTAAGAGATTTCAGTGTGGGCGAAACACTTTTTCCTTTGCCATCAACCTGCTATACGACCTTGAAGAAGATACTAAAATCTGCTCTTTGTGCTATTTTTTGTCTGTCTTGTCAAGTTAGATTGTGTTCTGTTCAAGGCGGGGCCCACACGCTATTCTGTGATTCTGAGAAGCCCAGCACTGGCATTATCTGACCTTGAGTAAAGTGTGTAGGTGTTGCTCTAATATGAATGAAGAACAATATGTCTTTGGGTAATGGGCACTGCACTGTTGCTCTTAGATATGAGATCAGTAGCAATCATTTTTAAAAAAAATAAAATAAAATGGTGCCCCAGCTATTTATGTGAAAATCTTGCCTAATTACTAGGCTTAGAGCTGCTAGGCTATAAAAATATCACCTTTGTTTGATTTCTGTGCACTTTTGTCCTTCTATGCAGTAGTCCTTCATTTTCCTAGTAGTCTTAACTTCTAAGGAGGCTAATACTCCTTGCTAAGTAATGCAAAGCTTATGAACTTTTATGAAAGCACTGATTCTTATCCAGCTTCTCTGAATGGTGTTTTAGGGATGTGTGTTGCACCTTCCCATAGTTACCTTTCCACTTTCCGGTACGCTTGTGCCTCCTCCCTGTTCCCAAGCCTGCATCTCATTCTCTGTGGTAAACTTGTCCTCATAGCTGTCTGAAATGGATTTTAAAAAAAGAAAAGGTGTCCTTACTTTGCTTTTAAGTATGTTATTTCTTCCTAGTACTGAGCTGCTTTTTTGTTTTTGTTGCTTTGTTTGACAGGCTGCTTGTAGATAGAACAGTTTTCCATAAGGGATTGAAATCATACATCAAATCTATTGTTTTATATGTAAGCCACTTGAGAACAATGAAAGCAGTTGCTGGAACCCAAATACCATTACAAATAGATTTATTGTAGTATGTTTTCTCCCACCTTTTTCTAGAAGTTATTACTTTAATCTTAAGAATTTATGTAAGTAGGCTTGTAGCTTTTATATGCTTTATGCATTCACTTTTGAGACTTTTTAGCTATTTAGTGGCATGGTGTTTAAAACAAGTGTTATCAAGGAAATAATTTCAGCTTTACATCTTTTTTTTTTTTTTTTTATATTTCCCTCTGAATGCTACATATGAAATAGCCAGATGGTAATATAAAAGAGTTATAGTAAATGTCATGGAAACTTATCTTCACAATGCCCTTTAGCTTGGTGTGTTCATCTCAACCTACAAACATCAAGAAGAGATAAAGATGTAATATCCCTTTGTCACAGAATTATATAAAATTTCAATGTCTTCAAACTTTAAATGTATCTAAGAAAAAAACTTCCTAGAAATATGTGCAATTAAAGTCATTCCAGCATTTATAAAAGAGCAGAAATGCTTTTAAACTGCTCTCCCCTCCTCAGTGAGAACAAAGCTATTTTGTAGTGAAAATAATTCCCAAACCGTAATTATGACAAACTAGATCTTCTGTTCCTAAGAGAAAACAGATTTTTCTGTCATTTTAATAGTGTGCCTAAATCAGATCTCAAAGGAGTGGAAAGTTATTTATATATTATTGACCCAGAACTTAATACATTCAATAAGCATCAAAATGGAACAACATATTTCATTTACAGCAATATCTTAAATGCTTTAGTCATCATACTCGATGAACTAGAGTCTTGATAGTTATTTTGGTCTCTTGGTTTCAGAGTACGAAAGATTGCCAGTTACTCAGGAAATATATTTGAAGTTCACTGTGTTGATAGGTAAAAAAGCTGCTGATTTTATAAAAGGTGGTGTGCTTCCCCAGCATTTCTCACACTTTTCCAGTCCCAAAAGCCATATGTATTAACACGGTGTCAAATGGAGTTGTTACTGTTCTTAATTTATTTTATGAGAGCAATTGGATGAAATGTAAATGTAATATTGATAAAGCTGACAATACAATAAAAATGCAGCATTCTGGTTGAGTATTCAACTGATGTCCAAAAATACTGGAACTAATATAAATGATAGGTTGTTAACAGACACAAGATTAATAAACCTCTCTGGGTTGCCAGCTAGAAAAGGTGGTTATGTTCTGTCTTACCTTTCTACAGATTGACATGAGGAAATTAGAGAAGTAAATGTATTATCAGTGGAAAAATAACAGTAATGATCAAATGGAGACAAAACCCAAGAAAATAAATTAAGGAGGTTAAAACAGCCAAAATTGTAGCTGTGTTGAACTAGACTGGTAATCAAACTGTTGTGATTGAGCAGTTAGCAATTTCCTGCTGTCTAGGGCAGTCTTCATTTTTTTGGGTGTGAGTGGCATAGAACTAATTGTTGAATTGCAGAAATGCATTGCTTGGTGTAGTTGTCATGTAGCACTGTTAAATTTTACTGAAGTGATGACAGCAGCATCTCAGTTTTGCTGTTAAGTAACCCTCTGTCTTGAAGTCTATGATATATATTTTAGTTAAAATTTGGAAACCAGCAAAGTACAGGTTCAGTGGTAGTCTCCCTCCTACCTTACACCCGTATTTCACCACTTTTTCCCTTAACCTTTTTTTTTTAAAACACTAAGATTTCTATGACCCCTTTAGCTTCAATATCTTCCTTAATGTTCCTGATGTTATTTCTTTATGTCTGAGGTGATATCAGCTTCTTTAAAGTGTCTTTACCGGTCAAGATGTGAAGAAGAAACATACATGTAATTCTTCTTCACAATTTGTTTTGTGCGTATTTTCTCTCAAGAGCATCAAAACACAGAATGCAGACACAAGGAAATGATAATGGATCTTTTAATGAAAGACGGGATTGCTGATGTCAGACCCTTGCACAGGTGTGAATCAATGAGTTCCTGTTTGGTTAACCCAGATACAGCTTTTCAAGCATTAACCCTCTACAAG
Source organism: Anabacerthia variegaticeps (assembly GCA_035583185.1). Classification (NCBI taxonomy): domain Eukaryota; kingdom Metazoa; phylum Chordata; class Aves; order Passeriformes; family Furnariidae; genus Anabacerthia; species Anabacerthia variegaticeps. Next base: position 13,110,333 of record JAWWEW010000166.1, on the reverse strand, counting down.
GAAGTTTTCATGCATGCCTTGGCTCCTCTTGGGATTCTGTGCTTGTGTGATAAGTCTTATATCAAATCTTACAGAAATTTTGCTGATTGTTTCTGGCCTAGTGTTTGTAAAAGGTTCGTTTTTCTTCTTTTTTTTTTTTTTTTTTTTTTTTTTGGTTGTTGTTTTGTTTTGTTTGTTTGTTTGTTTGTTTTTCCCATAAGAAAAAGCTATAAGCTGAGAAAAACAGCACATCGTCTTTGCTGAGCTTGTTGTGTAGAGAAAGGGAGGAATCACCTTCCCTCTTTTCTTCTTAATCCCAGAGCAAATAATGGACACAGCAATTCAAAGCCTAAGCTCCCATTTATTTTCCAATATGTAATGGAATTTGAAATTTAGTTTTGAGTTCCAGGTCAAGAACCTCAATTAGTTGCCCTGTGGCCATAGAACATTCCTAAAAAATTGACACTGCCAGAATATATTTCTGAAAGTAGCCAGTAGCAAAAAAAATCACACAAGTGAAATAATACACTAATTCCTAATAAAATGTGCTGCTGTGTTTAGCGACACTGTGACTAATACAGAGATTTTATATATATATATATGCATATAATGTAAGATATAAAAACAACCCTTGTTCTCCATATAGCTGTAGAAGAAAATGGCTTATCATTTTTGCATGAATATGAATAACAGTTAAAAAAAGGAAAAGGGAAGTCTGAATGAATGATGCATGAGAAAAATGAGCACGCAAACAGCATTTTCTGTTTCCTTTTTTTTTTTTTTTTTACATATGAGTGAAAATGTATTCACACTACTGTTTCCTGTTAACTGGCCAGGAGAGTTATTTTTCTCTGTTATTCTAAGAAAATTTGGATTGAACATAGGTGCTCTTACTTAGCATGATAATTTTCATGGAAGCACATCTGTATTTCTGTCAGTATAGTAGCCCTTTCAGTTAATTCTTTAAGTCTCTCTAGTTTCTACTTTAGAGAGTTGCAGAATCCACCGACCTGAATCCATTGTCTCTTTATTGTGATTCATGCAAATAGAGCAGTTTTAACTTTCCAATCTAAAGTATAAAAAACTGGAGTGCACATTTGAAGTGGAATGAAAATGATGCATAGAGAAGTAGATCATTTTATAGACTACTGTTCCATTTTATGGAATGATAAATAATGATGTAAAGGATGTTTTCCTTTGCATGTTTAAATTACTCAGTGTACATAACTGAATTTAAAATAAATTCAGAAATGAGTGCTCAGGCTTGCTTTAGGACTTGGAGAACTGCTTTATTCTTACTGTCTTTTCTTCTAAATAAGCTTCTATGAATACAGCTTCTTGTTTAGATCTTAAATTTTAACTGGATTTTGACAGATCTAAGTTTAATGTGGGCACTATAAAAGTCTACAGTGTCACTGTTTGTATGCTGTTTCAAGTGATTGATTTCTCATTCCCATCCCCCAGCCATTTCGTATGACTTCCTTTCATGACCCAGCTATGCTGTATAAACTGACTGACTAATTTCTTGAAGTATATAAACTCATACTTGGTCTGGCTGGGGTGGAGTTAGGGGTTTGTTTTGATGGTTTTTTTTTATTTTTTATTTTTGATTAAAGTAGTGTTGCTAGCACACCAGTGATTGGGATGTGCCTGAACAGTGCTTGCACAGCACCAAGGCTTTGCCAGACAGTCAGGCTGGGAGTGTGCAAGGCATCACAGGGGACATGGATGGAACTATACTTCATAATGAAATCAGCACCATCAGTTATTCTGTACATTTCTTCTTGCACATGCACTTCTTTTAAGTGTGTGGTGTTAGTTCAAATTAAAGCTTTTCTAAAGCAATGTTTACTTTGCAGGTGATGCATCAGAAAAAAAAAGGCAAGTTCAATGTTTTTATTTTCCTTTATGGGCCTTGCCTTGTATTACCTTATTACTTTGCCTTACTCTCTTTTTATCTTTGGAGTGACTGAAGTTAACACAAATTGATTTTTCTCTGATTAGCAAACTCAAAATGGAGGTTATAGATCAATAGAGAGTGTCAAGGTATTACTAAATAAACAAATTTCTATTCACTTTTCCTGTTATTTTCAACTACCTTCTCATAAAATATAAACACCTCTGAAGTATTGTGAATTGATGCTAGAATTCATTCTTTGATATTAGTATTGCCTAGCTGTTTTAAGAAGGACATGATTTGGTTTATCCATGTGCAGATACACACTTATATATGACAGAGTTGTGCTAGAGTAAATTAGCAGCAAGATTCTTTGGGCACTTAAACTCCCTTCACTGGACTCTTATCACAAGATCTTTTAACCCTTGTGACTTGCCATTTGTGAGATGTAGGCCTGAGTTAACAAGAATAAATGTATGTGGCTAAGAAACAGTTTCATTTATTACAGAGATCTCAGTGCTTGACAGTATAGATGTGGCCTAAATATCTTGGTTTTCACTTTATTTTATTTGCTCTTAGACAGTGTGTCACACTTGGTTATCATTTTTAAAGCTTCCTCTGTGAGACCGATACGGGTGTGAGAATGATGTCACAGCATGAAAATTCCAGAGAGGCTTTTCCAGTCACTATTCATTTAAGTACATCTCACCCACTGGCAGAGATGTGGACTAGATGACCTAGTATGTCTCCTTTGCCTCTGCCTTCTGTGATTCTATGAGTGATAGGGCGGTACAGGAGATCAACAGTTTATTGGCCGTTGCAGAAAGTCAAGGCACTAAAAATAACTGCAGATCCTGGATGTGGATATACGATTGCATGTGGCAGTTACCTGTAGAGATCACACCTGAACACTTGTGAGAACACTTATTTCCATCCTTCTGCCAGTCCCCCAGGAAAACATGACTTTGACTATTGAAGTTGATACCTTTTAGTTACTCAAGTGATCAGTTTTCATTTCATTCCTAAAGCAAAACCAGTGTGTTGGCATGTGTGAGAACTGACACAGAACACTTTCTTAAGTTGTCTCTCACCTCTTAGGACATCTGGAGAAGAACCCTTGCTGTCCCACCCCCACGTTTCAAATTTTATAGGCATTATACATTAAAATAAGATCATTGGCACTCAATCAGAATGGGGCTAAGTACTTGAAACTTGGAAGACTCAGACAAATTCTACAGTGTTTCTGTTTTATAACGCATTCTGTATTTTGAGTTACATACCAAGAGAGGTTTTAGCTCATATATGTATGATCCATCTAGAGCAGTTAAGTTACTCCAGTGTAATTGGAGATATGGCTTGAAATTGTAATTATTTCTAAAAATATATCATATAAAGAAAATAATTATTCTGACTGTCCAAAATGTTATTATGTTATTTTTTGGAAACATAAAAAACCAGTGCCGAAGCTGGGGAGAATTTGGGCATGACAAGGGAGAGTTCTCTTTAGTCTCCTTTGAATGCCCTTGGTAAATTTGTATCATGTACTACATATCTTTCTCTAGGGCTCCCTAGGAGTATTCATAAAGTGCTTTCTTGAATGCGTAGTGGAAAGTGCTAACTGTATTGTGGCACTTTTCATCTTACTTGACCCAACTTTACTAACATTGGAAGTAGAAATGATCCTTCAAAATGGAGAATTTACATTGTTTTCTCTACAAGTTGCCCTGATAACTCTGTATTGCCATGTTTGTTGAAAATGTATTTACACTTCTCAAAACAGACTTACAGTTCTTTGTGAATAGAGTTTGAAGCAAAGTTTTTTTTTTGGGAGGTATGCAGTTGATGGATAAAATTTAAATATTGTTGAAATGGCAAATATTTGATGGAACTGAAAGTAGAAGCCTGAACAAGTTTCTTCTCACAGAGGAAGATGAGGGTATTTAGCAGAAAATGTGGATTACTCTGTGCATGATCTAACCTTAAGTTTTGAGCATGTTTTCAGATCATCAAGCAAGTTATTAAAAGGGGCTTTCTTTGCAGACACAAAGGTATCAGTTTTGGGTATGTTGCATTATGCTAGGGAGAAGAATTTAAGTAACGTAGAATGTCTTTCTGCCCCAGCTTATTTTCTCAGACTTTGTACAAAGAAAATCAAGCAGTGAAGCATACAAAAAGAAGATATGCATTGGAGGATTGATGAGAGGATGGTATTGTACAGTGAAAGAAGCATGGACAGGAATCTTAAATGAATATTAATGCTGATTTGAGAAGATAAGAATGCCTTTACTTAAAATGTAAAATTTGGTAAAACAAGCTCTGAAGATCAGTTTTCTTTATCTAATAAATGCAGTTCTATCTAAGTTGTATATCAGTATGGAAAGAGTAAAGAATTTTTAAGTACATTTCAGGGGTATGCAATATTACAAAATATTTTCATGCTGTTTTGTTAGAAGATCTGGCTGGTTATGGCACATAACTTATGGAATTGTGCACTTATGACACTTAAGCTGGAGAAAAAGTTCCTTATCTTATTATGATGCTTCTTCATGCACTGGGGGGGGAGTGTTATTTGGATATTTTCTTTATAAGTATTTTCTCCATTTTGCTATATATCCTATTTTATTAGAGATTTATCAGATTTGTCCAGTGTGTTGGGCAGCTGAGGAAGGGAAAGTGATAACTACTACTTTTGTTTAAAAAAATAAAAATCAAAATCTCTACTTAAAGAAAGGCAAGGTAACTCAAAGTATATATTTAAATTGTCTATGTTAAATCAGACTTTTAAAATTGCCTAAGCAATAAAGGTGCTGCAGTATACTGTGTTTATCTTTATTGCAACTTTATTGCAGAGTTTTTCATTCAGAAATCATAGTCATTTATACAGGATATTAGTTACCTGTAGTCATCTGTGGAGAATCTGGGAATGCTCATTAGCTCGTTTAAAAGGAAAAAGCGAGTATAACATGCTTTAAGTGTAAAAGACATCACATTTTTTTTATATTTTTTTTTTTAATCTGAAAGGCATCTGTCTAAAATGTAGCCATTTGAAGGGAAGGATAAGGCCTGTCAAGCTACTTCTCCTGGGCCGCCTGTGTTAGTGCTTCATCTGCTTTGTTTGACATCTCTTTAAAAATGTCGATTTTGGCATGCTCCACAAAGGAGAACTGAAGGGTGTTGTTTAAGTTATTTGGGCCTTCTCTGTTTTTCTTTCTGTGGCACAAAAATGTGCGTTTTTCTTTCTATGCCTTTTCCCCCCAACAAATGTGTGTTTTAGCCTCAAGTGACCCTGGCATCTTAACATGTCAGAGTGTTAATAAAGCACTGAGGCTGTCATAATGTGGGGTTAAATAAAGTCTTCATGAGCTGTCTATTAAGCTGATTTTTTGTTTGTCACTTTCTGTAGTTTCTTTATGGATGCAGCTTGTCTTGGTTTGTGGGCAGCCAAGCAAACGGGCTTTGTCTTTGTTCACTGCTCTGTTTAATTCTCCCCCTCATTCATTAATCATCCCTTTGACTATTTATACCAGTGGCAAGTATAGCTAACACACTTAACGTTTTCCTTTGTCTCAGTGGCACTCTTTGTGCAGGCCAGAGGAGGGCTAATTATTAACTGTAAAGTGACATTAAAAACCCGTAGATAAGCATACAAATGCTGCATCCAGTGAAACGCAGGGGTATTGCTAGTTTTTTCGTTTGTTTTTTTTTCTTTTTCTTTTTTAACCTTCAAGTGCTTGTGGCCAAATGAGTTTGTCTTGCTCTGTATAGTTGAGAGTTCACAGTCGCAGTGCCAATGTCTACATAATTAATGAAGAAGCTCTGTTAAACCCAGAGAGCCTGCCAGTGTCAGGTTTTGTAGTTTCATCTCTGGACAGCTCAGTTGGATAGTTTGTACTTTATCAGGCAGAAGAAGGGCTTTAAATTGCTGCAATTTATTTGGAGGCAGTTCCTCTTCTCTTTAAAGGTCCCATTCTAGTGTCTATTAGTATTCTGTATACCCAAGTCTTGGAATGTCTATGTTGTTTTGACTTGTTATCATGGGAGAGATCTTACCATTTTCTTTATGGCTCCCTTCTATTTATCAAGTTGACTTGAAATTAAAACTGATCTTTTTTTTTTTATTTTTTGAAATGCTGTCATTGATAACACCTTTCTTCCTTGCTCAAAGTCTTTCTGACCCTTTCTCTTATCACTCATGATTTCATTATATCAGCACAACAATTATTCTGGAAAAACTTTTTTGAAAAAGTAATATTTAGAAAAGGTATATGTTTGCGTTGTTTAGGGGAACTCTGTCACAGGATTATTTTTTTTTTTTATTTTTACTACAGTGTCTGCCTCATTTCATCACTTTCTATAGTTTTGAGAGCAGATTTTCTGTTTTTCTCTGCCTTGAAAGTGCTGCTCTGTGATGTGGGTTCAGGCAGATTACTGCAGGATTTCAGTAATGTCGTAATCAGCTCTGTTAACCTGGAAGTATAAGTGACTTTTCCTTTGACTGATGTTGCAACCAGAGACATGTCCATGACTCATAATTATGAATATAACACATTAGATGAGGCCTGATGTTTAAGTTGCAGCGAATCCTTTCAGTGGGTGAAACAATAGGGTCTAGTAGTGATCCACTGAGCACAGTTTGAGCATTTCTGGCTTGTGTCATAGCTGCTGTTTTTCTGGCTCTCAGCATGAGCAAAAACCCTACTGAGTTGAACATAAAGCATAATATCCACTAGCATAGGTCTTTGATAAAAGAGCTGGGAAGAGGTTATGCTCTCTTAATCAAGCCTGTGTATAAATTAAAAAATCTATTGCTTTATTCTATTGTTATTGCCAAATGCAATGTCTTTCAAAAAAATTCAAACAAGTGATAACATGGTGAGGGTATCACAGGTCAGTCTGCTTTGAATTTAGGCAGATTACAGCTCCAGCTGAAACAGTAGATCAATAGTTACAGATTGCTTTCTGCATGTTTCAGCTAGGAAATTGGTACGTTGATTACAGAGAGTCCTTACTTTAGATGAAATTGAGAGTGGTGAGAAAATCTTCAGTTTAAAAAATAGTATCGTGATACAGTAGACTCTGTTGCACAAATTCCTTTGTTTTCTGTGCTGTGTAACTAAATAGGTTTTAACATTTAAAAATGAAGCAGTTTAGAATGGTGTGAAGTGGATGTTGTTTTTAAGAACAAAGATAGCTTCTGTAACTCATTCTATTTTTTTGTTTTCACATGCACTAGGTACAACTCTCTCTTCCTTTGCATTATAAGTCAGTTTGAATGAGGTAAACAACATAAGTTTTGCTGTGGTATTATGGAAGAAAATTCCCTTTTCCAAAGTAAATTTCCAACACTTAAATTCTTCTTATTTTGCCAGCCTGAATGCTGATATATGTCAGAACTATTTTTAGTAGCAAGGCCCTGAAAATAGGAATTATTATTTAAGAAAACTTTCCTAGCATGATGAATCAAATTGGTCTTCAGATAGATAAGTGTCTTGCTGCAAGAAAGCAGAGCTAATTGAGTTTTCATTAAGGTTTTGAGTGTATAGTTTATAGAAGATTGGGCCTTTCTTTTAGGTAGACTGTCAGCAACCCAATAAAAAAAATTAAGTCAGTAACTTTGATATTTTAATATGCTAAAAGTAAGAGATAAAAAGATATAAAAGTAAAGAGATGTAAGTACAATTAATTCATGTAACCTGAATATATAAATATGCAGTACCTCAGCCTATGGCATGCACAGGCAATCCCTTAGATGGGATCACACCAGGTTTGTGGTACTTGGTTCATTAGCACGGACCTGTTAGTTTTAGCAGGGTAACAGTCTGAAATAATCTTACAATTTCTTTTTTTTCTGGAAGAAAAATGTGTTGATAACAATCTTATGGAAATATACAGTATTTTAACAGCTAAAAGGCTCTTGTGAAGTGCTGCTGGACTTCTGGCATCAGAATGTTCTGGGATTTGATTGGGGGAATTTGGAGGTCATCAAATGCAGATCTGATCTTCTCAGATAGAGAAAAGCTGTAATGATACAATAGACAAAAATGACCATAAACACTGAGCTGAAGAAGCAGTATGAGGTACTGAGTTTTTTTCACATTGTTCTGTTCTACCAATATCTCTGTCAAGTTTGCTTCTGAGTCAAGGTAGACGAAGTCTGTATTCACAGATTTATTGTATTTATTCATTTAAATGTGCTCTGCAGTTATGGATCCTTTCATTCCTTATACATTTCATTTTCTTATGTTGTGTTTATTGCATCAATGCCACTACACAATATTGGCATTTCTGTACAGTGAGAAAGCTGTCTTAAGAGAGAGATGAGTCCATAACTCAAGTTACATCACACTGAATACTCAGTGCTGTGGTGAATAAATTTTTTTAAAAGTGCAATCATTCTAATATGTCACCTTTTTCCTGAAGTGTTTCTCTCATAGACAACATTCTTCATGGTAAAATTATTTATTATGTGTTTTTAAAAAATAAATAACAATGATTTACAGAATGTCAGCAGATGTATGCTGGACATTCTCTGGCATAATCAAGAGTGTCGACCCTTGTGACCCAAGGGTGACAGTTTCGATCAGCTTTGCTTTACAGTTCTCTCATCTTATGGAAGTGTGAGGCAACATTTATGATTAGCCAAGAGCCACCAGATTACAGCTAGATGGACACACATGTGCATGCAGACTATTTAAAATAATTGCAAGATGCCATAATTAGGAGTTCTGTAGATTTTTGGCAATGAAGTTAATATTAATTTTTAATTGTAGAGGGTTTTTTTTAAATGTCAGGCTCAAAAACTCAGGATAGTTTGGTGTTCAGGAGCTGTATTGGAAAGCTAGGGGAGTTGTTTCTAATTCACATTTCTGCCTTTGACCTCTTATGTAGCCATGGGCAAATGATTTAATCACCATCTACTTCTCTTTTCTTCCTCCTTTTTTTGTCTTGTCTGCTCAGTCCTTAACTGTCAAAAGTCTAGAACTGTCTTCTAATCATTAATATGACTAAACAATAAATTTATGTAAAATATTAAATCTTCAAAATTACCATTATAAATATTGGTGACAATTAATTTTTCTGTAACACTTTTTTTGCCCTGTAATTAATTTTTGTAATATTTACAGAAATCAAAATGAAAAACTGTTAAATCTTTGGTGCTTTATTCCTAAAAGGTATAGTTAGAAGTTTTTGTGTCTTAAAAGACACACTGGACCAAGCTATTAAGAAAATGGAGGTTCATTTTTCAGTGCTGAGAAACCTTTGAGATAGAAACAGACACACCTGTGAGATAAGGGGTAAAAACCAAGGAAGATTGAGACACTTTTCAAATGTTTGACTCTGAAAAGAGAGCAGGTATTAGAAGATTAACTGAGGAAATATAAAAGGAAGAAAGATTCTGTCCAAGTCTTATATATTTCCACTTAAATGAATAAGCAATAGAGAAATTATAAGTCTCCTTTTCTTTGAAAAGTTTCTTTCTCTTCTTGTTCTTGCTGAGTGTAACCATGCTTTATGAGGTAGGAAGGTCCTAAGAATTGACTTTACTTGCAGGTTTGATTTATTTTTTATTTTTTTATGTTAAGCCATTTTTAAAATTTGCAGAACTGCACAGAGCAAACTATATCTATGCACAAAAGTTGCCAACTGGGGTTTAATATCTTTTCCATATATGTAAATCTCTGCTTCCTTATATTCCTTCACTATTCAGAGCCACACAGTCTGTTACTGTAGCTTTGCCTTTATGATAACGATGTTATTTTTATTTGCCTGGCCATTTATCCTAGTTCTCTTTTACAACAGTAGGAATAGGATTGAGTATAAAACAAATTAGCAGGTCTCCATTTATGTCCACATCGGGGCAGGGAAGAAGTAAAGAAGCAAGAAATCTTACTACAAATAATTTCAGCTTTAAGGTTTCTTATTTGTTGAGCTGAGATCAAAATTCATGCCTTTTTAAAAATTTAAAAAAGCTGAGAGAGGACTAGATTTTTTTCACTTGTTGCACACAGTTGTAATTAATCATTTCTGCTAGTTGTATATGGATGCTCTGGAGTTTAATTTAGTGTCTTGAGTATTGAAAAGATTAAATCCAGACAGCAACTACATGACTGTCCTTGAATTTCATTTTCTATATTCAGTCTTGCCAGTATTCTTTGTTGCTGAATAGTAATCTTACTTTCTTGTATTTTAAGGGTCATTGAATAGAAGAAGTTTCTGAAAGTCATTCATCTGAGTTCAAGGACAGATGTTCTAGGCATCAATATTCTCTAGTTTATGGTTATTATTCTTTAATTCAATGAGTTTGTTCATGATTAGGAAAAGATCATAAATTAGATTATTGATAGAGGAGTAAAATTGAAAATGAGCTAACTGGTGCCCTGATGTACATATCAAGGACTCTGTTATTTGTACATATGTGGCAGGTAGATCTTTGTCTCCGTGTAATAATTTCAGAGAAAGATAACTGTACCTTTACTTTCAATGTGTGTTACTTGTGTTTGGGTACTTGTTAATGGATACTAGAATTTTTAATTCCAGTATGTTTTGTTAAAGAAGTAAGGTGTTTAATTTAAATACTATGATCTCATTTGTTCTTTGTGGGTGCTGCAAATCTAAGAAATCTAAATAAAAATGTACCCAACTATGCAAAAGTAAAAAGATAGCATTGAGTAATAATATTACCAGTTATTTTAATTTTACTGTAGAGTTCCAATATGGGGATCTGGATTTGATCATGAAACACTATTGGTTTTAAAGCCTATTGAATGAAAATTACTTTCTAGACCTGGGGACTGTTTCCTGTTTAAGGGAAGCTTATGATCAGGAGAGAAGAAGAAAAGTGTGATTGGTCAAGAATAAGTGGTAGGTACAAAAGGAACTGAATATAGTACTTTTTAATTATAGAAAGAAAGATGGAGAGTGTTTAAGTGTGTTGAGGTGCGTAGTACAAGAATCAAAGGTTTTAAGGGAGTTAAGACTACAACTGTAAATTTAGTATTTTTCATAACAAATTATTGGCTTAACTGGCTTGATCTTCTGTCAGTTACCAGAGGAGAGGGCAAATGTCTAGATTTTAAAATGGGACAGAGTGAGGACTCCAGACAGCACTACTGTTTGAATATGTGCTTTCTATAACGAAGTGGATATTAGTTGCTTCAGTCTCTGCAGTAGATACCTTTTACTCCAAATGGAAAGCTCTAAACAGCAATTGAGCAAAACTAGCAACTTATTTATTAGGTTTGACAGTCTGATATTTATCACAACTGGGATTTTTTTTTATTTTTTTTTATTTTTTTTTATTTTTTTTTTGCAAGAGATCTAGACTTAACAGCAGAAACTGCTTCTTGTTATTTCCTTTCTGTCCATAGTGCTTGTTTCTCTTTCCTGTTTCTCTTTTTAGCTAGGACTCCATAGACATAATTTCTGTTTGCTTGGATTAATGAAAGATCTTACTCAATAACCTAGCTTGTATGAGAATGAAACCTCAAATTTTATTCTGAGCACTTATAAACTGTGTAACACCTTATTACTACTCCTATTAGTAATGATAACTGTAATAACACTGATGTTACACTGTTCTTCTAAACCTTGGTCCTCCTGAGTGGTGTTGTATATTTATTTTTTCACATTCTACATAACTCTAATGCAGAAATCACTTTTAAATATAAATCCTTGTGATGTAATGCATCCTGATCCGCATAAAGGTAATAAAACTAGAATCCCTGAGGAATCTAAAACATCAAAAGGAAAATCTAGCCTATAGACAATACTAATTCATAGAATCATAAAACTGTCTAGGTTGGAAAAGACCTCTAAGATCATTGAGTCCAACCATTAACCTAACACTGTCAAAAAACTGAACCACATCCACAAGTGCCACATAGAATCATAGAATGGTTTGGTCTGAAAGGGACCTTAAACACCATCTCGTTCCAACTCTCTTGACATGGGCAGGGACACCTTTCACTAGACCAGGTTGCTCAGAGCCCCATCCAACCTGGCCTTGAACATTTCCAGGGATGTGGAATCCACAACTTCTCTGAGCAACCTGTTTCAGTACCACATCGCCTTCACAGTAAAGAATTTCTTACTAATATCTAATCCAAACCTACCCCCTTTCAGTTTAAAACCATTCCCCCTTGCCCTGGAAAGGCAAGCTCCTGTACATGTTTTTACATGCTCTTGTGAAAAGTTTCTCTCCTACTTTCTTATGGGCACCCTTCACGTACTGGAAGGCCCCAATTAGGTCACCCTGAAGCCTCTTCTCCAGACTGAAAGATCCCAATTCTCTGAGCCTTTCCTCATAGGATAGGTTCTCCATCCCTCTAATCAACTTGGTGGCTTCCCCTGGACTTGCTCCAACAAATTGATGTCCTTCCCCTGCTGGGGTCCAGTTCAGGATGCAGCACTCCAGGTGGGATCTCACCAGAGCAGAGTAGAGGGGTACCATATCAGGCTTTCCAGCTTGTTGTTTAATCGTTTGTCCTCCTGCTGAAGTAAAGAAGGGGAAAATAAAAAAAAAAAAAAAAAAAAATTGTATCCCTTCACTGTATTTTACTGTTGCAGAGGATGGCAGATGCTTGGAAATGTAGAGAAAAGGACTGGCCACTAACAATTTCTTACCAAAACTATAGTGAGAGATATTATTCTGTATCAGCCAACAGATTTCACCTGGTGTTTGCTTTCACAAACCCCAAAAGACACTTCTTTAAGGGAGAATGCTGTTAGCCAGTACAGACTGAACATCTTCAGCAGCAGTGTGAAGGGAGGCCTATTCTGTAATTGAGACACATGTGGCTGTGTCAGCAGGTGATGGCAGACAGACACACCTGAATGACAGCGTGACAGGGTGCAGAGACAGGGGGCCCCATCTAGCCACTCTTACTGCCGGAGTGATGAGCGCACGGGAACACAGTCTGTGAATTATCAGCAGGCCAGAATGAGATGAGGTTTAGGGAGGGCTGCCAGACAGTTTGCAATGTGCTACACATTTCTTTCAGCAGTTACTATTTTGCTATGCATAGCCCCTTGCTATTAAGCAGACAGAACAGCTCATATCCTGTGGACGGATGATAGATATGTCATATCACTGAAAAATTGTTTGTCTTCCACAGGTGTATGGGATGCCTTTTAATGCAGAGAGAGCACATGACACTTTTCAACACTCTTTTCGATAGTGATTTGGCATTCAGGGTCTATCAAAGGAGAAATCTTTCACATACAATTATGACAGAAAATAAAGGTGATGAAGTGTTGTATACAAAGAATGGAGAGAGATCAAAGGACTGTAATGAAAACTGATTACAATAAAAGAGCTGCTTCAACCCTGAGAACTCCACAGAACTGCTTGGGGCATGACAACACACACACACATGCACTTGCATGCACAAAGGAGAAGATATAGATAAAATCACGGACACTAATTCATAGGAATAAATGAGAAAAACTACATAGCTGCTTGCTTGGATATCATATGGATTAAGACACTAAAGTGATGTGAACTGACTGTTCTAACATGGGAGAGTCTGACTGGATCCTTTTGTAAACCTTTCTTTACTATATTGTCAAAGTTTTGTAAATTTATAACTTCTGATAAGATTGTAGGATAGATGACTGTTTTCAATTCTTCTATTGTTTTCTTGATTAATCTCTAGGGGATCACACACAGAATAAGTCACTCATTTAAGTTTAAATATTAGCAAGGAGGCTGTTTAGTACTGTTAGTTGCATAGAAATGAAGAAATTAATCAAGTTTAGTCATCTATCCTTTTGACTCCTGTTCTGATTTAAAGCCTATTCAAATGACTTTGCATTGACTTCACAGTGGCTTTCCCAAATTCCTGAGCTGAGTTTTGAAACCATTCAGTGGTGAGTTTCAGTTAAGTGCCAAGAAATTTTGTTTCTTAACAAATTTAGGGACCGTTTTGCTAAGTACCTTAAACATACTAGAAAAAGCCTTGTGTGACTGAGTACAGAACATAATTATTTATTTATTTTTAATACTTGTATTCTTTAGTAACTTGCCAGTGCATTTGTAGTGAAAGACCTATCATTTTACACGAGGTAAAGAGCTGACAGTCTTTGCAACTGTATTTTTTCAAATTTTTATGTTCTGCCAAGATTTCTCATAAATAGTGAGTTTAGCTTTAAATCCAGAAGGAAGAAGCAGTTTTGAAAATTCTGCAGAGCTTGCTTTTTTCCCCACTTATATTCTGAATGAGTGATTTTATTTTTAGTCTCAAAGCAGAGAGTGTTACCTGGAGCAACATTGACTCAAGCCACTTATTTTTGCTAAGAGTTTTAAAAATTATTTAGCTCCTTGATTTGTGTGAAACAAGAACATTTCATTGTTTGAAAACTCAGCTGCAAAACTAGAAATGTTACCCACAGTGCCGATGAAATTTCAACTAAATCCAGAAAAGCAACTTACTGGTCCTAATATCTTTCCAAGGACTGGCTTCTATTCTCAAAATTCTGTTCTGTCTCCATGAACATAAGATATAGTACCAGTTGTTGCAATATATTTTGACCACCAGTTCGTATTTTTAAAATACTATCTCACATAATAAGCAAAACTATGCTTTTTCTTAGTTCTTATGTCATTCAAAAGGGCTTTGCAAGGGCTATGATGTGTCCCAGAATGAACATCCAAAATGTATTTAGAAATGTGCTTCTGTAAAGTGCTAAAAGGCCTTAAAATATTTCTGCTTTCTTAGACACCTATTAGTGTGTTCTAATGAATGCTGGCCATATCAGAGCATTTTCTTTTCTTCGTCCCCCCCCTCCCCCCCATTTATTTCTTACTATGAAATACAACTGTTAGAATATCAGACTTAAGTTCTGCTTATTGTTGTTTCTCTCTTTCTCTCTCAGGCAGTGTTCCTTTCTTTTTATCAGTCAGTCAAGAAAACATCTCTCTAGAGAGGTCAGTTTTCAGAGAGGCAGCCCTTTATAGTATGAGTGTCTAAAAGTGATGGCAAATACAAGGACAGCCCAAAACAAGCCAGGAGACATTGACAAATTCTTCTTTTTGCTCTTAAGTTATTCCAAATAGAATCTTTCTAAGGGGCCTCCCTTTTTCTGTGTTGGTTGATTGAATAACTTCCCCTGGCTAATGAAGCTGACAGCCTTGTGTATCATAAGCCCGTGTACCACTGGCTGTGGAGAGTGTCTGTTGCATCAGGCATTTTGAGCTGTATGTTCGTGTATGTTTATGGCAGGGCTTTCAATACCATTTAGATGCATGGTCTTAATTTCAAATAAGGAAAATACACAAAATTAGCAAATGAACCGGGCTGCTTGGAAAGATTTTTAGGGTATTTAATTTGATACATTGGTAACCCTTTTAAGAATAGTTATTTAAATTCACCAAAACCATGGCAACAGCTTCTGCTCCAAAGAGAAGGACATGACAGACTAGAATTATCCTAATTTTTGGTGTGTTTTTCATGACTATATATACTGTTTCTTACTCAATGCCATGCGTTTAATGCGAGATTTACAGTACAGATTGTCAGAAAGCAGAGCTAGTACAGATTCGAGAAAATTGACCTTCCCAAGATCAGCCAGCTGAACTTTGACTCAGCTTTCTGAGACATTTCTAATTTTTCAAAGCAGAAGTCTAGTTGTTTTGCATTTGAAAAGCACTTTTAAAAGATTTTTTATTATTATTATTTTTATAGCCTAAATCTGCAAATGCAGGTGTTACCAAATTTTCAGGGTGAAATCAATTGGAATAGATTTCTAAGTATTGCATACAGTAAGGAAACAGTGTAAAGCACATCTACAAAAGTACACAATATTCAGAGGCAGATGTGTGTGTGTGTACATTCCTCTGTATTTAAACTGCATAAAAAGTTTCTGAAATTATCAACTGTTGATCTAAAAAAATGGTTTTTTCACCTGTATGTACAACAAAATTTTTGGAAGCTGCAGAATCACTAGCATTCACAAAAAAGGCTAATCCAAATTTCTTGAACTTCTACTGCTTAGCACAATAGAAATGGCAATAGTACCAAAAATTTGCACTCAAAGTTTTTAGCCATTCCTATATCTTTAAAAGATATCTTTTTTAAGTTATAGAACAAGAATACTGTCTGTCTAATGTCCTTCTTGAAAGGGAAATGTATCGAAGTTTCTCATAATTGTATTTATAGAAACAGCACAGTAAAGAGGAGAAAAATCTTGTAAGTTAATTGTGCTGTTACTCACTCTTGTGTGTTTCCAGAAAGTGACATACTTGCACTAAAATGACATTTCCATTATTAAAAAAAATAAATAAATAAATATTTGTCAGATCTCTGTTTACCAAGGGAAAAAATCCTCTTGAATTGTCCACATCATGTAGTGGTTTGAACATCAGTGAGTCATATATTAAAATCTCTAAAGAGCCTGTATGGATCCATTCCCAAATTAGAAGGTTACAACTTAGTACACATTGTTCAATCTTTGTAAACATTGTCAGTAGCCTCAAAAATAATTTTATGTGGAAATTGTGCTCGGAAAGTAATTTAATTAGATGTTTATTATGTACTAGGGTTCATTAATATTCATAGATTGAGAATAATGGTTGCTGTGGGTTTTTTTTCTAAAAAAAGACAACTTTAAAAAATAGCCTTCATGATCTTTGGTGGTGGTAGTGAAGAGATGCAGAGAGTAATGTTGTGCCTATTGTAGCACATTGAGATGCTTCCATATGGTTCAGAGCTGCTAAATTAGGTTTTAAATTAATCTGCTTTCAGGTATGGGGAGAGCAAGGTACCTGAAAGCCTTCTCTTCAGCCCTCTTTTACAGTTGTGCCTTTTCTGGAAGGTAGGTGATCTGGGGATGTCTGCACCAATTCTGTGCTGTCATAGCACACTCATGTCACCTTACCTGCTCAGTAAAGCTCCACTTTCAATTTCTTACAGAGGAATTTCTTACACAAAATGTGCCAACCACTCACTGGCTTGAGACCTTTGTAGGAAATGTAAACTTTCTGCGAAATTTTATGTGTTACTATGTTACACTTCCCTAACAACCCATTTATATTTCTCTGACAAACTTTTTTAATTAAAATTTTCTCTTTCTGTATGTTTATTTTTTGGCATAGGAAGAAAAAAATATGATTTTTTTTCCTTGCTGTGAGACCATTAGAGACTGGTTTTACACTCATCTCTTCAAAATTATGAAAATGCATATTTGAAGTTCATAAGCTAAACATTCCTTGTGCTGTTTTTCAGGACAGTAATGTCTATACCAATTTTGGAACAGGGCTTTGTGGCAGAAGGAGAAATGGTTATTTATAAAGGCAGAATATGAATGCCCTCCAAGTATGTTTATACAGATTGTTAGCTTTGTAATAACTGTATATTGTCAGCTTTTTAAAGTTTTATTTATAGTCTTCTGCAATGCCATATTGCATACACTTCGGATGTGCCACTGTGTAATTGCAAACAATTTAAACCTGTATAAAATATTCAGAAAAACACTGACTGTTAGGGTACAGTGGACCAAAGCTTTCGGAGGACTTGTGGCCTTAGAAATATCGGTCTTCATCTGTTACGATAACGCCATTTGTGGGTGTTTGTAGAGATGCCAAAAATTCCTTCCCAGCCACATGCCTGTAGCTGATTTGACTCTACTGCTAAAGAAGCAGCACAAGAGTTGCTGAAGTGAGGGGAAAGCGCGGTAGTGCAAAAAGCAGCGTAGTCTGAGAAACTGAGATCAAAGGGTCCCCTGTGGCTTCTAATCCTGGCTCTGATTTCAACTTCCATTTAATTAGAGTCAAATCACAGAGGCCTGCATTTTAAAGCGTCTGCTAATTTTGACGAGTTCTTTTTTGGCTACCTGACTTTGCGATATGTAGGGTTAGTTTTAAATTCTTTGTGTATCTGCATCTTTTGTGAACTACATGGAATTAGGGATACTCAGTGTGAGAAATATCTCTGATTAAAATTCCAGGGATGGCCAAACAAAGTGAAACAAAGAACTTTATTTTCAGTGTGCTGAGCACACCAAACCTGTGGCTAGGGCTGAGCACACCCAGGACGGGAGGGACGAGCCTTCTTAAGGTCCCCTGATTTACATAACCACTTGCTCCTCCCATGCCAGGCCCCGCCCTTTTCTTCCTTAAAAGGTGATCTCGGCCCCAGGGTTTCCTGCCCCGGCCGCGTGGTCCCTTTGCACTGAACGCGGGCTGGTTCTCCTGCCTTACACACTTTCTGGCCCGCCTTCACACAGCAACTATGAGCAACCCCTGTAGGCAACAATAACTCATGGACAACTAAAAGCAACAGTAAGCAAGAGTAAGTACCTCATAGACAAGTGTAAGTAACAGTAAGTAACTCACAAACAACTGTGAGCAACCCACTAGTCTTCAATCTCAAAATGGCTCCTCCGCCCTTCAAACAAAATGGCCTCCAGGCATCTCAGCGTGAGATAACCACAGAAACCCCTGCTTGTATTAAAGTCGTCTTATTTATTTCCTACACTCAGTACCTTTAAAAATTCAATAATATCTTATTTCACATTAGGCTAAGAACTGAAATGCTCTAAACCTGTGGACTTGTTAATGTCAGCCTTCTCTTCCCTGGAGTAGTTCTTCAAAATGTGGGCAATATATAACATATATCAGAAGACTGAATTAATATCTATAAAGGAGTAGAAAAAAGTGTTAAATTCAAAGGAATCCATAAATAAGTGATTGATCAAATATGCCAACTTTTTGTGTTCTTCAGATTTTTTTTTTAAGTAACAATGAGTAAAGGCCCTAGTACAGTTTCCATGAAATATCATGTTTCCAGAGAAATATTATGTTTTTTATAGTTACAGTCTACAAAACAATTTAACTTTGGGGAAACTTGTCTTTGCATTGTAATAATGATTAGTTATGCTTAGAGAGAGGGTTTGGGGTTTGTTTTTGGTTTTTTTGTTGTTGTGGGAGTTTTTTTTAAAGTTATTCAATCATCATAAGGCCAGACTCGTGTGAATCTATATTATTGCATAATACAACCATCATACACTATATCTACATATGCTTGTATACTGCATAGTCTATGTCTAATAGCTTTTGTGGATTAAAATTTGCCACTCAGGAGAACATCTAACTGTTCAGTGTATGCAAGGTGTGGCATCCTTAATTTTCATATTGTCTGAATTTTGCATTTAGGATAATAAATGTAAATTCACATTAATGAAAGTGGAGGCACAGAGAAAGGGAATGGAAATCTATAAACACACCAAGTGGCTTCTGCTCTCTCTCTGCTTTTGTAATGGTTATTCCTATACAGACCTCATGTATACCTACTTCCATGAACATCTGCCTTGTCAAGTGTTGCAAAAGTCAATTTTGTTTCTAATTAAAGTTCTTAGCATTTAATAATTTTATGTGCTTAGTCTTCTCCTTCAGCCTTCAAGAGAAAAAAAAATGTTGATTGCTTCTGCACTGCCAGAAATAGTAAAATATGTGCAGTCCAGTAATACCCATTGCTCTTATGTAGTATGACTTATTAAAATGGAATTTATTGTCAACGTAACAAAATACATTGTATAATCTTATACTCTGAATGGCTTTTAAAAACACAATGTGCATACTGTTAAAAACACCTTCAGATAATGTGATATTTTTAACACATCTCCTTTACATTATTATGAAGTAGCGGTGTTGTCTCAGTTGCCATATCCAGGAGAGATTTTATAAAGAAAAAATAATATGTAGCTTAAGGTGTGAAATACTATTTACTACACTGAGGCTGTTTTTATTGTGAGCCAGATGGACAGAAAAGGCTTCCAGCAGCAGTAGTCTTGAGCCACTTGAAAAGGTGTACTAGATCTTCATCCTCAGTCCAGATCTGGGGTGCAGAGGCTTCTATAAGTGTCAGACAGCTCAGTCCTTCTATTTATTATGTTTTTTTTCTACTTGGTCCTGAGAAAATAGTATCTCTTGTCCTACTGTTATTGGGGAGCTTCAGTATATATATTTTTCATGTTCTTTGCTGGAAATATCACTCCAAAAGAGTGAAGGTTAATCACTTCCTGCACTTATTTAAAACAAGATTTTTTTCTTTGAAAAAGATTTAGCCATATTGGAGAACCCCACTGACAAATATAAAAACTGTGAAAACCCAAAAGTCTTTTTGTAATGTGGAAAGAGAAGTGTGATAGCTTAGCTAAAGTACAGATTTCAGGAATTTCAGTCATCTCAGAAGAACTTAATTTTCAGAAGTGCAGCCCAGCCACACTGTTTAGTTTATTTCTGTCTTGGGTATTGCAATCTACATTTATAAGGAAACAAAGTGGTAGTTTTCGCGTTTTGTCGTAACATGTCTGATTCATTGAGGCATTAGAAGTGGTTAATGACTATCAAGGTACCAACATTTTGTAGTTGGATTGCAGAAGTAAGCAGTCAGCAATTGGGAGCTCAAATGTTTTATTGCAATCTGTCCAGTTTAAATAGAATCACCTGTTTCTGTCAAGTAAACACCAGGTGTTTTATTTTACTCAAATAGGGACCTCTTGGTCTGTGTGAAAGTTGCTTTGCTGCACCAAGAGGGTATGAAAGATTTCTCAACTTTTACATGCAATTGTCTACTGCATCCTTTCCAGGTGGAGTTGCTTGGTGAAAAGTTAAAGCACATTTGAAGAGCATCCCAGCAAAGGGCTATGTTGATGTCTTTCAGTTTAAAAAAAAAACACCCCGAAAAATGGCAAACAGAGAACTAGGAAACCCAATAAAAATATTAACGGTCTGTGTAGAGTATAGGTCTGGGCTTCTGGCATAACTCTGTTAAGATTTGGACTGCATCTTTTCCCGACTTCTGAGTGACTGGGCTGAATAAATAGCATCGCTTGTGGTGGTAGGATCTCTGACTATATGCAAAGGACTCAAAACTGTGAGCAAGTAATTTTTGTAAAGGTCTGCACGGGACAAGATTTTATGTGATGTGGATCAGTGATATCATATATACTTTCTAAAATTTTTTTTGTTCTTAAGAAATTACAGTTTCCTTATCTTCAGGGCTGTCCTGTGTCCAGACAGATAAAACTGTCTGTCTGTCTGTCTTTCCCTTCTTCACCAGAGGAAGAGGTGAGGGTCACTGAGATTTTCAGTTTAGGACTCAGTTGATTCTTCATTGTGTAGGAGATAAGAAAGGCCTGATGCTTCAAAACTAGCTTTCTGGGTAGCCTCCACATGTGGTTTCTGAAACACGCTGATGCAGCCTGTTGACTGGGGTGGATGTTTAGCTATGTTTGTGTGTGTGTGTATGAATTCAGTGTGCTTACTGAATTTATGGCTTTGTCTTAATTTTACACTGGCGATTGAAAACTGCTGGAGATAATGGAGCTCCACATCATGCTTTCTCGTGCTCCAAGAGAGAACTTGGAGACTTCTTTTGGAAAATAACATCCTTTCACACAGATGTGCTTCTACTGGGAGAAGGGGCTTCTAGGTGCTTTTGAAAAGGCAACCCTTGTTTACAGGTAGCATATGAATATGGTTCTACATCCCATATACTCTCATAACCTTTCCTTGGAGCTGCTGCAATCAACCCATCTGTTTCAGGACCAATCCCCCCAATCAATTAACTTTTAACAAGAGTTTACTTAGTGGTGGTATGAACACACTTTCAGGTAGAAGCCGGTTTCAAGTCAAATTATACAGTTGAAGCTATAGTATTTATCTGCCGTGGCACAGTCTCTCTGGCAGTACAATATTGAATCCTGAAATCCTTGCTGCCAATCCAAAACATGTGCTCGTTCTCCAAGTTCCTGTATGTTTATAATGAAGGTATAAAGAATCTTTTCTCAGTTTTCAGTTCAGCTGTCTCACAAGGCTTTCTCGAGCTGTAGGCAAAGTAGCTACTAGCCTAGAGCAGCAGACAAATAGGGCAGTAATATTATGGCTTTAAGCATGTGTAAGCCTGGCACTCCCTCGTTGTTAACACTCCTCTCTGCACCACAGATATTAACTGTTTTTTCCCTCAAAGTACTTAGCTGCGTAGCATAATCTGACTACATTCCTATCACATTTTCTTAACTAGTGTTTAGATCCAATGTTGCTGATTCTGCTTCAGATGTGAAGAATGTCAAAAGGCCTGTCCAGTTTTCCTAACTATATCCCCTGGTCTAATAAATTACCTCTACCGTTCTTTGCTTACAATGTATTCTTCCCTATTGTACATCTTTGAGCTTCCAACAACTGTTAGGTGCCTCTTGATATAATAGCAGCCTTGAAGAGGTGGGGTTCATCTTTTTTGTTGGATTGATTTTCTCTGCTGCTGTTTATTTGAAAGAGAGTTTCCTTGTTTTTAGGTTTGCTGTGAAAGCTTTGCTACCCAGTAGTTTTTGCCTGCTAGGGAATATGAAGACAGGAATTCAGTGTTTCTAAATCAAAGTATGGTGCCCGTGGGCACGAGGTGTTTTGTTTGACTATTTAAAAACAAAAGTAAATTTTACTGAGGTGTTTTTTGTTTTTTGTTTTGGTGAGGGTTGTTTGTTTGTTTGTTTTTTTGTCTAGCTAACACCTGTATTGCTTGGTTGAATTACAAACTATAGTCAGTTTATCTTCCTGGATTTACACTGCTGAGCCTTTTCTATTTCAGGAGCTTCACATTTCCTGTACCGTTATGACTTTATATATATATATATATCTTGTTGCAACCCTGAGTGGCTATCTAAACCAAGGTTTTCATAAAATTTCTCCTTGTTGAAGCACTGCTATGGGTAGCAATGATGAGAGTTGTTGTATAGAAAGGGCATTAGCATTTTTACCACTGTGTCATCTACTGTTTCTCAGACTGACCCCATAGTGGTAATATTCTGGCAGCTGATGGCGTCCTGTCTTTTTTTATATCAACACTGTTGTTCCTGTTGGGAACAGTGAGCCTTTCAAAGGAAAGCCTGTTTTAAGCAAGCTAGAAAAAGCATTCTGCCAGTCTTCAAAATATCAGACAGTACTTCTGAAGAGAGTAACTCCTAGTTTTAAGGACAGTACAACACATTTATATCCCCCAAAAAGAAAGCAGTAATTTAAATGTCTGTGTTCTTTGAGTGATTGCTGGAGCAAACTGTGAAACCCACATCCACTGTTCCTTCCATGGGCTTCCATTAACAGCAGCCTACTCAAGTGTTCAAAGTCTGCTCCACCTTTTTTAAAGTATGCAGTAGAGGGAGAACGTGGGTATTTTTTTCAGTCAGGCAAGGGACCTCTATTTGGATTTGTTGACAAATACAAGCAGGCCTTTTAGTATCCACTGGATTCTTTAGGCATTGGTGGAACTATTACAGGGTGGCAAAAGATGCAGTTAATTGGTAATGATTAAAGCTGTCTGAAACCCAATTCCCTGAGTTTTCAGAACACATAATTGTGCTCTGTAATCCAGAGTGGTGCTGCTCTTTCATCCATATGAAGAGATCAGAAAAGAGAGATTTACAGCTTAGGTTGCCCCAAGCCACACATAGCTGACTTAATTTTCCTTTCCAAGGGAATTTAAAGATTGTTGTTGTGACTGGTTCTTGGTGGATTATGTGTTATTTTGAGGTCACCTGTGAGTTTTTGTTAAATGATTGATTGACTGAAATTAATTATTCTGTCACAGCGGTAATGGAGGTAAGATTGAGGACACTGATAAATACAAAAGCAATTCTTATAAATACACTTATGTCTTTTTCAATTTAAATAAATCAGGTAGAACACATATATCTTTTATGGTGGTTAGGTCCTTACATTTTTCCCTGAGTATCCAGGGTGTTTTTATTTGGGTGAATGCTAGTTTGAAGAGGAAATTCAGCCTGCTTGCAATGGAACAGCACTTAGAAGTTCAGATATTTTTTCTGACGTATCCTTAACATCTGAACTCAAATTCTCTTTCTCTGTTGTTCGGGATTTGGTGCCTTTTTTGTTTGTTTCTTTCTTTCTTTCATGGTTTTTTTGTTTTTGTTGTTTTTTCCTCAGATAAATGCTTTTGTTCCCAGTCACAGAGTAATTTCAAATTAAAGCTATGCTTTAAGCGAACAAAGTGGAAAGAAAACACACAGGATTAACAGTTGATTTAACACTGGAAGTGGTACTAGAAAAGTAGAAACCTTGTATGAGTTATATTTGTTAGACTGACCTTCATTTAAAAAGGGGAGAGGGGAGAAACACAAGAAGTGGTCTTTCGGCTCCTTATCCTTGTCTGAAATATGCCTGGTCACTTGACTTCTTTTAAGCATGTGGCAAGGCGAACATATTTTTGTTGGCTGTTAAAGGAGGTGGGAGTTAGTCCTGTATGCTAGAAAGGAATGTTCTGTGTTTTGCAAGTGTGCAGTCCTGAGGTTGCCTGACAAGTGCTAAGGGGCTACCTACTATTAATTTTTGGCTCTTGAATCCTCTCAGAGGTATTGAGGGGTCTGGATGAGAATGAGTTTTAATTTCACTGTGGAATGCAAGGCAGTGATTTAAAGGCAGCATGAAACTGTTCGACCTAAGGTCTTTAGGCCTTTTGGAACATTCCAATCAATGTAAATATGTTTGTTCCCTTCTAAAAATAATATTTTTTTTTAAGTAATGTAAAGGACATTTTTAAAGTGCGCTGCTATGGATTCTAGTTTATGTGAAAGTTCTTATTAAACAAGTGGTCCTGTTCTCTTCAGGAAGATTGATAGCAAGAGCTCTGCATGTCTTTGTGTGTTTGGATTTTGTGATTAATTTATATATAACTTTATAAAATCCTTATATTTACATACAGGTTTTTTTTTCATAGCTTGCAGTAACAACTAAACATAAAATCCTTTAATAAGCGATATACACCTCTGAAAGTATTATACTGTTAGGGAATCAATGAGTTCATAAGATGCAATCTTTCTTTTTAATGATTACTGACTCTTCACTTTTGAATTCTAGTGTGAGATAGTAGGTCCCTAGAAGTGTATATCTATTTTAGTAACATATCATTGAAAAGAAACTGTGTTAACAGTGTAATACTGCACAGGCACTACCACGATGGCAGATGATCACATATGTGTTATCTCTCTTAATAAAGCTGTTTTGCAGCTGCAAAAACAAAAGTTTAAAGGGTAATAAAATGTTTTCTTGTACAAGTCAGTGTGTTTTTATGATTAGAGTGTGACCCACTTTCCCCTTGAGAGTCTCAGTATATGTGTGGGCAAGGGTTCACTGAACACAGTAGTAATCTTTCTCATACTTGTGTGTAGAAGATGCCAGAATTTTCTTCAGTTCATATTCCAGCTGTAGGTGAAAAGAGTTGATTCTTATCTTCATATCCTGAAGACACAGAGGCCTTTGTGTCATGTAAAATATTGTTTTTATGATTTTTGGTCTATTCAATTAATCCTTATTCCATCTTTTTGATGTTCATGAAGTCATAGTTTAAATGGCATTTAGGAGGACAAGATCTAATGCATGGAACAGATCAGTTTCGTAAGACCTTGAATCAGGTCTGCAGAGAGTACTGCTCTTTAAAGTATAATAAATGCTTTTCATTTGATGTTAGTAAATTATGGTAAATTATGTTCCTTGAATAATTATTTAAGTTTTGGCCATATTTCTGTAATTGTTTTATATTATTTTTGTTTTGTTTAAAAATTAAAAAAAAAAGAAAAAAATTACCCACTTTGGCACTATTGAAAAAAATCAGTATTTATTGTATAGATTTACTGCAGTCTTACGTCTTTTAACAGTATTAAATAGTTGTGTGTAGTTAATTATACTCAGAAAACCTCCAAGATTTGTTTCAACAAATTACATGAATTGAGAGAAAAATAAATGAAACAATAATTCGGTCCACTGTATTTTTGACCTAAATTGAAATTGATGTGTAATTTATACATAACTAATTTTTGAGAGTGTGTGTGTTAATGAAAAAGGGCTGCTTATTTTGAAAAACAACCTTGAAAACTGAATGTAAATTCCCTATTATTTGTGACTCTCATACTGAAACTTATATTTAAAAACAAATTAAATACTGTGAGAAATATGTAAAACTGAAATTTGCTTTTTAACATTTGTTGCTCTCAACATGTCTTATAAAAAGCCTTGTAGGCTGCTCAGTCTTAGGTACATTGCCTAAATATTTAGCTGTAGATAAGACTGTGTTTCTTGAAATCCAACATGTGTCTGGGTTACATTAGCAATATTTAAAATTGGCTTTATTTTAAATATGAACTGGAAGCAGTGGTAGGTACTTTTGAAAATTTAAAGACGGATGGAACATTTTAATTTTTAAGTACATCAGTTGGATTTTTGAAGGAAGGCATCAGTCTTGGCCTCAATTGGAGTTCCAGCACCTATTTCATATATCCTATTTTATTTGCACTGGGTTTTTTTAATTCTTTTATGTTCTGTTATAATTAGTATCTTATATAATACTAGTTTGATTTGAATATGTCTTCAGAAAATTGGCACTGGAGAATTTGCAGATGTGTCAGTAAGTGGACGTGAATATGTGTTTAGTGCAGCCTTAACCAAGAAGTACTTAAGATGTTTCTCTGCACAGTCTTTTTTACCTTATCAGATCCCAGCCAGACTGGAGACTCAAAGAAACTCCACAGAGGACAGTTATTGAAATCGCCCGCCCCTGGGTAAAGTTGCTACTTAACCTCATCAGTTAGTTGTTGACTGATGCATAAAAGCTTATATTCCCTTGGAGTCTGATGTGCATGTGTTCAAGCCTGTTGGGATAGCTGGAAATGAAAGATGTACTCAGCATTTGAACATATAAGAGAGACTATAGTTTAACAGTAATTTGATAGAAATGAATTAATGTTAAGAGTCCCCATTGAAAGTAATATGCTTACTTACAGAAACAAATTACAGGTTTTCAGAATTTTGTGTCTTTCTTGGGCATCTCTCTGTGTTTAGTAGTACTTAGCAAAATTTCCCAAACTAATTGTTTCATCTTTTGGGGAGTTAAATAGATTTTGTTGCAGCTTTTTTCCTGCATGTAAGTATGTATGAACTTTCTGGGACAAGTCATTGCAGATGTGTCTTACATATAATTATTGATCTTAAAATTTACCCTGTTGAAAGTCTGGGATTTGTCATAATTGAATGAGCAGCTCACTTCAGAATGATTTTATGCCTTTTAAACAAATTACAAGGATATTGTTTATGTGAACTATCATGTTGAACATTTGAAATTAGAACTTGGCCCTTTATGTATGTGACCCTTCCAATTCCTATACTTGCCTCTTAATTTTCACCTGTGTTCTCAATTTTGTTACCTGCAATTTTTGCTATGGGTTTTGTCATAAATTCTCACTCTGGAGCTGTCAGTCTGTCCTTCCCTGAAATAAGACCAAGATGCTGTCATAAAACAGCTAGAACTTTGATGCAAGAGAAACCAGTTTAATGTTCATTGATTCAGTTAAGAAATTGTTATTCAAATTGCAGACCCAAAATGATACAGAAGCTGAAGAACGAAAATGCGAGTTAAAGCATTGTTTTGTGAATCAACCCCCTTTTTTAATGCCTGCTTGGTAGATATGTATGATCTGTTTCCTGTGGATTTTAATACAACATTTTCAACAATGTCACTAAATAACCTGGGATTAGAATTTTTTTAATATCACTGTCAGTGTTTCACTACAGAAAAATGCCATCCAGTATGTTGATGAGAAGATACTAAACGTATTCATGTGATGTCAATTAGTGTTTTGCTGAGGAAATCTAGTGATCTGGGCCCTGAGGTGTAAAGTACAAGTTACTCAAGTGGTAGATGTGGTTAAGGGTGTTAACAAAGTGGGCCTTCAGGGTGAGTGCAGCTCATGCAGCAAACTACAATTACTGCTTGGAAAGATCTCCATCCTGCCTTTGTGGTTGAATTGTAGTTCTTCCCTTCTTCCTCTTCTGCCATCTCAAAATTCAAATGCAAGACAGCACTATCTTTTCATAATGCCTCAAACAGTTTCTTGCTATTCACCTTTAGTTTGAATTGAAAATTACAGCAAAACGTTAGACACTCATTTATAAAGATGAGCCATGAGGTCAATGCCAAAGTACATGGAAGTACTGATGGTGACCTCTATACAGCTGGATTAGGATCTGTGCCTATTTTCTTCCAAAGATGTTTTTCTTGGGTTTCCTGTCATCATAAATATATCATTTTGCTGTGTTTTTTAGTTGGTGTACACTCACATCCATTCCTACTGCTTTTGCTATTTTCATAAGCTTCAGTCCACAAAGTTAAAGCATTGTATTTTTTTCCTGTGCTATTTGCCCATTTTATATATCAGCATTTCATACCAGGACCTTGATATCTTTTGAATGTTAGCAATAAAGGGAAAATAAAATGCTTCATGTGAGTTTTAGCCTACAGATGAGAGAAAATTTATATTTTCATGTGACATTACTATAAAAACTGGGGTTTCTAAAGTTTTAAAATCTCTGTGAGAGAGACTTAAGGGAGAAAGAGTAGAGTCTTCTAAGGACACTAGGCATTTACCATAAGAAGAATAATAATACCAAGTTCTTGAACTAAAGCATGTATTCCTTTTTGGAAATGTGTATGGTTGAACTGTTTAACTGGTTTGTTTTGAATTTGATCTAAGTGTACTATATAGTCTATTAAATAAATAAACTAAACAACCATACACCCCCCCCCATCCCCCCCCAAAAAACCCAAAAAACAAACAAAACCAACAAACAAACCAACACCAAAAAAAAACACAAACCCCAAACCTTGTATGGCTGAAAACAGAGAGAGGAAAACTCTTTGTTTATGTTTATGTGCTGCTCTCAGTTTTGCTTACTTGGGACCCCCTGGAGGAGAGATCAGCTCTTGCTTGAAAGGAGCTGACCTGATCATCAGAAAACCTGTCTAAGCATTAGCTGAAGCAGGCAAACAGTGAAAGAACCAACAAATGGAGTTTGCCCTAGGAGTAAATCTATGGGGGAGGCTGTTAGAGGGAAGAAGAAACAAACAAAAAGCCAGCCTTCATAAGGTGTTGAAAGAAGGAGGCTTTTTCTGAGAGAGGAAATTTTTCGGCCTAGAGAACCACTGAAGCTGCTATCTTTGGAATAAGAAGGGAGAGAGACCTCACTGTATAGATACAATGTGGTTCTGGGATAAAGGAATTAAGATCCATTGGGCTGCACTGAATTAAGATGGTACTTTTGAATGCCATGTATTATATTTTTAAGATATTTCTGTTATAATGACTCATTGAAAGGCTGGCACTATTTATATGTTCAATTAAGCAAGGTGATTCAGTGACCAGCAGGAAAAACAAGGCAATGGATTTAGATAATCAACCCTGTGAAAGCAGGGGTTATCTCATTCAGAAGGAGTTGCAGGCTGTTAAAGAGAATTTACTGTGTTATTTTCTCCAATCAGGTGGCCATAATCTGTCTTTTGAGTCCTTTTGACTATAAGGATGTCTGGGTGAGAAATCTGTAATTTTGGGAAAGAAGTGTCAAAGTGATAATCTGTGAGTTTTACAATGTGTAGAAACTGGTTCTCCTCTTCAGGGAGACTGCATGGGATAAGCATGCTTTGCTGTCTTTTCTGCTCCATTCTCATTTAGGTAGCTGCTGTGAGTACCACAGCTTTAGATGCACATGGAAACTGTGACGTTATTTGCAGTAATGTTTAGAATCTACAACCCTTAATGCTCCTGTAATGCAATTATAGCTGAGTGCACTGTGGTCACCAGTCTAAGACACTGGCTCAAAGTGTTTCAAGGGAAGACCTAAGGGACTAAACTCACTGAGCCCACAGAATGTTCCATCCCTGGCATATCAGGTTGTAGGTGTTTTGCCCAAGTATTAAACTCAGTAGAAGCTCTTCACCCATAATGAGAATGACAAGAGATGTTCATTTTGAGAATTAACAGAGAAGGTCGGTGTTTTAATAAACTGCTACTTTTGCAAGCCTGTCTTTTAACATCTAGGCAAAGGTGGGTAGAGAGCCCACTGCTTTAAACTATCGTTTACTACACAAAGGTGGTGTAGACTTCACCAATGTTCTCTGTTTCTACCATGTGAAGTTGCTGTGGTATCTGATGAAATTGCCTGTAAAAGCAAAATTGTTCCAAGTACCCCCATATGGATGTATGGTAGAGATTATGGAGTATAATGTGCATATATTGTAATTTTCGTTTAAGATGGTTATTTAATAACGTGTTTCTTTTTAAACAAAATACACAGAGACTTAGGAATGGAAATACTCTTACGTTTTGGATTCCAGACTTATATGTTGGGCACCTTTAGTTTTATGTTTCTCTTTCTCCTGTAAGTCAGTAGTAGGTGTGTTTTGACAGCTGCATTTTCCTTATTCCTCAGCTTCCTAATTCTGAGCTGGTTCTGAGTAGGAAGTTTTCCTTCTGAGATGCTAACAATACCTGTGCTGACTGTCAGGAGTCTCCATCTTTTGCACGTTTCACCTGTCATTGCTAGTTGATGGTCATTCTGCAGAATATTTTCTGATGTTGCTGTTTTCTCCACACAACCCTCTCAGTAGCTAATGACTTTTAACCTTGCTTGCCTTGAGAAAAAATGAGTAGGTGTTTATTGAGAAATAAACTTCAGGAAAGTGATACCAGTTCTCTGCCTGTTACTTTCAGGCCTTGGTGAAGGATATACCTTTAATGGGGAAATGAGAACACTGTATTAAAAGTAGTCAGCATCTGTTTCTCAAGAGACACTTCAGCAGTGTGGAAGTAGCGCTTTTCCTCTGTGGTACTAGCAGTGTCTAATCCCATGACTGTGTCTCTGTCAGTAGTAATTATCCAGCTTTTGGTTTACCCATCCCACAGACTTAAAGGAATGGAAGAATGAATCTCTGAACTGACAATCTAACTAGCTTTACAACATTGAAGAGCAGAATCAATTCAACAATTTTCAAATCTCTTTCTCTGTTTTGTTTCGTAATGTCTTCTCTTCCAGAGATGTCTTCTCTTTCTGTCTCTCTCCTTTCCTCCCTCCATGAACCTTCTGCACACTCCTTTCTTCAAACCCCCTCTCCCCCCATCTAATTCTAGAATAAATACTTGCTTGAAAAAATAATTGTAAGTACACTTTGAAGTGAATTTTTTTTCAACCTAATGAAAATGCCATACAGTTAGGCTAGATACAATCCGCAGTTTGAGTAATATTTGCAACTAGAACAGTGGGTTTTTTTTCCTTTTTCATTTAAGTGTAACAGAAAGAGTTAACATGAACTGGTAACAATACCATTATTGAATTACAAAAAAATTAAAACGAATTTCTACAAAAGAAGTTATTTCCACATGGTTTGCGGCTCTCTCCTATAATTTTGAGTATCTTGCTTTTGTCACTTGTCACATTTCAAAAGGCATTTCTTTACATTGAGGGGAGCCTGAGAAGTATAAATTCAAGACCATATCCTCATAATAGTGGTAAAAAAATATTTTTTTCAAAATTTAGCCATCCAAATTTTGTTATCTGAGTGTTCGTTTTTGGATGTTGGCTTTGTTGTTGTTTTGGGAGAAAACCAGCCTAAAATTACACAAAGGAAACAAAACAGGATTTGAATATTCAGCAGCTGCTTCTTGAAAGATATCAGTTGAATCTGGTTATAAAACATCTGAGATCTCAGTTTAGGACTATGATACTCATGAGTGATACCATCATTACCAAATAAACTCAGATTTTGTTTTGCCAGTATTCTGTGAAAAAGCAATAGTATTTTCCTGCAAAAGGGATGGTTCTGCAGTAAGATCAAATAAGTAAAAAATAATCTGACCAAAATAATAATTATTATGGTTTCAGTTGTAGGTGCGTGATAAATAGTATCTCAGAAATGGAGTGCAAATGTTGAACAGGTGAGGCTTCTAAGCCCCTGAGTTCACTGCAGTGAGATACCAATAAGATAGAGGTAATTGAACAGGAACGGATATAAGGATCCAAGGAAATGGCCTGAAGTTGTCTCAGGGGAGGTTTAGGTTGCATATTAGAAAAAGGCTCTTCACCCAGCGTGGTTGCGCACTGGAACAGGCTCTCCAGGGAAGCGGTCACAGCACCAAGCCTAATAGAGTTCAAGAAGAGTTTGGATGATACTCGCAGACACACGGTGTGACTCTTGGGGATGATCCTGTACAGGGCTGAGGATTGGCCTTGATGATCCCTGTAGTTGCCTTCCAACTTGGCATATTCTGTGTTTCTGTGATTTGAATCTTGGGAACTGAGATCACTAAAGTGATAGTTTCATTAAGTTGCTCTCCTAACCATGTTCCTAAGAAGATTACTAAATAATTCTTTTTGAAAGCTTGACTTGGTTGCTGGAATTTAACTTTTGGTCGCTCTCAAAGCAGTCTAATAGGAAACAACTATTGTGAAAAGTGAAAGGTTATCTTGTTGTCACCTTGATTGTCACATAGCTTTTATATGACACCCCTGCAAATAGGCACTCCTGCAAATAACTTGTCTTCCATGACCATTTTGTTGCTCTGAATCGTTTGTTCATTGCTACCAGAGAGAACTGAGTTTTACATTATGGTTTTCCAGCACTATATCAGCAGAATACTGCAGGTCTGTGCCTCTCCAGTTTGTGAGGTTCGTTATGCATAACTAAAATAACAGAAAGAAATGATCTGTACAGTGTTGTCTTGTGTTTACATTAAAGAATAACAGACTGGGAAGGACTTCTGAAGCTACCTGCCCTTTCCCTATGGTAGAGGTATACAAGTAACACAAACTTGTAGATACAAAGTCTACTGTGAATTTCAACAATATGGAAAAGGGTTTGGATCTCTTAAAGATGAATACTGGCTTGGAAATTCAGCAAGGACTTGGTATTTCTACTTCTGATCATACTTGAAGGTCAGGATATTCAGTAATGAATGAGTTTTGTTTTAATAATTGAAATGATTTTACTTGCATGTTTTGTTTTCCTATCATTCAGTTCCAGCTTCAGAGTTTTACCATCTTAATCTTCACTCTTCAAAATCTTGCTAGAAAAGCACCTTTTCTTATGTCACGATAACAATAGAAACTATTTTTTACAGAAAATGTACCTTTGTATTGGATTACTGTCACAATAACCTTTAAGCCATGGGATATTGACATGGATAGTCATTTCTGCATTAGCGCAACCAAAGAAAAACAGCCCCTAATGGACTTGTGTAATGATGCTCAGCCCACAGTGTCACACAGTCAACAAGCAATTTTATTTAATTATTACATGGTACTTGCAAATTAAAAACCAAAACCAAACCAACCAAACAATAAAAAACAAACCAAAACACACACACACACACACACAAACCCCAAAACACAACCCCTACCCTCACCCCCACCCCCAAATGACCCAAAAAAAGCACTGGTTTTGTGGGGGAAGTATAACTGGAAAACATTTTTTGAATGAAAACGAAAGAAAAACATTCTCATCACAATTAATGGAGTGTATTTTTCACTTGTTTGTTTGTCAGTGGGACACATCCTTCGTAAGTATTTAAGAATTATTCTAGGTGTTGTTTTTGTAGCCTTTGATTATAGATTCTTCCCGTGTTGAATGTAGTAAGTACTAAATCCCTTCTTTTCTGTTATGAATTTTGCAGAGGGTGTAATAAATCAGGCCAGTTTGTACCACTGCGTATCAGAATTGTTCTATGAATTCATTGAGTTAGTGAAGTCAAATAGCTATGTTCTTATACCTGGCATTATATTGTTTGCTTATTATCAATTCAAAATAGAATTTTCAGTATGAAATGCAATAGAGTATCCATTAGGAGTACAGAGACATAAACAAACACCTTTCATGAGTCTGGACTTTATTGAAAGGGAAAGTCCACAGCAAGGCTGGTGGGGAGGATGTTGCCTCTCCCAATTTTTTTTTTTTAATGACTATATTCAGTGTTTCTATTTCAGTTCTTTGCCAATGTTTGTGAAATTTATGTTAACATTTTTCTTGTTATTGTTGATGGTTTAAGGGATGTTTGTTTGTTTTTATTAATACCCTATTTAAGCAAAACTTTCCCAAGTATTTGGGAGGAAACTTTTCTGTAAAAGAACTGGCAGCTGATCTTGGACATTTTTTAAACTAAGGCAGACAACAGCTTGAAAATAAAAACACAAGTTTGATTGGGTTTTTTTGAAGAAAGAAAAACTATTAAAAAAATGTGCCTGGATATTATGCTGTGTATTTGATGAATTATTAACCTTCAAGACTATAGTCTCTGCTTCAGTGTTGTTAAATTTTATAATGGTAATCTTTTGCTGTGAATGTGAATATGCTAAATTCCATATAAAATTTCAGAGATGGGAAAAAAGTTACAAAACAGAAGCAAATATATTTTATGAAAATCATATTTCCACAGTAAATAATTCAATCTCTTTTTTTATTGGTTTGTTTTTCTTAGTTCCCACAGGCACTACTCTATAGTATAAACATACACCTTGTAAATATGTCGGCTGTTTTTAGCTGATTTTGTATTTGTAGGAAGTTAAGGCCTGAACTTGAGGAATAACATCTTTTTTTTCACTCATTGCTTACCATTATTTCCTTTTCAATGTACTTTTTTACTTTCTTATCTTTTAAATGCTGTTTTAAGTCAGCTTGATTAAAATGATTAAAAATGATAATACAAGCAGGATTATTCTGTAACTTTACTTTTAAAATGAAAACCTTGACATGTAAAATATTAGTTGTCCTGGAACACTCTAGCCTTTCATCCAATTATGAAAGATACCAAGAAGGAGAAGGATAAGAAGCAGGAGAGTATAAGGAGCTGTGAGGCCAAGGCTCACGGTGGTTTCTGTGACAATATATGGTGATAGCAATGAAACCAACTTTTCAGCAAGTACACAAGATTCAAATAGCATGTTCAAGAATTACTTCTAAGCCTGAGTCATATTGAAAGTTAGAAACAGTTTTTCAAATATCCAGATATGTCTGTTAGAAATGGGAGACTCCTAATTTACATGGTGGGCTTTGGAAATGGAGTTTGCTGCTCACAGTAGGATACATCTGCATTTCTTGCAACTGACTCCATCATCATAGTCCTTATTTGTGGTATTTAAAAATGTTATTACTGTGAACTTCCTTTGTTTTACTGTTAATGTATATACTAGCTTACGAGAGCACAGAGAAGGTAACAAAATGTGTTTTATGACAAGCACAATATCAGAGCAAGTAATTGCAATAATTTAGTTTAATTCATTTTATTGTTGGAGGTTTGGGGTTTTTTTTTGTGTTTGGTGGTTATTTTTGTTTGTTTTTGCTCCATAAGTAGTGTGGGTTTCTTTACTTTTGTATCAGTTTTCCTGTTAAGAAATGTGTTTGGTTATGTGAGGAAACAATGAAATGACAAGTACAGATTTTTTTAGAAGATGGACAATAATGGGGAAAAAAAAAAAGTGAGCTAGCTTGTGCATTAAAAATAATTCAAAAACTGTTGTTAAGTCCACTTAATGACTTTTAATTTTTACCTGAAGCCTCTAATGCAGGTTTAGGCTTATATGAGATGACTGTTAGTGATGTGAAGTCTGGAAAATGAGTGCATCATTTGACTATTTATTAACAGACAAAAAAGAATGCTTCAAGTTCTTCAGAAGCATGTGAATTCTTTGGATAGTACTAATAGGTGACAGACATAACCTTTAATACCTAATGAAAATAATTCACTTCACCGGATAATTATGACAAGAATATCTTGTGTTTTCCCAACATTAATTGCAAGCATGGATGTAACTTTTTGATAACTGAAGATGAAATCTTTCCTCCTTTCTAAGTAATTAGCATTTAGAAATGTATTATCAGCTGAAAAGATATATGTGACTAGATTTTGGATTTGGAGCAGAGAATCCTTGTTACATAATGCTGGATTTACACGGTGAAGTGCACTGAGAGTTGTGCATTGTGAATGTTGAGCAAAGGCTCTTTGTATGTGGTTTGTCAGTTCATCCCATGTTTTATACATAGTGCAACTTGTGTCCTGCCCTCCTGCAAGCTTTTGCAGACAGCACTTAATCTTCAGGACTCACTCTTCAGCACTCTTCATTTCTGCACAGTGGGAAATTAACACAGTAGATGGAATAAAATTCACCAGTCTTGGAATGTGTAATGGGACCACCAAAGACAAGTTGTTTCAGAGAATGCAACCAGCCACCTTCACAGTTCTGATTTTACAGATTCCATGTCTAGTGGAGAATTAGGCGCCCTATTCCACCGCTAGCATTGACACGTAGGCACTGTGCGGTGGGGGAATTTGGGCTTGTGCATAACCAGAATGATATGAGTTTATGTTTCTTTTTGGTAAATATGAGTCAGAATTCTCAGAGCCAAGTACACTTTTAAGTCTTGGAAATATTTAAATTGCTGCATATAACACAGAAGAAGTATTTCTCAGGTTGAGGTGTTGAGAAATATGCTGGCCAGTATTTTGTAGGGATTGTTTGCCCCTGGCCTGCTTAGATATTGGGATCATAGGGGAGAAAAAGTAAATTTATATAGCTGTATTTTCCATTGAATTTCTTTGATGCATACTTCAGTTGCATATGTTGGAGACATCACTTGACATTGGCAAGAACTGCAGTTTCAGTCGCAGCATATTGATGCCTTAAGTTTATTGTTGGACTCCTGTATGGCAAAGCTTAAACAAAGAGTTTATTCTTAGATAGTGGCATTTTATTTTTATCATCTGCTTAGTGGCATTTTATTTTTATCATCTGCTAAATTATTACACATGTTATTTGGGAATACCAGGGTGCTTCTGATAGTTTTCTTACAAATTCTTAATGTGATTGAATATAGCTGAGGAACTATAACAGTGGCAAAGATCATACTGTCTCTTGGCAGTGTCCAGCATTATATAAATAGTAAGATAATTATTAGCAGATAACAGCACCTAAATCTCTTTGTGCAGATAGTGGATGGCAAGGTTTACACAAACTGTGCTTTTTAATTTTTTTAAGCCTCTTTTCAGTGCCTACAACTTGGCTAAGTGTTGACCATGTCCATTGGAAAACATAAATGCAGCTTAATTGCATCTAGGAATTTGAATTTTTTATGTGAACATTTGCTAAAAATTCACCTTCAAGCTTTCTAATATATCCCATCTTTGTTGACTCTCAGACATTTCCTTATATCCTACAGCAGCGTGTGCAAGCCATGCAGCAGACTTTTGTCTGGTTCAAAAAAGTGAAGCAGCTACATCATGATATACCTTTGGGCTCTGCATATCAAGATACTATTTGGCAGAGGTATTTTTGACTTTCCAACATATCAGTCTTATAATATGTAACTTACCTTTTTTAGTCCAGGAAATCGCATATAGTAGATTCTTTTATTTTATTTTATTTTTTTTAGGTGATGAAATTGGGTATTCAATGTTTGTGAAACGTTAGAAATAGCTTCCATCATTTTTTTTCCTCTGTGTGTG
The DNA here is from genome assembly GCA_035583185.1 of Anabacerthia variegaticeps. Classification (NCBI taxonomy): domain Eukaryota; kingdom Metazoa; phylum Chordata; class Aves; order Passeriformes; family Furnariidae; genus Anabacerthia; species Anabacerthia variegaticeps. The sequence goes on along the minus strand of JAWWEW010000166.1, from coordinate 13,073,138 downwards.
CATTTAATTGTATGTCCAGCTTATAATTACACGTCTACATCCTTCTTGTCTTAGTAGGTCTAAGCATAATGCATTTCAGGATAGGGAGTATATAAAGTAAATTACTACAGAACCAAGGAGAGTGACTTCTTGCATTTCAGGTATTAACTGGAGAGAAAAAGTGTAAAGTTCTTCTACTTCTGTGCTCTGTTGTTAGATCTGCTAATTGCTGAGGGTTTTTAAAATTTATTTATTTTGCAGCTTTTTATAGAATGTCTCTTTATGTGCATTCTGTCTTTATGTATATTATGTAGATGGACAGATACAGGGAAAATTAATGAACACAACTGTAAACAGTAATAATTCACTTTGATGACAGTTTTAGCAGGGTATAATTCAGATTCTTTCTCCACCTCAAGCAATTCTTCAAAACTGAGGGCTAATGTTTTCTCTGAAAACAAAGTCTTCAATAACCATCACAAGATCGTAGAGAAAATCACATGGGATATTGCTGGAGGGTAAGAATGAAATTCAAACATGACACCAGTGTATGACACGTAACAGAACTGTAGAGTAAATAAAAGAATTGTAACAAGCTCTCTGTCTTGGGAAAATTTATTAATTAATTTTTTGTAGCAGGGGAAAAGCGTGCAATTTTTAATGTGATGCCAAACAAATATGAAACAAAACACAGTACCTAAAAAAACTTGTGAGCTACACAGACACCTGGTGAAATAAGGACTGAATCTGAGCTTCTGACTGAAGACTTTTTCAGCTTAAATGTATATTTCAGCTTAAAAGATGTATATTTGCTAGGGTGTTAGAGAGTGCATAAGAAACATTCTAAGTTTCCTTGGTGAGAAGATTTATATGGGTGCATAGCTTTCTTTTTATTTATTATTTGTTTTGTTTGGATCCTGGTGACTCCTTAACACCCTTTCCTTGGTCTAGTCCTATACAGGTTATTTCATTTCTATTAGCGCATAGTTTAGTCCTATGAACTATCTTATTATCATGATATTTGTGATTCTGCAGTACTGTCAGCAGCACTTCAGTCTTAAGTGTAAGGGGTAATTGAAGCAAAATAATACAAAATGTATGTTATTGTGCTTGGTAGGCATATTGGAAAAAGTATGCCTAACTGGAATAAAGAAGTTTTGGAAATCTTTTTCTGGCTGTCAAATCCATTGTTCAGAACTATTGGAATATACTACTTCAGCCCACTATTATTTTTTCTCTTAGCTTATTCGAAAGTCTGAAGTATATGTAGTGTTCTAGAAGAAAAAAAAAAAAAGTGGTTTAGAATTTTGGTAAATCATGCAGTTTAATTTTGCTGCTTCTGAACTCTTCCTTTAATTCTTCATTTCACTAAATTATGAGATGTTCCAGAGCCAAGCCATCTGGCTTCTATAAAAGCCACAGAAAGATCAAGGACATCTCCAACTGATTTTATTGTCCAGAACACTTCATGAGCCTTTAATGGAAATAGTGGGGGTGGGCAGAAAGTTTGGGGCCTTTTTAGCCTAAAGTGCTCTTATTGATGGCCTCAGAAGTGAATTCAGCTTTTTACACTGTTTTTAATAAATCTTTTATGACTACAAGAGTGTAAACAAAGTAAAGGTTCACTGTGTTTCTCACTGAATAAAAAGGATAGTCTCTAAATTTGATGCATAGTTTTATTTAAAATGTTCTTCATGAGCTACATATGATGTTTGTGCTAAGGTTACTTTGAATTGAAATATCCCACTCTTTAATAACTTGAAATAAAAGATAAACAGAAAATCTCTCTCTAGGAGTTGAAATACAAATGGTGCCTGGCTAAGGCTTTCTTTTCATGTACTTATAGCTGTGTCTGCCATGGTAAATTTAAGTAGAAAATGCTCCTTGTCTCTATAAAAGACAAAACCTGTAAATAATTTTAAGCAATCTGGAGAACTGTCCAGTGATAGACAGTATTGCTGCATTTAAAATCATTGGCTTGTTAGACGTCCATTGTAAGTTGCTAAGTTAGCTTACTCTCTAGTCTCAGTTTTACTTTCAATATCATTTAGAAGAGGAGGGTTGGGGTATTGAGGTCTGTTCTTGACAGCATTTTGCAACTGTGTAGAAAGTGTTTATTTGTGAACTGGAAAATGGCTTTTACAGTTATAGCAGTAAAAAGCACAAATTCTGTAAATGGAAGAATAGAAATAATACAGCTTTTTATCTCTGTTACTTTTTGCAAGGTGCCCAAGACAGTGATCTCATTTTCAGGAGCTTCTTTGTCTTAAGACTAGATGAAGAGTTGCTCCCTTGAGTAAATGGCTTAGAAGAATATAGTTATGAATCAGGGCTCAATAGAAAGATCAAAAATATAAATTTTCATTTGTTTCATTCATAATATAAGCCCCTTGCTTTCGTACTTCTTTGAAATGTCTGTATGCCTTGTCTGTTCTGTGACACCTTGATGCAGCTGATAAATATATAGAGCTTTAAGGCCCCGACTGTCTAGAAGCAAGGATGTGGCCTAATGTCAGGCACCTTCAAGGCTTGATTGTACAAGATATAGCTTAAATGATTTTAAGACCTGCTAACTATTATTGACTTGATCCATATATTTGCATCATTTGTTTTTGTTTCAGATGGTTTTGGAAGGATGCCAAGGTTGAAATAACAATTAAGAAAAAGTATATTTACAATCCATGAGATAGAAATCAGTTACAACTATTAATGTAACAAAATATAACACATCTTCCAGAAGAGATACCGATGTGGGTCAGTGCTGATGACAATGTAAAGCGTGAGTGCTATTTCAGTAGCAGCCTTCAGGCATTAGCATATTGGCAGGTCTTCACGGGAGGTCATTAGAATGACTGGGGAGTTCAAGAAATGTCTTCGTTCCACCAACAGATTACCCTAGCTCTTGTGCCCAGGCTAAAACTTGATCCAGGGTTCTCATGTAGTTTTCAACTCCAGGATTGTCTGTAGAAAAAATAATGTCAGTCTCTTCCAAGATCTATAGGCTCCAATGCAGTACCTGCCCTGAACACAAGTAAGATACAAGTAATTTATTTTTGTTTCTAGAAGTAGCTTTGTACAGAGGAAGTAGAACATTGAAATAGTAAGCATTTTCACACTGGTGTTCTGACTACCACAGAAACAGAATAAATTGCATGAGGACAAGGGTTCATTCATTTCATTGTTAGATAAATTCAGAGCATTTTATTTCTGCAGTATAACCATCTATTCTAACAGAATAACAGAGAAATTCAAAATATGAATACAGTGATACATGCAATACATGAGTAAAGCATAATAGGAAAATACAACAGATAGAAAAGAGTGGGCAGTTTTACCACCCACTACCCAGAACTACGAATCTGTCTGACATCATGAGTGGTTAAAAGAGATCTCTGCTTTGGCTTAATTGCACATAATTTGGCTGACAGTTGAAATGCAAACCTAAACAGTCTACAGATACTCAAAATTAAGTATTTCACACAATGTTCAACCCCTTCAATCTTTATTAATAACTTAATTACATTAATTACACTGTGGTTTAAAGCATTGCTAGTATGGGGGGGGGGGGAACAGGAAATGATAGACTCCCCTAAGTAATGAGCTGCATGGAATTCTGGTAGAATTAGGACTATTAGCAAAATGTAAAGTAGCAGTAATTTGTGAACATAATTCACAGTTTATAATTCCTCTTGTTCCACCCTGTAATTGTTTTCTTTAGCCAACTCCAGCAGTCATAATTCTGGAGGTCAATCTACGTGTTCCAGAAGTTATAAATAGAAGGCTATTCTCAGGCTGAGCAGATATCTAATTAATGTGGTAGGTCCATTATGTTTTCACTCCTTTGTTGTTGTTTTAGAGGGTTTTGTTGACTCGCTCTTGAGCAATCACCTGTAGCACTAAAATAAACTGGATTTTCCTTATTCTGTTCCATTCCATCATGCAACACAGCTGTGTTGCATTAAGGCACTGAAGCCTTTATATATCAGCTGACATCTAAAGACAGTGTGCTAGATCCATGTAGTGGATCAAGGTTTGCTGGCCTCTAGCCTCTTCTCAAAGTAATGCTCCCTTTGAACAGACAGTTCTTCAGAGGAGTTATGCTGGTGCTAACCTGTTGGAGCAAGCAAGATTATGTAAAATACCGATTTCCCAGTAAACTTTATGAGACCTAGGAATTTTAAACACTCCTTTACAGGAGTTAGCTGCATCTATATTGTTCCTTCTTATATAAGGAAGCTGAGTATATACATAGATCCTATAATAATCATGATTAAGAGATAAATATAACTCCTTCACCTATATGACCATACATATCTGACAATGCTGACTTGCAAAGGTGTTTACATTCTTCGTTATTTAACTGCAGAACCTACTGGAATTCATGAAATAAAATTGGCATACTTATAGCTTAAGTAGGATTTTATTTATTTTTTTTTTGGGGGGGGGGAGGTTTAAACTGTTTAAATCAAAGGGGTGGAAGCTTTTGAGTGGCTAAGTTATAGTCAGGGATTTGGTTAAACATCTTTTCTAACCAAATTAGAATTTATTTTTTAAGTCAGGTTTCTGATATCTCTTTCAAGTTATTCTTTTAAAGTGAATTATTCTGATGACTGAATATATACATTCCTATAAGAATATTCCTGGAAACTTTGTAAGTCATTTAAGGATGTAAAATTATTGCAATTATTTCTATCGTCTCCAGAATAAAGTTTGCCCTTATTAAAATTTAAAACCAAGCAGAATTGACAGAGGAAATGTTACTGTATCTCTTGGCTGGAACTGACAGGGACAATCTCAGAGATTCTGCTAACTGTAACATTTTAAAATGTGAAGATACAAGAAAATGTAGAGGTATTTAAGACATTCATATTTTGGCTAGTTTGAGTAATCATTCAAAGTTATGGAGTCAGTTGCATTTACAGTTTGTCAAAGGTTTTGGTGCTTTGTCATTCCGTGCTATGTCACTGAGTGTGCCAGTTTGTCTACATGGGAGACATGGATAACTAAATCACTGGAGGGTCTGCCTTAAGGGTTTGGGCTATTGTACTACTTCCCATCTAAAGTTGCTGAGTAGCTCTATGCTATCCACTGCATGAGTTACAGAAAGGTGCTTTTCTTACTCTTGCCATGATAAATTATGGAAGTGTCCAACTTTATTACCATTCTTTCTTTTACTATAGTCACCTGCCATCTGCCTTTATCATTCAGATCACTGATTTGATGCTTAGTCTTTGAAGAGTCCCCAGATGTGATATTTTTATATTCTTTAATACTTCAGGACTTTTGAATGCCTAGTTAAAAAGCTATCAGGAGTGATAGATATCCACATAAATGCCTCCATATTTTCACAATGGTGATTCTTCATACCTTCAACATTAGAATGAAAGTATTTTGCTATTATATTAAAACATGCTATCCAAGGTTACAGGTTTGGGATGGAAGAAATCAAAGGCACGTTACATAAACTGCTTATTTGTCTAGGAGTAGTTTGTCTAGGTGATGGCAAGAAATAAAGAAATGTTCTTCACCTTTTTGTACCCAAGACTCTAGATCTCATTTTCCTAGATTTTAATTAAAGTACTCTTTATAAATTTATTTTGAAACTGAAACATACAAATATTATTGTTAATATGATCCCAAGTACTGCAACATTGCCATTATGCTTTTTTTATTGAATTCTGGTTAATACAAGCAACATTTTTATTTTTTGCTTCGTTTTAGAATATCTTCCTTCACCTTTTGTAGTGTAAGTCTGGGAAGTGTATAGGGGCGAATACAGAATTGCAGAATCACAGAATAGGTAAGGTTGCAAGGGACCACAGTGGGTCATCTGGACCCAACTCCCTGCTCAAGCAGGATCATCCCAAAGCACTTTGCACAGTATTGTGTCCAGAGGGTTCTTGAATATCTCCAGTGAAGGAGAGGGTGAATACAATTGGGTGATTTGTTAATTGTTCTGCTTAGTGAATAGTGATACAATATGTACTGTAGACTCTATAGGAGGTACCTTTTCTGTTATTTCATGATGTATTCCTGAAATTAATTTTAAGTTACTTTATTATTGGCTTTGCAACATGGTAGAGAAAGGAAAACTCTGTGAAACTTGCATTTCGAGGCTGTCAGTTTTAATTGAAAGCTGCTATCTTTTCTTTTAATAAACTTAATGCCCAGTTTAGAACTCTAGGCATAGATTTCCCAAAGGCAGTTCTTTTTGCAGTGCTTTTGCAGCATCTTAATCTTTATTTCTTTTAATCAATGGGTGCAGAGTTACTGTTTCCTGAAGAGTATTGCATGAGAACAATTTATACTGAATTATGAGACACAGCATTTGTATAAGTTCTTCTTTGATTATATTCATTCCTTTTTGTAAGATTGTGTTGATGATGTAACGATACAGGGAAATAAATATAGGCTAATAAATGTAAAATATAGCTGAACATAACTATTTTTTATTAAAGAATCATGAGCTTCTTTCACTTGAATTTTATTTTGTTGCCGAGACATCTAACTTTGAACTTTGTAAGACATTCAAAATGCAGTTAGACCACTGTTCAGTGTATTAATGGATTTGTGACTCTAAATGAATTACAGCCAAGAGTAAGAGTCACTATATAAATCTGCATTATTGCTGATTGATAAAGAAAAGCAGCACAAAAATAGTATATTGAGAAAGTATCATTATAATATTTCCTTTCCCAGTGTCTTCCTAACTTCTTGCTCCTTTGCTGAACCTGTTGGGTAATTTTCTCCAACACTGAAGAATATTGGGGCAGTAAATGTTCAGGTGTGTGCATGGTTGGATCAGAGCTGTTTGTCCAGCCCTGAAAAAGCACCTGTACTTGAAGTGGATTCTGCTATTATAATATTTGGTGAATAGTATTTCACTGGGAACTGATCTGTGTGCAGTGAGAAATAGGTCCTTTTGCACACTGTTTGTAATGGAGTGGAAAATTACATTTGCCATTGCAAGAACAGACCCATTAGTGGGAAAGCAGATTCTCTTGCAGAGAGCTGGAATGCACCTCAGGCAGTGTCAGGGTGACAGTCCAAATAATGGGAGTTTGGAATGAACTGGGAGATTCTAAAACGAAAAAATGCTTCTCTTCATACACTGTGGTTCCTTCATAAACTTATTGCTACATAAGAAACAGTTTGATTTAAAACAGCATGAAACTAAAAAAAGCCACAACTGTTTTTAACTTGTTTTGAGGATGAAGCCTACTGTTGTGAAAAGGAAATGCAGTGATTTTATTCCTAGACTATTATCTGAACCAGTGTGAAGCAGTAATGTAAACAGGAATGCTGAAGTGTTTTGTTAGAGGGTTTTTTTGTTTTGTTTTTAAATAGCACTGGAAGTGTTGTCAATTATATCTCAACCACATGGATACTTTAGGCATTAAGTAAAGGATCTTCTATACAAGTGGAAGCATTGAAGACATGTTGTAGCTATTCCTGACCTACCCTAACACCTTTTCTTCTCAGTAAAACTGTTTAGATCTTACTCCACCGATGAATGATTAACTTCCGAGTAGAAATATAAAATTAGTGGTGTCAGTTGCATTTTAAAGTACTTACAAAACTCTGACAATGAAGATAAATGGCAAATGCTGACAGTAAAAATGCTGACAAGTAAAAATAGTTGATGATCACTTGATGCTTAAAAAACCCCAGATGATGATGATGATGATGATAACAACAATAATAACTGTTGATGACTGAAGTGTGTAATATCATGAACTGTGGGGACTGCAATTCATTGCTTCTTTAAACACATTAGTATCAGAAAAAAAGTCCTGGTAGAGCTAGACTGTGCTCTAGAATGACAGTCAAACTTGAATTTGTTTAAAATTTGTCTCTTACAGATTGAAGTAAAAAAAAAAAATAAATATATGCCAGAAGTATTTTTGTTGTTGTTTTTTTTACTGAATTGTAGTAAATGACAACTTCTGCAAAGTCCATTACAAATAGTTGTGAGGTAGCAATGTAGAGAAAAAGTAGCTCTATGATACAGAACAGGAGTTTAAACAGAATGAAAAGTCTTAGGTTTTATTCTAATTCATCTGTCAGAGTTACCCACTGAGTTTATAGTTGTTAACTTCTCTAGGAACAGATCTAAATGGTAAAATTCAAATTGACATTTGACTGAAATATTTGCTCAAAGACTGCTACAAATAACTAAGCTTATCAGTCTTAATGATTCACAGATCCCCAGCCATTTAACTGAAATATCTGTTAGGGTTTTCTTATGAATTCCCTCTTTTGCAAGAGAATTTCTCTGTAGACCATCTTCCTCCCATAGTAATTTTTGCTGACATTTCTCTTAGTGTTATTATGTGATTTTTGTGTGCTTTGAGCAGAAGTATCTTTAATTTTTCAGGTAAGAAATGCCAATCATTAGACTACTAACAAATATGTCAATTGTTAGAATATTAACAAATTTGTCAAGGCCAGTATTTTTACCTGTACTTGAGAGAAGTATCCATGATGGAATTAGGTTGCAGGTTTTTAATTAAACTGAAAAGGTAGGCATCAGACATTAGGTATTTAGAGAGGATGGATTTTGGATAGAGCCAGCAAAAAAAAAGAAAAAGAGATATCCTTGAGCTTCATGCCTGTTCCGGGAATTAGTTGATTTTTGCTTTTTTTTTTCTTTTTTTTCTTTTCTCATCTGCAGCATACCTCTGGCGTGCCTTTGTCTCAAGAGAGGCACCATGTAATTCATAGCTTAAATTTTGAATAGGTTCCCTATTCTAACACAGGTGTGAGAGAATTGAAACTCAGGGGTAATCAGGATTACCTGATTTTATATATATATATATGGGCCCATCTTTTTTTCTTCCTTAGAAGTGACATTTGCATATGTTGGCTTCTATCCTCAAAGATATAAGGAAATGCTTAGTGTCTTCTGACTTGTATGTTTCTGATAAAATAATTTTGAACATCAGGGAAAATTACCCCTGTGTTAGGTTTCCACTGAATTTGTTTCAGCAGAGATCGTAAGGTATGGTTTGTGTGAGAAAATCTGCAGTTTCTGTCATTGAGCAAAGACCAAGGCTTTCGTTATCTGGAGCAGATTGTTCTGTTGATAAGTTGGGATAATGGGGATAAAAATACAATAGGTATCCAGAGTCTGATACCCATGCCTTGTGAAATGCTAAGTGTAGCATCTTCTGAGTGTTAATGATTATGTTATGTTTTGACAATCTGAGTTAGTGAATGCTGGTTAGTTTTGGGGCCCATTGAAACAACTCTTAGAGTTTGTAGTGGACAGATGAGCAGCAAATTTTAATCTCTGTTGAAACATAATCAATTTTTTGAGCTAAGGTGATCTTTATCAAAGGGGAATATCCACAGCTGCACAATTCAAGTCCCTCTAAGGTATTAGAGTAGAGCTGTAACTGAAATGCTTAACCAATCTTGTTAGGGATAAACTTCCCTCCCTCTCCCGCCAATATTTCTTCAAAAACATGAGAACTTGAAAACTTGTAATTGAAAGGATATATCCTGAGTTTATTTTATCTGATAAGAAGGTGAAAACTGTGTGGGGTGAAATAAAGATATGTTAGGAGATGACACCATCTTGTCATTTGTACACATTCTTTATCTTAGCTGCCTTGAAATACTTTTAATATAATTAAAAGCACAGAATGAGTGCCAGACTTGTCAATTCCAACAACAAAGTGCTGAAATTTTCAGTGAAACTGAGAGATCCATCTCCCACACATTGTAATGAATAGGTTCATAAAAGGAAAATAGTTTAATTACATTTTAGTTCATGGATTGTTAATAGGCTGGAGTATCTAAATTGAATAATGTGATTCTGGTAATAATTATGTGTAAATGAACTTGTTTAAATGATATTTTACAGCTTCTTTATAAAATTACAGCTAGAGGCAATCCAGTGATAGACAGACAAAGGCCATGCAAAAATTATCATAAACTATTAGCTTGTTTGCAAAGGGTTTTATGTTAATCTTTTAGTACTTAAAGCACTCTGCAATTAACATATCACGGGGAGCTGCCTCGCAGCAAAGGCATGCAAATTAAAGTGCTCAGATAAAAAGCCATTCACATAAAAAAATCAAAGAAAGGGTGGCATAGCACTCAAAGGGTACTGGCTTTATATTTGAGATTAAGGAGGTGTAATGATTGTGTTATCTAACTAGAGCTGTAATTAAAGCTTTTCTCCTGCAGACATGACAATAGATACAGAATTGATTTCAGTGTTTTAATTGTGAAAGTCATTTTATTTCAGGGCAGAAGATATGAATAGCCTAAATCAAAGGGCTAGAAGATTGCTTTGTTGATAGTACTTGTTCAACAGCTGCCTTGTTGCTTAATACACAAATGGAGAGAATGGTGAAAGAGTTCCTGGGAGGTGCTCTGTATTGCAATTCTCCTGCTGGTTTCCTTTCCTTTCGTGAAAAAGGCGAGGATCTGTATACTGATTGTAAACAAGCAATCTTTTCATACGTCACCAGTGTTTTTCCTCCTTTAGTTTCCTCTGAACAAAAGAAGTCATAAAAACGTTGAACTAACTTTTACTACTGCTCTTTTCAAACTGCAAAAGTTTTGTAATAAAACCATCATCTGCTCTCAGAGATATCACACTTCTAGTGGGGAACAAAAATTCCCTGTGTGGCTGTAATTCCTGTTATCAGAAATGCCACTGTAACAAAAGGGATGTGATGTGGGAAATTGAATGTGAGATTTTATTTACATTATGTTTGTGGCTGTACAGTGTTAGATTGAGAAGGGGTGACATTTTTTACACACACACCCCCCCCCCCCAGTCACTATAGTAACAGAGTAAAATATGAATGGTCAAAATAAATACACCTGGCTAGATTCTCAGCTGGCATAAGTAGCTGTCCTGTCTGCTTGTTCTAGCAGGGACTTACATGCTAGGAATGGGCAAGGCCCAGGATCTGATTTGGGAATAAACTAAACTTAGAGTGGATACAGTTGATCAATTTGAAAAAAGACTCCTATCAATATATCTTATTTCCTCTCCCATATGGAAGGAGTTAACTCAATATAACATGTCAGTGTAGCTTGTTTTCTTTCTGATGTGGAAGAAATTAACTCAATGTGTTACATGCATGCAAGAGGAATTGCATAATTTTTCATTGTACCATTATACTTGAAATATCGATGATATTTCTATTCTAGACAAGATGCAAGTAGTAATTGTGTGTTTTCTCTTTCCTTAACAGCTCCAAAATTATTGGATGTAAAGGGAAGCATTGTAACCAAGGATAAGGAAAAGTCTGAGGTACTTAATATCCTCTTTGCCTCAGTCTACAACAGGAAGACTGGTTATCCTCAGGGCAACCAGCCCCCTGAGGTGGGAGACAGGGATGGGGACCAGAATAGACCCCTGTAATCCAGGAGGAAGTAGTTAGTTACTGTCTGAGTTACTTAGACCTCTCAAGTCTGTGGGGGCTAGATAGGATTCACCCAGGGCTATTGAGGGACCTGGGGGAGCCACTCTCCATCATTTATCTGTCCTGGCTAACCAGGGAGTTCTCAGGTGACTGGACGTTGGCCATAGTGATGCTCATCTACAAGAAGGATCAGTAGGAGGATCTCAGGAACTACAGGCCTGTCAACCTGACCTTGGTGCTGGGGAAGGTTATGGAACAGATAATCTTGAGTGCAATCACACAGGCCATGCAGAACAACCAGATTATCAGTCTCAGCCAGGATGGCTTTAGGAAAAGCAGGTCCTACTGGACTAACCTGATCTCCTTCTATGACCAGATGACCTCCATAGGGGATAAGGGAAAGGCTATGCATGTTGTCTACCTGGACAACATTATCCTGGACAAGCTGGCAGCCCATGGCTTAGACAGGTGCACTCTTGGCTGGGTTAAAAACTGTCAGGATAGCGAGGCCCAGAAAGTGGTGGTGAATGATGCAGCATCTAGCTGGTGTCCAATCACTGGTGGGATTACTCATGGCTCAGTACTGGGCCCAGTACTGTAATATCTTTACTCATTATTTGGACAAAGGAATCAATTGAGCCTCAGTAATTTCACAGACAGCACAAACTAGTGTTGATTTACTGGAGGGTAGGAGGTCTCTACAGAGAGTTCTGGACAGGTTGGATGAAGAGCTGAGGTCATTTGTACAAGGTTCAATAAGATGAAGTGTCGGGTCCTGTACTTGAATCACAACAACCCCAGGCAGTGCTACAGGCTGGGGGAAGAGTTATGGAAAGGATTTGGGGGTGCTGATCAACAGCCAGCTGAACACAGACCAGCAGTGTGTCCAGGTGACCAAGAAATGATTGGATGTGCCACTTAGTGTTATGGTTTAGTTGGCAAGGTGGTGTTCAGTCAAAGGTTGGACTCCATCTTGGAGTTTATTTCCAACCTGAATGATTCTATGAAAATAGGGATTAAAATGATACAAGGTCTTACATAATAAGAACTATCCTAAATTCCCTTGGAGCCTTTCAGAGAGACTCAGACAGAAATAAGCCTGGCTTTCTGCCAGTAGACCTGCACATTTCCTAATTTGCCTTTAAAGTAGGACCCAGTACGTCACAAGAGAAATCACTCCCTTGTAATTATAAGCAGTGTGGACTGGTGACACTTTGTCTGTGAGACTACACTGCTGGTTCCCACCCTTACTGTTGCTGGAGTGTTGGGTTAAATTCACTGTTTCCCCGTATAGTTTTCAAAGCTCTCCATGGAACTGGCTCAAACTATAAGAAATTGCTTTCCACCAACTGCAGTGACAGATTCCCTTGACAGCTGCGTTTCACAGGAACTATGAAACTGTCAGCCTTGAGGATGATGCTTTTGAGCGCAACAGACAGAGCTTTCTCATAGCTGACTCAACGCTGTGGAGCCTAGTTCTGGAGAAGGATAGAATGACCACTCCTTTCAAAGGTTTGTAAAATTTGCTCATTGAGCTGATGTTAGCCGCAGAGAGAGGAGAAATGATGATAAAAGCAGAAGGTATAAGTGACTGCAGGCAGAAAAAGTTCTTGGGGAAAGTGAAGAGGCAAGACCATCTAACAATTCATGTAACAGGGTGGCTATAACCTTTGTTCGAATAAGACATACAAAGGAGCATGGCTTACTTATTTTGGAAACAAAATGTAAACATTTGGAAATAAGAATGTTGTAAAGGTGGTCTGAAATTTCTAAGACAAGGGCTTGAATAGATTCCATGTATATGTGGTGCCATAGAGAAGATAGCATAGCTTCATGAGCATTTAGGAGTGCAGTGAGGTCTCTGTTATCTTTATGTATGTACAGACTGTTGAAATTCATCTGTGTGTGATATTATTTATTATTAATTTTAAAAGATTTTAAGTTTTGGCATTGCTTTAAATTGGTATAATTTGATATTGCTTTAAATCCAGTCCTGAGTGAAAAGAATCACTCAGCTGTGTTTGCACAAGCTTATTTACTACTCCATGGTTAATGGAGTAGCTACTTCTTGCTTGAAATAGTTGGAAAAATTTGAGGAGAAATAAAAAGCTCTTGTGGGTGTTTTGCAGTAGATTGTGTAGGAATTTCCAGTGTAGGTTTTTCTGGAATTTAGAGTTTTTGGTAGTTGTTATATAGACTTTATTGAACCTTACTGAGGTTTAATCTTTACTCCTACAAGTTCCCATATTTGCAGGCTTCTACCTGTCTAATTACGGAGGAATTTAAGCCAGGATATCCTCTCACTGGATCTTAATTCAGTAGGAAAAGTCAGACTCAAGGTAAAGATATGTCTAAATAGATTGTGTTATATTCATATGCAGCCCTGTGTGGCTGTTTCCAATATGTACTTTTTTAAGCAAGGAAGATTGTAGGATAACGCTAAGATGGCACACCAGAGAGCATAAAAGCATTTTCGTAAACTTTTTCTGCTTAAAGAATTGGAGTAACCTCTTTAAACAGAATGAGAGTATTTTAAAAATGTAATTCTTGTTTATTTGCAAGAGATGGTTTCAAATAGAACTTCAACTGGAAATGTACATGGTCTGCATATTACTTTATATGAAAAGGAGGTTTGGGAAGATAAGTGCTTTAGGCTCTCAGGAACTGTACTGATGATTAGGAACCAGCCAGTAGCTTGATTCTGTCACAGGACTTATGTTCTGGAGAAAAAATTAAAAAAGGGTTTTACAGTGCCTCTCATTAGGATTGTGTGTATAAGATAAGTGACACAAACAGATGCACATTTTGTAAGCCTTCCAAGGGCAATCTCCTTTTGTTTAAGTGGTGAAGTTCTAATCAAGTAATAGTGTTTGCCTGTAACTTCTGTCGTAGGATTTCTCCCAGTCTTGAATGTTCATTACATTTTAGCTGAAGTCAAAGATCTGATCCTTTTCAGACGTTATTTGTTTTGCAAGGCCTTTTCTGATCTTTCATGAAAAACACAGTTTAGTTGTACCTCAGTTAAACCAAACTCTTCTCTGAAAGTGTGTTCCTCTCTTGTGTTCCCCTGATCAGATTCTCTGTGTTTTTGTTAGTATCTTTAGTGGAACATATTGAATTCACTCCCAAATGTCTCCGGCTTGTTATGTTTTTCAAAGACAGCATCAATTTGTTCTTAAATTTTCTAACGAGGAATTCTGCTGCTGAAGACACTGTTACTTCCCTGGGAGTAAAGTTGCTTTGCTGACGATTCTTTATTCCTAATCTGATGAGAAGAGCATGTACTCAGTGCTTTGGTCGATAGCCATCTGTGCTTGTGCTTAATGCTTCCTCATTATTGTTGTGTCACTGCTCCAAGTTCTGAAACTCTCATATTAATAGACAGACTTTGTAGCTGTGCACTTAGTAATGTTTTCCAAATTATTGTTGGGGAAAAAAAAAAATAAATGGTTGAATAAAATGGCCACTGCCATCTTTAGCAGTTGTTAAAGATGTAGGATAAAACGGCAGATTAGTATAATTCCAGTTCATTCAGTGTTGCAGAAAGAATATGAATCCCTTGGAGGTTATGAAATTCCTGCATCATTGAACACTTCAGTTTATGTGGATCAAGTCATATGCCATATATCTCCTATATCAGGGACACTGGAAGGTCATCATCCATAATAACTCCTATTTCACTGGGTAACCTACAGAAATCAGTACAGCTAAACCCACACATTACAAGACCTTTAACTTCAGAAAACTGCAGTGGAATAAAAATGAGAGGGGACGGAGTAGGCTATGATCTTAAGTGTGGTATTGATTCACTACATCCAGGGAAACTGTTTTCTTAAGTTCTGGCTATCTTGTAACTCTGGATCAGACTTTTGCTCATAGAACTGACTTCAAGTTGACTGGATTTCTGGAATACATCAGATAAGTTTCTTTTGCAAGATCCATCCCTATGAGTTAACCTTACTGATAATTTCCATTTCAAGGCTGAGCACTTTTAGCTCGCTATACTATAGAGCATCCTATGGAAGGAATTTTTCAGCATGACTGAGGTCTTATTCACTGGGACTTGTGAGCTTGGAGGACTTAGAGCACGGGATCCTTAATCAACAGGCCTTTGGTTTTCTGTCCAAGTTTTGTTTGACTTTTCTGAGCTTTCCAAAGTGTCAACTTAGAAGTATGTTTTAGAAAATATTTTCCCTGAATGGCTTGCTAACTACCATGTATTACTATGGGATATCAATTTGTTTTACAAG
This sequence comes from Anabacerthia variegaticeps, assembly GCA_035583185.1. NCBI lineage: Eukaryota > Metazoa > Chordata > Aves > Passeriformes > Furnariidae > Anabacerthia > Anabacerthia variegaticeps. The sequence goes on along the minus strand of JAWWEW010000166.1, from coordinate 13,057,522 downwards.
AACATAGAATGTCAGAAATATAAGATAATTCATGGTTACTAATGGACATTTTATGTAGTGCTGACATGGGGATTTGTTATCTAGCAGCAAAACTGAATGCTGACTTCATTATAGTGTAGCAAAAAAAGCCCACCCAAAGAAAGAAACAAAAAAGTATTTGGGGTTTGAGGTTTTTTGTGGGTTTTGTTGCTTTTGTTGTGCAGTATTTTTGTTGGGATTTTTTTGGGGGGGAGGGTTTGGTTGGGATTTTTTTGTTTGTTTGGGGGTTTTTGTTTGGTTTTTGCTGGGGTTTTTTTTGTGTGTGTAGTCTGTTTGTTTTTGTGTTTTGGTTTTTTTTTGTCTTGTGGGCTCCATGTCTGTTCACAAGAAGCATTGATAATTAGGGACAGCAAAAAAAATGGTTTCTGTTGTCAAAACAAGAATATATTCCTGGGCTTGTTTTGGCTCAAGCTGTAGCCAGCAGGTGTCTGTCCTTGGCATTGGATCAGGTGCTATGGACCTACATGCTCTGTATGAGATTTCAGACAGAGGTGTTTTTCCTTCACTTGGTCTTTTCTGAATCTTCTGTGGGATTGCATGTTATTTCAGTTCCCAGAAACCTATGACAAAGTGTAGAGCTGAGACAGAAATATGCAGTACAGCTGCAAAAATGTGGGTAATCCCACTCTTTGATGAGGGATAGTATGTTATATAGCAGGTGAATAGAAGTTAGGGCCTTTTAGCTGTTCCAATCTGTCTGTGGTTGCTATGCCTTGACCAACAGAGACAGAACCAAGAATTTATGTTGTCTTCTACAAAGCTGTCAGTGTTTCAAATTCATACATATCAGCCAGAAGAAAAAAAAAAAAAAAAAAGAGAAAATTTGATGTAGATATTTAGCAAGAATGTTATGAGAGAAATGGAGAGGTGAGCCAGTGGACAGACAGGAGGTAGTGGGGTGGAAGTCTGCTCGTTCCAACCCAGATCATAATCTGTGGTCATTGAGATAGTTTGATGTCGAGCTTGTGGGATGATTTATACAATCATAGAATATCCTGAGCTGGGAAGGACCCACAAGGATCGTCAAGTCCAACCCTTAGCCCTGCACAGGATGGGCCCTAGGATCACATCATATGCCTAAGAGCATTGCCCAAACACTTCTTGAATTCTGGCAGGTTTGTGCCATGATCACTTCCCTGGGGAGCCTGTTCCAGGGCTCAACCACTGTGGTTCAGTTGTCACTGCACTCTAAAAGACAAAATCTGAAAACTGAAACAAGGTAAGGGGCATAGTAATTGAGATTCTTCTTTCAGGTCAGGGTAGGTAAACAAAGGAAATGTTATCCTCACTTTTCACTGTCACTCTAGTAATGTGTTCACCTGCATCAAGGGGAAAAAAATACAACAACTGAAATGAGGACAAATGAATTCAAGAGGGAAAATTGTGATCTAGCATTGGATTTAAAAATGAGCTGAATACTTTGAACAGAAAAAGCTTACTAAGCAGTTCTAATAAGAAAAACAAACAGTTCTATATGTTAACTTCATCTTCTGTTTGGTCTGAGAGGAACAAAGCAATCCCTGGAAAAGACAGACAATATCTTCCCACACACTTAGCAGCACAAAAGATGGGTGGCACTATTATGGTGGAAAACCTGTGCAGCTCATGTAACACATTTCATTTAAACTGTGCAGAACAGAAATCTATGGATACACAGAAATGCTCTTTTGAGTTAAATAGCAAAGCTGTGCTGAATCCTTCAGTACTCACATTTATAACAGAAATAACCTCCAGAGTAGATTGTTTATTTATCAATTGTTAATTGAGTTGATGTTTACTCATGATTGTAAACAGATGATTAATTTATGGCTGAATGTTATTACTATGATAGTGAAGAGATCATTAGAAAGAAGGATTGTAATAGGGTTCTCTGCACTTGTGAGGCTAGTAATAAAGATTGACTATTATAATTAGATAAAGCTTTGCAACAAATACTATTAAATTGAATCTGGACTTTATTTAAATGCACTGGCCTGTTATCTAAAATGTATTACTGGAGTGTGTGGGTTAAGTAGAACCCCTGCCTACACTGTTTACTGTCTCCTTCAGAGATTAAAATGGCTCTATACTCGTTGGTTAAATGGCAGTATTATGTATTATGCATGAGTGTTATTTCTACTAAAAATTAAAAAAAAATTATTATAACAAAAGGAAAATATTATATTTTTCTTTCAATTTTAACATGAGATTATTTCCAACGTAAATTTTGATGATAGGTTAACGAAACTTTATTCAGGAGGATGACTTCATTTGGTGAGCCTGGTAACACTTATGTGTAACTGTTTAATGGAAGTCAAAGTAAAACTTCTTTGGGAATCCAGTGATAATGTTACAGAGCATTTGATTTCTTAATTTTCATGGAAGCATGGAGGGCAACAACAGAAGCTGAAGTGGGATGAGATGAAGCTTTTAAAAATGTAGATCTACATCCTTCCCCCTACTCCCCTACTTCTTATTTTCTTCTTCACACCCCTTTTTTGGAACACATTCTATTATTTCTTGAAGGTAGTCCACACTGACTAGAGTTCTTTAGAGATTTATCTGTTATTTTTCAGCTTAATATGGAGAAGCTGCTCTTTGGTGCTTTTGTAACTGTGGGTACAGATGTAATGTGAATCTAGCGTGAACAAGAATAGGTGGATATTTTAATAATATTTTAATGTAGTATGGGAAGAGATATATACAGAACTTGCATAATTTTAGCACACTGAGCATTTCAAATTGAAAATTCAGTGGCATCATAGCAAATAGTGAAGTGATATTACAGGCACTTTTTTAAACCTTAATAGGTTACAATCTAACTACTCTGTAGTTTCATGTAAACTGAATGCAAAATTTCCACTCTTAATTGTCAGATTCTTTGAGGGTAGAGAAACACTGTTCTCACCTTCCACGGCCTGAGTGCTTGAAAGCTTAGCATCTTCTGAAGTTGCTTCAGCTACAGACTGTCAGACTGTGAACCCCCAGGCTATGCAAAAATGCTCTCATCCTGAGAGGTGCTGAGTCTCAAATGGAGATCAGTGCTTGCTAAGCACCTAGCATTATCTGTTCTCAAACGACCACAAAGCATTTCTGTGACCCTTATAATATTTATAATGGGAAATGAAAAGTTCTTGCCCTGTGGTTAGAACAGGTTCCCAGTGGGCTGTGCAATCACTGTTGTGCTGCTCTGCTCTCTGTGCTCAGATACATGACACTCTTCACAGTCAGCAAAACCACTGAGTCTACAGTCATGTTGTTACCTGCGTCCAAAAGTTACTCGAGTAATTTTAGTGCTAAGAAAAAACTATCTAAGAGTTATTTTCATTCTCTTAGTGGGATTTCTTTGTTGGAAGAAGAGATTTGGAATAGATTAACTTATATAAACTGTTCCAAATGTTGAAACCCAGAGGTTCAAAAACAGTAAACTGGACAAATGATTGTGCCAAAGCTTCCTTACACAAAATGGTGTCACTGTTAGATGAGCGGGTGAAAATGTTAAAAGTTGAAATGCTTTTCAAAGAAATTACTTGGGAAGGATTAGTAATGTCTCAAAATAGTCTTGGAAAGACTCTGGACATGTTCATGGAAAGTCTCCACAGAAAGGGTCTACTAGTCTGAGCCTTGCACAGCAAGCGAAGAGAGTCTTTTGATCTTGACTGACTTGATGGGACATGGGATGAAGCTGACTTTAATCATAAATGATTAATAAATAATTCCCAAAATGTGATTTGTCTTTCCTAGAGAAAGCAATTTTTTAAAAAAACTCTGTGGAGAAAATAGAATTTTTTTAATGCTTTGTATAAATCTGTTGGCAAGTTTTAGCATTATCAGTTTTCACTAGCACTCTGTCCCATGGCTGTCAATTTGGCTATGATGAAAAGTAAGTTGTCATCCTCAAACTACTCTTGTCACCTGCTTGCCTTCTGAAATAGTGTGAAGAGAGGTATTAAAAAAAGGTGGGATGAGAATTCAAGAGGGAAGTGTCCAAGAATGAAGTTGAAGGGAAAACAGAGAAATGTAAAAAAATACCATCTAAAGCTGAGCTTGAGAAACCTACCTGTGAGAAATATCTTTGAAGAAACAAATGCAGTTTGATAGAGACCACGTAGATTTTTTTTTCCTTTATGTGAGTAAAACATGCTTTGTTTTCTCTGTGAAAAATGTGTGATCTGAAGCCCAGTGCACAGGGTGATTTTTGAACACATCTTAAGAAAGCAAAATATCCAATTGCAGGCAATGCACAGAAACCTAGAGTTAGTGGAGTAAAAGTTTGATTTAAGGTCGCATTTGTATGGAAACAGCTAAAGATTGTTTCTCAGAAGCAGTTAGAATCGACCAAACCAGGGATGATACTGTTCCTTATGAACGAATTAAGGGTTTTGTTTTCAAAAGAAATGTAGTAGTGTCGGTGGAGAACCTTCCATAGAGATTTCAGTTTTGTCCCAGAATTTGTGTCTTCTTTCAAGCACCTGGAAATAGTTGTGCTTGTAATCAGGATCTCAGTTGCAAGGAACCAGTAATTTGCATATTACATTATTTTTACTCTTAGTAATGGAAGGTATAAAACAAGAAAGTCCTATTTTTTATGCTGTTAATAATATAGAATTGAACTTGTAGAAAATAAGTCATTATTGTTATTGCTTTTATTCAGCTTCCTGATATATATTTTTTTGGACTTAGGTCTTTTATTTTTATGTTATATACTCTGAAGACATTAAACGAGGGGGGGAAGCATTTTTTATAGAATTTTATGAAAACTGGCATATAGCTGGCATGTGAAAAGCTGTCACGATAATAAAATCTTTGATAGATTTGACAATGATATGCTTGCATAGATAAATCCACGCAATCCCAAAAGACATCAAATAGGTACTTAAATCCTCTCAAATATAGGCCGTTTTATTCAGTTGCTGAACATTAAGCATAGAAGAATTAGATAATTTTAGCTAGTGTATATAAAGCAACTACAAGTTAAGTTGTTTGGTTTTCTTCTAATCTTCAAAGTTTCCAGGCCAGCCTTTCACTGAAGAATATACAATATTTTAGTTGTTTGATAAGTCTTGCAACAAGAAAAGAAGAAAGGGCAGCATAGTACAGCTGGTGTTTTTAAAGTAAGTAGTTGTTTGACAACCATGGAGATATTATAATTATAATTCATTGAGCAGGACTCTATGAGGAAGCAGAAGTCCCTATTGGAACTACTCCACAGTTTTCCAGCTGTTATCTGTTTTCTTCACACAAGGAGGGCTTGAATCGCATCTTAAGCCTTCAAGAATGTATGGTGCGCTGGATATAGCGTGTATTTAACTCTGGACTGGAAAATGAAGCCAATGTAAACTCTAGTTATTGCTGGTCCTTTTCATTTCTCTGACATCAGACACAAAAGGTCATGACTGCTTATGTCCCACTTAAAACAGCAGTAAAGATTCAGAAAGCTAAAAAAAATGGCAGTGCCTTAATAAAACACTTCCAGAGAAACAGTCTGTTTACAAGTGCAACCTGTGCCTCTGTTTATATGCCATTTCTTGCAGGGCTAAGGTTTCAAGATACGTGGAAGAAAATGGCCCTCTTCTCCAAAACGGAATGGTATTTGAACAGTCTTAATTTCACACTAACCAGGGAGTGCTTTTTCGAACAAACCATCTTGTAAACATGCTGGTCTGCTTGGGCTGCAACCATGGATTTGTGATTTGCTTTTCTCGGACTGAAATTTGCACAGGAGTGTGAAGAAGTGTTCAAAATCCCAAAACTCACTATGGAATTGTGATCCAGTATGAAATAGTCCTGTTGTGCCTGCTATGTGTTTTTACAAATAAGAAAAGCTAGTGTAGAATCACTCAGTCTTGCAAAAGAACTTCAGAATGAAGGATTAGCTCAGCTGATGTTTGTTCTTTCTAATACTTTCTGTTTATATTAAGGGAAGGAGGTTGTCATTTGTATTACAGTCTCAAAGAGTGTGTAAGATTGAAACAAGATGGATTTAAATGAGAAAAAGACAATAATTTGCAACAGAGAAATAACTTCAGATATTTTTTTCCTAAGTTAAAGTAGAGAAAAACCAGACACTGAACCCAGCAGAGCTTCCAATTGATTTGAGAAAGAAAATCACTAAATGCCTATGCATATAGCTAAAGAGTAAGTAATGTCAATCAATATAGAATAAGCACACTATTTATTCAGCATGGTGAATAGTTAAAAAGCCAACCAAACAAAAAACCCAACAAAAAAACCCCAAACAAACAAAAAAAAACCCCAAAACCAAACAAAAAAAGAACAAAGTCCAAACCAAACCAAAAAACCTCAATTAGATTTAGAAAGTTATATAAAATATGTCCTGAAAACTATTCTCTGGTGGTGCTGTACATTATCATCTCTTATCACAAGTTTGTAGTATAAATTCTCATATCTAATTCAAACATTAGAACTGCTGAAGAAATTTTCATTGACAACTTTAAATTAGTATCATTATGAAAGAGCTGTTAAGGAAGGCTGTAAAATGAAAACATATTTATGTGAGGGTTTTTTTTTAAATCACTCAGTATGATATTTTTCACCAAATGTTTGTTTTACAATGTCTTACATATGTGAGTGTCATTAACTTTAGATTTATTAAAGATAGATAATAGCTTGAGGAACTGCCATTGTTAACTAATTATCCAAAATTAAATTAAAAATTTGCTCAGGTGTTATTTTTTTGCTTCTACTGGGGGGGAGGGGGAATTATTTCTCTAGGAAGACACATCTGAGATGTCTTGAAGTTAGTTTTTAATTAACATTCTTGCATCTGTCTCAATTGCAAGAAGATACAAGTAGATATTCTATTATTTCTCTTTCTTTTGTTTCTCTTCATCTTAAAAGGGGACAAGAGAAAGCAAGGATCAGTACAAGTTAGAGAAGCTGAGTGCCTTACAAGTAGCTGAAATTTGCAATGTTTTCTAGAATAAAGTTTACCATGTTGACACCTTGTACTGTAGAATTTTAACATATTTAATATAAAAAGTTGAAAAAATCCTCTCAAGTGTAACCTGTGTGGCCAAGTCTGCATAGTCAAAGGGCTTGTTCAAGGAATATGTTTTGGAGTCTGCATCAATTGGAACCATATTAATGTTTTATTTCTAAAATGCTGGATCAGATTTGGGTGTACTGGTGTCAGACATAGTATTACGCTTATTTGATGTGTTTACTTAATTGCAAAATACTGTCTTTTATTTGTTGTTCATTTTTGAATATCCCAAAGGCTAAATAGAAGTGAAAGCATGGAATTCCAAGAGTCTGAGTAGATAAGGTATCCACTTTGTGCTCATTTTCAGTGAAATTTGACTGTTCAACACTCCTGTGTTCTTTAAAATTTCTAGTCAAGTTGTATGTATAGAGAAAGAAAAAAGCCAACACCTTTCTGATAAATACAGTAATGTTTGGTTTTAGGGAGGTCATGTAATGGGGAAGTCACAGGAGTCTGCCCTCTCTATATAAAATGTGCTTTACTTGGTTTCTGAGTGCTTAGCTGGTGATGGATGATTCAGTCCAAATGTTAGCTTTGTGTACTGACAGTCTGTCTCTCTGATATACTTTGAACTCTGGATGAATTTTTATATGGCTTTACATGAGTACTCACGAAAACAGGAGCGAGCTATTTCATTGCCAAATCTCAGGTGGCCAACCTGGTGCAACTGCTATAATTTTTTTAGGTGACTTGAGAAATGTAGTTATTATCCAGCCGTGGGGAACAATCAATGTGTTGATGGTGAGACTGGTAGGGCTGCATTTGAGGTATTCAGAACAAACACCTTAGTCAGCAGTCATAGGTGGGAAAAAATACCTTTGACTGTGAAAAATGTCACAAATGCTTCATTCAGTTTTTTACAGTAGTTTGTCAAATAACTTTACCTGTGGCTTAATCCTCAGCAGCTGCAAGAGGGTTTCTTCAGTGAAGGCTGAACTTTTGTAAAGGGAAGAAGAAAAGAGTCTATTGAATTTTTGAGTATGGTTTCCAAACCGTAACCATTAGCTTTCTTTTTGCAGGGAAAGAGATCAGAGAGATTTTCCCTTCATTCTTATTGCCTGGTGTTTGCAGGATCTGGACCTTCATGGTCTGTCTTAAACAGAAGTATTTGTAGAATGTCTTTATGAGAGATTTATTCCTGAGAGAGGGGTTAAAACTACTAATTTTTTTAGCTGTTTATGCAGAAAATCCATAAAGTATGAGACCTTATTTCTTCAGGATTTATTAAAACTGGAAACTTTATTGAGGTAATGGTTTGTTATGGCCAATGTACTATAGCTACAAGTCCATTTCCCAAATGAAAATAACTGCACAGTGGTGAATATTTGAAAGCTTTGTACCACAGAACAAGACTGAATAAATGGTGCCTTAATGCTGGCATACACGTGGGCTGTGTAAAGGAGAGATGTGGTGAAAGGCATCATGGAGATATGATTTTTAGAGAAATAGCCTCCAATGAAGAAGTACTCTAAATAATGGAGATTTTTTTGCAGTCTAGCCTTGGAACCTCTATGAAGCTCTGGTTTTCCCCCTTTAAGCACAGGTAAATCATGAATTAGAATTATTTTCTTTGGCACTGTGAGGTTGTCCAGGGAGAGAGAGAATTTTTGCCTTAGTGAAAGTGCAACAGGCAAGAGTACATGACCAGGGCCAAGTGAGTAAATCCCATATGAAAAGCATAGTACTGGAAAACCCTACTGTTTTGCCATCAACTACACAGATGTATGGTCTGGTCATTGGTGCAAACCTGTTAAGTGCAGTTTGTCACATGTCATGTAATAATGAAACTTTTGATTTTAAATCTTATCAACTGTGGATTTAATTAGACTTTAAAAAAAAATAAAATTAAACAGTTTTGTTCAGATCAGAACAAACCAGAACATAATTTTGAAATATATTTTTGAAATGTTATTAAAGATGAAAGATCCAAAATCACTGCTGCTTTAATTAGCTGGTATGAATAGATGAAAGAAAAGTGATTTCTAAGTAGATTACTTTCAAGACAAAATGTTTCATTTTATTAATGTTTTACCAAATCTGACATATACATTTTCAAATTTTTAAGGCATGTGAACAAGACATGATGCTATTAAGCACAAGCTTTCTTAAGGTTTCAGGCAATGTGGTATGCCATGTGGTCCTGTGAAATATTATTTGCAATTTTCAAGTTGATATTGAAGTAAAAACAGCATTTGTGTATTGCACAGATTAGTGCAATTGAAGTATCTCTAACTGTTTGTATATGTTTTAAAATTCTCCTGTAAATGGCATTCATCCATGGAAAGCTAGAACCAATGTTTGATGAGGCAATGATAGTATGTATTTGTATGATAGGACTAAATTAAGTTAGATTTTCCCAAGAAGTGTTTTCTACATTAGATTTAGATTTAAGGATGAAGAGAGTACTGTTTTCTAGTGCTTTTTCTTATCTTTTTTTTACATTCAGTATTGATCACAGAAGTTTGCTTTGATAATCTTTGTAAAGTTTAATACTAAATCTTTATAAAAATAGTTTTGCAACAGATATTTAATGTCTCTAGCATACATCTTTGATTTCAGTGTGTTAGGGTTGTGGGACATGCTTGTCTGGTTTTGACTCTTTGAAGATGCCCCATAGACTTCTTTCAGATCAAATCACACCTCACAAAAACATTTAATTGAGTCCAAGTTCCTCTTTTGTTGGTCTTCAAAAGCATTAAAAATAGCGACTGAAAATAAGCCATGCTTTTAGTGGAGATAAACTGTGAACTGGATCTCTGTGAAGCTGTTTAGAAAACATGTTTCCTATTTAAGGTTATCTTCACTCATTTCTTTCAATATGATGTGAACATTTACCAAAAAAGCTGACATTCCTATCATAGTGCTGTGTGTATTCTTCTCCTGTCCTGTGTGGCTATTTCCCACATTTGTCAAGGCAAAGGTTGAAGGGGGTATGGACAAGGGAAATAGGTCTCCCATTCATTCCTATCTGTCAGGAGTTCACTTTGTCATGATAACATTCAAGGAGTATATTTATCTATCCTGCTACTGGAGGTTAAAGCAAGGGTAAAGAAGGAGAAGGGAAGAAATCATGTTTTAAAAGTTTACAAATTGTGCTGCAAAAACTGTAAACAGAGAGGCTTGCAGTGGAATGTGTAAAATACTGCTGCATTGATAGCGATGGGATTGCTAGCTGCTACAAATCCACTCATATAAACAGAGGAACTCTTGCTGCAGATTGAGTCTGTTTTGGCTTAAAGTCTGAGGAACACATTGCTTTCAAAGTGAATTCTTAGGTGTCACTTCCCATAACTTATAGCAGAAGATTACAAAGCTACTGATATAACATATTAGTTTGATGGACAGAATTATACCCCCAACGCTTCCTGCTCTCCCCAATGACGCACACTAACTTAGTGTGCTGTGACAGCTGCCTTGATTTACCACCAGGCTGGGAGGCCAAGTGGGAGAGGGAACATTCACATGAACGCAGGGGCTGATACTGGCCCACAGCCTAGTTTATAAAGCTGCCCTGTAATTCACCACAAATGTGTCACCATTAAAAGGGAAAAAAGGATTGCAGATAATAAATACTCTTTAATTTATTAGCTAACAACAAAGAGATCAGAGCCAGTTGTGATGTGATTGTTTGACATAATATTGTCAAGGAAAAAAGCTAAGTTGACCAAAGATGTATATTACACATTCAAGCAGATGCATCAACTCTTGGCTTGTCACAAGCAGAGCTAAACAAAACGCCAAACAGAGGAGAGAACTGGCAAACAGCACAGTCATTTATCTCTGAAAGAGACATATTCAAGAGCAAGTGAAATAAGACATAGTTCTTTGGACTTGGTCAAGGGCCAAGTTCTAACTATTATAAATTAAATGTTTTGTGTATTGTATTTGGCAACTGTAGCAGCTCTTACCATCTTGGTCATGGTAGGAGAGTGTTAGATTTTCCTGTCTCCTTTTGCCAGAATGATGGCTTTTGTTGTGGGGAACAATATTAGAATGTGTCTGTGCATACCAATAGCCACCATGCATGCTAAATAAAAGGCATATAGGTTTTGAAAATACAAATAAGAGCTCTTAGGCTAGAAAGCTTACAGAATTTGAGTTTTCTAAAGAAAACTTTAGGAAGTCATGCCTTCTAAAATCTTAACCTCTGGATTGTTTGAGGTCATAGAATATAGTCATCAATAAAATTATTTCAGATTCATATGCTTTTAATCTGAGCTTTGAACTTTGTAATATATTTTGAGAAAGCTTTGCTTTTTATTTTCTATGAACATGGTTCATGCCACCAGAATTAGCGTGGTGTCAGCATTTCCATTACAAATTATGCTTAAGTGGTTTGGGTGTCAGATGTAAAAATTTTTGCACTGATTTGAAAACTGATGCACAGAATTGGAGCATGCAGATTATATGTTTATGCAAGCCCATGTGCACATTAAAAAAAAAAAATAAAATTAGATTCATTACTATTATCCCGGAATATAGATAGCATGTTATTCAGTCCCAAATGTGTCTCACCAATGCTGCACATTATATTCTAGTACTGGAAGCAAGTGAAAAACATCCATAGCCCCAGTTCTTGGTTGTTTGTCACTCAGTGTAGAGATGGAGTAAATTCAGTGGAGTATCTCCAGATGTACTGTAGTCCATCTGAATGCCAAAATTTCCAGTGTAAGGTAGTCTACATTCTGTATAATACTGTTACACACACACATTTTCAGACATGTTAAACATGTAAATCTGTAGCTGAAAAGTATGCTGATGGAACATTTTTCATATTATTAGAGCAAAGAGCTGGGGGATCAGGTATTACTTGGAGTACTTTTATGTGTCTGTTGTAAAAAGAACGTTGTTCTGTTTCCTCACCTCTACACTTTTTAGAAATATGATAACTTGAGGTGTGTTATGTTGTTTGTGTTAAACAGATGTTAATTTCTGTGAAGATCATGCTAGCATGACCTGAGCACAAGACTTGAGAATTATTTAAATTCTGAAGCAAAAGCCCAAGCCAATTTTTTGTAGTACATGGCTCTCATGTGCTGAGCTTTTGCATGGGTATAAAGATTATCCCATAGTTAAATGTCTATGAAGTTGTTTGCTTTTACATCAGAAACATTGCCCTGCAAATCTGAAAAGACTGAACAATTAAAATTTTGTCTGCTTTCACTACATTGACTGTCTTATATACTTTCACTGAATTAATTTGGAATCAAAATTGAAACTCCGTATATATTCTATAAGGATTTGTCTCTTCTCGATTTCTCTTGAGAGTTAGATGATACAGTAGTTTTCCAAACCAGGAAAGGTAAGACACTCAAGTCATCCCCTCTCTGTTGAGAGATGGAAAATTCTCTGATTCAGGTCAGCAGCCCTGAAGGTGAATGTGCTTGTTGGCACAGTGGCACCCAAAAGTATATGGGTATCTAAAGTAGTGTGGCTTGTCAGATGTTGAGCAGCCAGGGAATAGGAGCCTCTGTTGAGGTCGTGATGGAGCAGAGGGCCTTCCTACAGCATTTTCTAGCACATTTAATGATCTCTGTCCTCAGGGCAACATATATCATGTTTCACCAGCCTATCTGGGATGAGTAATTAAAGGAAACTTTTCAAATGATATCCTAAATTAAAAAGAGAGAAGAGGACAGGCTGTGCCAAAATTGATAACTTGCTTCATTTTGATGAGCAGGGCAGTCAGCTCTCAGGAAGAGGGAACCAGTATGTGCTAAACATGGAAAATTGTGATTTGGAATAGTAAGAGAGTAGTGTAGAGTCCACTTCATGGCATTGCTCAGGATAATAAATGGCAAGCCAGATGGATATATAACAGAGTACTTTACCATTTGTTAGAGGTAATACATGCAATTGATTCATATTTATGCAAAGATACAGGAGCAAACCCCTCTTCTTTAAGTGTCTGATGGTCTTGCAGTCCATCTCTTCATTGCCAAATCCAGGGGCAGAGCTAGTTACTCTTCTGCTTACCTGGAAAATTAATTTTTATTTTATTCTTTTTTTCATTATTAACAACAGAGTTTTCACTACTATGTTGAGAGTTAACAATTTCGTATATCCTGTCTTCCAAGGCAAACTATTTTATTTGCTTTAAGAAAAAAAAAGGCAGAGATTTAATATTCATCCTTATGTGTGGAAAAAAATCCCTCAAATATGGCTGTATCTCTCTCCAAACAGAACATATAAAGAGAACGAGTGGTGTATATGTCACTAATATTAACCCTAAGCTAAAAAATATAGAGCTGTTTCAAAATCATACATCTTGATTTTTAGAGATTATGTTCTTTAAATGAAGAGTTATGTTCCTTAAATGCTTGGAGTTCGATGTTTTGTTTCCTTATGAAATGGAATTCCACTTCTTATTCCTTAAATTCATTAAAGAGAAGATCATAAAAAATATGAAGATGAAAGATAACATATAGGAGACTATTCTAGTATCCTATAGTTTTCAAAGAAACATATTCTGAATTCCCACTGAAGATGACATTTAGAAATTCAATCACAATTCAAATGTATTCAACAGCACCCCATGGTGTCTTCTAGGAATTATTCTTTGTAAAGTTAAAGATGAAATTGTATGTGTCCGTGCTTATTAACAGCAAACACATTATATTTTACCTCACTGCTCTGTAAGTTTGGGGCATCTTACAGAAAATTAATGCAGGAGCAGACGAAAAACAAATCACATTTATACCATGCAAATGCTCTAAAAAAAAATTAGAAGCAGGATGTAAAACTGTATCAAAACAGATACAGTGTGGCTAGAACAAATGACAAAATGGGGGTAACAGATGAAGAAGTGGATACAACATGCTGAGGCCTTAATGCGACATACAGCAAAATTGGTATACCTCATACTGAAATAAATAAAACATGGCATAATACATACATTTTAATGAATTTAATGAAGTATATAAGAGAATTGATTAGAAAGTGTACTGAACTGAAAAACATAAAACATAATACTCTGTATTGAATCAAATAAAAATATAACAGATTGCACTATATTGCAATTGCTAAAAAAAAAAAAAAAAAAAGGGTTGGATCTAAACTGTGTTCAATAGAAATAAACAAAAGATGTGGTGTGTAAAGCTCAGGAAAATGCTGTGTGTGAGTCCATTGGGGTCACGTGACTCATTTCATTGTTTAGCTGGATGCCACAAGCAAAGAAGATCATTAAGGTACAGGGTTTGGATAAAAAAGATGTATGATTCATATGTGGCTCTATTAGACAAATTTTTAATTTGATTTTATCAAAACCACTTTTTCTCTCTTGAGTGCTTTTTATATCCCACCTTCTTTTGCCCTTCCTCTTTCCTTTTGCCTTTATTCCTCACCTTGTCCCCTTTCCTTTTCTCACCTCCTTCCCTTATACCCTCCTGCCCTTGCTCTTCCTTGTTCTCATGTGCCCTTTCACTTGCCTGCACGCTTCCTCTCTTTCACTTCTCTGGTCCTCTCTCCTTCTCTCTCACATCCTCACACTCTTTTGCACACTCTCTTTCTGACATTTGTTTGTGGCTCACACATGTGAGCTCTTTTTCTTCCTTCCTGTCTCAGTACTATCTGGATAACAAGGAATTCCTGTGTTCTTTTGTCCTTCCTGCGTATTTTGAATATATAAATAATTCAGTTTAGCTATAAACTTGATTTGAAGTCAGATATGAAAATCCCAATATTTTGTGTGATGATGACTGTGTACAGAAATGAAAATTTCACAACAAAACATCTCTCAGCAGCCAACCTCCCTGCCCCACTCTTCTCATGGTTGCCAAAACTTGAGTTGAAATTCAGGCGTGGACTTTGAGATTGACTGAAGCCATTTTATTGAGTACAGAGATTCATTGGTAACATTGTTTTGCTTTGTTTTTTTACATATGACAAGCCTTAAAAATTACTTTATCAGAGACAGTTTAACCGTTTCCTTCCTTCCTTCCTTCCTTCCTTCCGTCCTTCCTTCCATCCTCCTTTCCCTCCTTTCCCCCCTTCCTTCCTCCCTCCCGTCTCCCAGTACAGTCTTAAAATTGGAAGGCCAACTAGCTCCCATCTTTGTAGTCTTATTTCCTAGCTATTAGTCTCAGACTAAATGAAAATTGTATTCTTGCCAAGGCTGGCTTCAAATGTTTGCCTTCCTAGGTTCATTTTACTGTTACTCTTTATTCTAAATGGTGTGCACATTCTGGTTTAGTCACAGCTGTTGATGACTTTGTAATTTTCTAGTGAAGCAATACTTGACATGGGAAGTCCTCGCTTAAAGAAAGAGGGACAAGAGAAACTTGATTTTGTTTGTTTCATACTGGGTCTGTGTGGAAGGAAATCGACTTCTGTAGCTATATGGTCATGAACTCTTAAAAGGAAAGCAATGCTTAAGGATTTTTTATCCTCAAATAACATCAAAGTGTGTATCTCAGCAGAACACCCGAGCTCTTCTTCCAGTTGATATGCTATCTCCATTTTGGTAAGTGTGACAGGCTATGTAGGGCTAAGCAATTGGTGCTGAAGGCTGTCCCACTATGGACATTGGAGTAACAAAAAGGTGGAGTACTTTGTTTTATATTTTGTATCTCTGTGACGCACACACAGAGTAGTGCCTGGATAGAGAGTGCACCGTAGTAAATGTTTAGTTGTTAGAATTTGCAGAGCATTTATTGCTTCTGTATACTGTTTTAAAATAACATTATTAGAGAACACAAACAGTTCTATCAATTCACCCAGAAAATACAGTCTTATATAAATAAACAAATAAATACATAATGATTTAATGCTTCCCCATTTTTCCAGGAACTTTGGATTTGAAGGATGTAGTGGGTAAACCCCTTAAAAGTCTAGGTGTTGAAGGTAAACCGATTCTAGGGGAAAAAAATAGAGGGATGAGAAAGCCGTGTGCTTTTCTTATTTGCTATTTCATAGAATTCTCCTACATTTAGTGCTTTACATATTTAAATAGCTAGTATCTGACTTTGCTTCATTTTAGGGTTGTGCTGGAGAGGCTTACTTGAAAGTAATTGAAGGGTGTTACTAACATAGGTACCTTCAGCTGGTGTTTTCTTGTGAATCTTGAGGCTTAACAGTAGCCATATAATGAAGCTTGCAGAAAGTTCTGTATGCTGCAATTTTAGCCAGCTTAGATTTTGTTTTACTTCCCACACTTACACTTCAAAATTGTTTTAGTAATTTTATACTGCTGTACAAATTTTGAGCTGTGATCTCCAGCTGCAATTCTGTCTTTTTGTTCAAGGATGTCCTGTGACATTGTGTTTGTTTTTTTTTTTTTTTTTGTTTTGTGGGGTTTTTTTTGGTGTTGTTTGTTTTTTTTTGTTTATTTTTGTTGGGTGGTTTTGTGTGTTTTTTGTTTTTTTTTTT
>JAWWEW010000166.1:12994350-13041032 GCA_035583185.1 Anabacerthia variegaticeps | reverse complement strand
TATCTTTCATTAAATTGTAACTCTGACTTATAATCTCTCTTGTGGTGGGTCCATTTCTCCTGCCGGTTTACCTTTAACCAGCACACTAACTTAACCTTTTGTGCTTATGTCTCTGACACTTGTTGACCATTCTAACCCATTAAACACACATTAATCAATGGTATACTGAAAACAGCCACAACTCTCCATCAAATAGAAAGACATTAAGCTTTCACAGCAGGAATCAGACAGCCTTCAAAATGTAAAGGAATCTGTTGTAATTTTTAAACATTCAGACTGTATTAATTCCTGTGACAGTTATCCCTTAAGTCACTTCAGGCAGTTGCACACTTCTCAACTTTCACAGCTTTCATGTGGAGATCATGATTTTTTTCTGATTGAAATATTTCCCCCATCTCTTACTTGTATTCATACTAGAAATGTTTTTAATCTGAAAAAAAATACTTAAAGTTCACAGGTAACAGATTAAACAACTAGTGCTTCCTTTAGTTGCTTTAACTGTGACTCTTGTGATATTCTAATCCTCTTGGTTTAAATGGATTCACTGTCTGATACTGAGTAACTTTCGCAGTCAGACCCATCATCTCTTAGTTTCAGTGTAAGTTTATTCAATATATTTTAGTAAATTCCTGAGGTTAATAAAAGTGAACTAAACAAAAACACCTTTTTTTGTTTTGTTTTGTTTTTTGGTTGGTTGTTGTTTTGTTTTGTTTTGTTTTGTTTTTTTTTTCTTTTTTACTTGCTTGATCTGTTCCACAGACTCCCTTTCACAAATTCTTTTCCAAAGCTGTTACTTTTGATAGAGAAATTTTATGTAGTTGTTTGCTCTGGATTTGGAAGCTTAAGCTGCAGAATGTATTGTTTGTGTCCTGAACTAACAGTTCTTTTCTGGAGCAGCTGAGGGAGTAAATGAAAATGCAGTGTATTTAAAGAAACAAACATAAGACATATGAATAGCATCGATGTAATGCATCTGTTGTAATAATTTTTATGAGCCAACCTTACAGTGGCTTTGACTGCTGACCTCTGAAAACTTAGCCATTATGTACCAGTCTTGAATTTACTTCTCCAAAGAGTGTAATCTTTGCTTGCACTGCGAATCATCTTTTCCCTTTGCCCTTTTTACCACTGAGCTAAATTATCAAGGTGTATTTAATCATTTTCATTTTTTTCATAGTTTTTATTTTTGACTCTGGGTCTGCATCAAGGACATCACTTAACTTCATTTCAAACTATGGCCACAATGACTATGTCCATTTCCAACTACCATAAACCAGTCATAAATCAGGAAAAAGCACCGTGCTGCTTAAAACTGCTGAAATGAGCTTTTGAGCATTATGCTTACAAGAATGTCAGCCTGTCACAAAGTAAATCAGCAGTGTCCTTAAACCTTTGTTGCATCAGGGGCATCTCTGACTTTGTGGCTTGAAGTCTGGTTATTCATTTTACTGCCCTATTTCCTCCCATTGCAACACACACGTGATTATTATTTTGTTTGGACACTGCATCATGCTTTTTTTTGCTTTATTTATGGCTGGTAATTATAGGTTTTATAGCTTACTCCTCTTTAGATTTTGTCTGAAAATATTAAATGAAACTTCTGGTGGCTTCTAGGCTCTGAAAGGCCACAGATTTGCATTAATGCTCTAGGAACTGTGAGTTTATTTTACAGTATTACTAGATGTTAATTCTACAGATTTTACAGTTCCAATTTCTGCCTTTCTGGAGATGTTTTATCTCTGCTTTTTGAGGGCAAAGTTCATGTGTTGAAAGCAATCATCCCTGGAGGTTGCCACTTCATAATGTAGGACAGAATCAGATCTATTGGTTATATTTGCACTACTTGAATCTGGCCTGGCGTTAGTGGCTCCGAAACACTCTGTGTCCTATGCACATTTGCATAAGCCCAGAGTATTTCTTATTGTCTGCCATTCACTGTCATGGAACATCACTTTTGTTATTTCCAGGTATTGTTAATCCATCTCTAAGGTGATAACATATTGAAATTTATTCCCTGATAGCCCTAATTTCTTGTCCGAACCTTCTAGGTGTTGGGTTCTTTTCCAGTATAAGGAGAGGCTGTGTTCCACTGTAATATTTAAAATAGCCAAAAGCTGAGTGGGAGTACCTGGCAAGATTAAAAATCCCAGACAGTATTTCCATTGCCAAGCAGCAATTTATTCCTGTTCCTACTGAATCCCAAGGAGCTAGGAAAGAGGAGATTGTTTAGAGATAGTTCATTGTGACTCGAAGTAGTTAGGGAGGTGACTTCAAGACAGTGTAACTGATTGTGATTGCTTAATTGGAGTCTGAAATTTCTTTCTGTTTTTGTTTCATTCTCTCTGACAAAGTAAGGTTGAGCGTAATTTTTTTTTCCATCTGTTACTGGCCTTACATAGCAAATTCAGTGCATCAAAAATAGATCAGAAATAAAGCTTTCATTTTTGTGCTGTACAGTGTCTCAACTTCTGCAAAGCTTGTATTTAATCTGTGAGTCTGTGTATCAGTGGTCATTTTCAGGGATATGTTGGCTTTCTCATGATGTGTATTACTGTCTGTTGTTAATGTAATTTAATCTTCAAACATAATTTAGTTTTAAATTAGGTTGTGCACAGGTATATTTTTATTCTTCAGTAAGACTACAAAAAAAACCATACAAGACTTTTTGAAAAAACTTTGATTATGAAATGTGTTCAGAGAATCTTCAGGTGATGACAATTTAGAACCAAGATAGGAAGGCTAGAGCAGTAAAATAACAGGTAATTAAATTGAGGATCCCCTGTATAGTTCTAAATTAGATGACGGTTTACAAATACATTAATAACCAATTAATTCTGTGATCAAAGAGTATATATTTGAATTTTATGGAATATACCTTACATTTTTCATTAACAGCAACATATCTAAATCCTGGCTTCATAAGTGAAAATTTCAAGTTATCATTACATTTTGTGCTCTAACTACTACTTTGTGACCTGAAGGCAGTGGTATTCTGAGCTGTAGTTGTGAAATATTTGTCTTAAATCCCTTTGAAGTAGCTGTAAAGTATTCTTATAAGAGGACTGCAAATCAATCTTGTTATTTTCTTTTTTTGGAGCGTCTTCTTTTCCTTGTTTGGTTATATTTGCCAATTGTCTTTGTTCAGGTGGATAGGGCTGTCATACAGGGTGCATAACAGTGACAAAGTAAATCAAGTGTTAAGTAGGCCATAATAATTTACATAATCCCTTTGCAAATCCTTCTAGGTATGTATTTGTTATTGACTTAGATATAACCTTGGGAGAATGTGATAGAAAAACCGTATTAATGGAAGTCTAATATTTCAGCTTCTGGAGTTGCTCACGGTTGATTTTAATTATAGATTTACTAGCAAAGGTTATATTGATAAACAACTCTTAAAATCTTGTAACATTAAAACCAAAATCTAGTAAATATCATTAATATAATTAATCAAATATCTCAACAATACTATCTAAAGTAATTAATAGGTTATATCTTCAACTCAGAGAGAGGAAGAAGGCACTATACTGTCTTGAGTTTGTATGGGTTTGCTTCTAACTGTGGAAAGTTCCTCACAGCTCAAATCATTGAAATTAAACAGAAAATTCCAACATAGAATAAGTTATTTGTAAAGATGTTTTGTTCTTGACTGTTTTTTTGGGTTTTTTTAAATATGTCTGCCATGATGGCAGAGTCCTGTTGAACTACCTGTAAGGATACCCTCATGTTCCAGTCCTTGAGGATCTGCTGCCTGGTCTTCTCGGTGGTTCAGAAAAGCAAAGAAGGGGCCTGTTACAGTGCTAGAAGAACACAAAATGCAACAAATAATTATATAAAGTGTTCAACTTATAGTTTCTCTATTAGCTCCGCAGTTTGTTTGTTGGGGTATTTTGTTTCCTTTTTTTTTTCCTTTTTTTTTTCTTTTTAGCCTGCACAATCTCTGTAAGAGCTCAGGACTATAATGACAATTTTTGATTTATGTACTTTGTTTTGTGGGTTTAGATTTATTCACTCACAAGGAGAAAGATGAGATACTGCTTCTTAATTAAGTAAATTTACACCTGGAATGAATTATTTGTATGTATAAAGAAGCAAGTGAGGCATTCTGAAAGATTGCTTATGCTCCTTTAAACAAGCTGTAATTTTACCAAACTGAATAATTAATCAAAACAAGATTGTTCTGCTCACAACAGCATCTTCAGAAATGGTGTGTTGTGTTATGTTACCTTACCTCAAAATAATATTGTTCAGTGGAATGAAGCTGACATCTGGAAATAAGGATATGACTATTTCTATGAACTGACTCCTTAAATTCTTTATAAAGACGAGGATTACCTGTATTACTTCTAATTAATCTCTGGCATATTTTATTTGAGGCATTAAGACACTAATCAATCTTAAGAGACATTCTGTAAATTGATGAAGTAACAGATCACATCAATATTTTCTCATCCATGTTTTTCTTATTCTCTGTCAGGATTTGGAGCTCTGCACTTCTATTTTCAATAACAGCACGAATGACTGTTATGTAGTGTATTACCTTATACTCCTGCATGGAGGGACTTCTGTAACATGAAAGAAGATTGAGTTTCTAGGTCTCTGTGTCAGAGACTCTCTTCCCTTTTGTCAGTGTATCATGGTTACCGAGTGAAGGCATGGAAATTGTACTGGTACTTGTAGATTCCACAATCTATGTACACAGTGATGATATTCTATGCTTCTCTTTGTTGAAGTTTTCACTTTGTTATGGTAAACACCTATAAGAGCCAAATGATGCGTTGTTAGCATCATTGGTAGGAGATCAGTTAATAAAATTTTAAATTTATATTGCAGTTTGGTAAGTACAAATATTTTTGATCACTCTCCTGACTACAGAATAGGTGGAAAACACCATATGGTTTAATAAAATTTCAGCCGAATTGTTGGGGCTTTTTCCTCTAAAGTATTTTAGTAGCTCAATTTAATTCTAGGAATTGCTAGATGGACAGAAGTTGGCATATTTTCCCCAACCTTTTTATTTTTTTTTCTTCTTGGATTTCATTTAAGGATTTCACAAAAATCTTGAATCCAAAACCCTTCAGTGGATGCTCAGTGTCTCTTGGGATGCTCAAAACCGACTGAGTAACAGTGTATCAAGTTGTGGATGGTATGTGAGGTACTAACGTTCATCCATTGCACAGGAAGTGCATGGGAAGTACTGTAATGTTTATATTTTTTTTCATGGTAACTTTTTTCTCAGTTTTTGGGAGTGTTTTTAATTGGTATTTATTGGTACTGTCTTCCCAAAATTCTGCAACTGTTTGGTTGTATGTACTTTTTATGACCCTTTTTTTATCTTATTTGGCCATTTCCCGTTCATTGCTGAATTTTCAACTTTTTCCATATAGGAGAGAAATGTAGAAAAGTCCTTGATGTGCAAGTATCTTATTATCTGATAATAACTGAAGGAAAACTTACCTTGTATTTCATATTTTCTATTCTTGAATAGTTTCATAACTAATTTCAGAACTGCAGGTTCAGAAAGATACTAAAGATCTCTTGATTTAAGCATTTTCCAAAGTCTTTCTTCAAAAACATTTATCTACTTTAGAAACAGGGGTAGACAGTGAGAGGTATTCAAGTGTTCTATTTATTCTTACATTATTCTTTCCCAAATGGAAGGTAATTTTAAATGGTTTTTTTGCATACTATGTGAAGATTGTTCCAAACACCATGAGCCATCTAACTCCTAGACTTTGTTTTTTGTTTTTTCTTCTCTCTCTCCAGAAAGAAAAAAATGTCTTGAATCAGTCATTAGAGTTCATAACTAGTGTCAGACTAGTCTAACTCTCAGAAAAAGGTCTAAAATAAACCAAGCTGACTCTTCTTCAAAAGGAAAAGAAAACAACAGACCTTAAAATGAAAACAACTGTCCTTCAGACTTCCCACCCTTCACACATAGTCTTTGATCAGAACCATTAGACCTCCAGTTAAGGTTAAGAGTACAGCTTTGTAACATTAATTAAAAAAAAAAAAAAAAAGTACAAAGACAAAAAAAAAAGGGGGGAAAAAAACTAGCTGGAGAAAGGTTTCTGGAAAAAGTCTTAGTTTTACTTTGGCTTTAGTTCAAACTGCAAGAGACAACTCAACATTGTGGCTCTTTGTCTTGTGAACCTCTGTAGGGGCTTTGTGTCTGTTCTCTCTGAGTGATATGGAAATTAATTTTGGTTAATTCTGTTATAAAAGGCACAATTGTTGCATCTTTGCAACGTTTTACACCTTGGCATGTTGTTTCTTGGCTGTGATGGCACCTTAACTCCATCAAAACTTTGAGGCAAATTTTTCTTCCTTTATTTTATAGAGCTGTCACTAAACACATTTATCAGTTTGTGAATCCCATGGGTTTTTAGATTGTAATTTAGAAAATCAAACATTGAATAAACTCAGGAATCAAACCAAATAAAATTAGATTTATTGTCTACATAATTTTCCCAGTGCTCAGTTATGCCTTCTTGAATAAGCTCGGTTGTCCACAGCAGTAGTGGTCACCTCCCCTCCAAATTCAGAGGGCTACAGTGGGGACAAAGAGGCCTTCCTCACTGTTGCCCTCTAACACCTTGCTAATTTCAAAATACAACAAAAAGGGTTTTTCAGCTTTCAAGCTCCCTCAATAGTTCTGATGTCATCCCTGAGTCATCAACTTTAGCCAGATGTTTTCTACCATGATTTCTTTTCCTATGCCCCACAGGTAGTTAGTGAAGGTTTTAAAGCTAGAGTTCCCTTGGTATAAGTGAGAGTATACTTCTTCTTCATTTCTGACCACTAATGCTTGCTTTCTGAATTTTTATAAGGCCTACCTGTTTGCTCAAACTCTTTGCCAGGAGAAGAACAGTAGAGAGATGGTTCTTTCAGATGGGTTTAGTCAACTTTTTTTCTTAGGCATTTTTTCCCCACTTGGAATTTTATGATGAGGAATTCCTGCTTGTTTTGGTGTTGATTACACCATTAATTATTAACCTTTCAGAGATTTATACGGCTGATTCATTATATATTAATGAAATACATAATATTTATACCTTAATTTTAATGAAGACAGACTAACAGAATTGCATACAAATTTTAAAAAAAAATCACATCACCACAAATGTCAAATCATTTTATCCCTGTTGCTACTTAGACTCATTGCCTGTCTCTAATAAAAGTAAGCCATTTACATAGAGGCAAAAGCCACTCCATATTTTAATTAATACTCTAACTTTTATCTGTTGAAAAAGGCTATTTGATCTCATAATTAGCTGTGGCTGGAGTATATTTGTTTTTGCTTCAGGAAGAATGTGTGCATGGGGGAAGAGGGTGAAAGAAGGTTAAAATAAAAATTATGGAGTACTTACAAATGTGCATGTTCTCATGCAGACCAGTTTTATGTCTCTAATAACCCAAAGTAAGTAGCTGTATTCATGCCTCTGTCAATCTGCCCACTTTGATTTGTATGGAATGCTTAGCTTAAATTTTCTCTTGCACTGCACTGCTGACAATGTTTTAACTGATGTGAAGACACCTTGGAAAGAATAAACTTTTATTCATTGGGAGGGGGGGAGTGAAAAACTATCCATTTATCCCCACCCACTGATTATGACTACCTTATGTGTTTTTGTGTGTATGTGATAGATATGTGTCCAAAGCGCACTTTCTGACGATTCAAAGCAAAATAATTTTAAAAGCAAGTCTGATCAACAGTGTTTTACTTACTATAGTTCTTGGCTTTGATAATGAGTGATTTTTTCTGCGAACAACAGTTCTGTATCATTTTAAACACATTAAAATACAGTGTTTTAGAGGAAAAGTTGCTTATTTTTAAGGAGGAAATTTCATATTCCTGTGAAGTTTCTGTAATCGTATGAAGTTTTTTTTCTGTCCCCAGATGTCAGCAACCAAAATCTGCATAAATATATTTTGTGTACATCTGTTGGCGGCTGCTCTCTAGTCAGGTTTCTCAAGATATTAGCCTGTCTTTGAGCTTATGACAAAATTAAAAATTATTCATTAATCTGACCTGCAGTATATTCAGTAACTGTAAAATTGCTTTGCAGTTCTATTTGGTTTGTAGATGTGATCACGAGTAAATTTTTAACTTAATTAATTGGCCGTTTCTGTTGACAAGAAATTTATGTGGTAATAATTTGCTCGAAATAGATGCCGACTGTAGGAAATGAGATATCCATCATAGGCTTGTGTTCCACCAGCTGCACAGTGGCTATTATGAAAGTATTTCAGGCTGCGACGACCCCACTGTTTGTGCAGTCAGGATTATATATACCCACGATCCATTGCCTGCCTGAGAGGCGCTCATGGAGGTCTATGATAACAAAGACTTTGTGATTTATGGCTTGCTGTGAAAGCAGAGCTTGATGAGATTAAACAATTTCATAGCACAAGTGTTTCTTAAGACCTGATTTGTAGTTGCAAGCTGATGGTAAATCACATTTATATATCTGAAAGCATGCTCAGCAGAGGAGTGCAATTACAGTTTAAGACAGCTACTTTTTATTTAATTTTTATCCTGCTTTTGTCTCTTTTATATCCCCTCCGTCTGCAAACCATTCACCTTCACAAGTCCTTTCTTGGTTAGAAGGCCAGAGACTGAAGTCACTGATGTTCTTCCTGTTCTGTGTGCCCTCTTATTAAAATTGAAAAAGAAAATTTATCTCTGAGTCATTTCAGAGTCACTTTTACTGGGTCATCTTGGTTGACCTCGGTTACTGGCTTCAGTGTAGTTCTTGATTTGCTATTGTGTGCAAAATCCACCTTGCTTTTATACAATTTCTAATCACACAAATATATTTAAGTTTTAAATACAATTATTAAAACATAGACTAAAAGAAACCAGTTTCAGTGCCTTGCACTTTGTATTTTATATCTAATAAATTTAGTATTCCTTTTTTCTTATACACAATTGAAAAGAAGACTACTTCTACTGATAAGAATCTGCTTTGGGCTTGAATAAGAATTGGCATTATCAATGACATCTCTGCTCTGCTTCATAAGCAGCTCCTGCTAAATATTGCAGCAAAGCTGTTTGCATCCATATTAAACCTTGATTTGTGGGTCTGAGTGGTTCAAAAAGAAAATCAAATGCTCATGATACACTTGGCTTAGATGGGTATGTTTATTACTCAAGATCAGGTTGGAGTCCAACATGAAATCCCCAGTCAAAGTGAATAGTTTCAGCTGTTGCTACAAAAAGTCTTTTATGTTGTTGAACACATTAAATCAGAAAAGTAGCATAAGCCATGGAGTGAGTTATTCAAACTCTTTCTACATTTGCTGTTATAATAGAAGACCAAGTTTCTCAATATGCCAAACATCTCCTCTGGGGCTGTGAGCAGCTCCTCGGCTCCCATCTGTTTTCCCAAAGGCTCTCATCATCTCTATTCAGCAGGCCAAGGTTAGTTTTGTATTAAGCGAGGTAGTGAAGAGACTTTTCTTAATACAGTTTATGCATTCTGAATTCTTTTGTGTATGCACCACAAATAAAATCGTATTACAGGATCAAATACAGGAAGAAGACCGACTTTCAGGAGGGTATTATTCTTTAAATTGCTCTATAGTAAGTTAGCACTAAAACCACATAAGGAACTTGAGAGCTAAATGCTTGCTTTTACAGATGTTTAGATGTTAGAGATCCTAACAATGAGGTATAACTCAGATAGGGATATCATCGTACAGTCAGTTTTTCACACCTGTTTCTCATCACAGACAGTCCACCTGGGGTTAGATGTTGGAATGATAGAAATTGAGATGTCATCACTGTAGCATCTAGGAAATATTCATAAGGTACTATGCTTAAAGAAGAAAATTACTTACAAAGATTTTTTCATTACTTTGCACATTTCCCCCACAAATTTTCAGCTGAATTTCAAGTTCAAAATTTTAGTCAGGTAGTAAAGTTTTCACTGGAAAAATCACAAAAATTAAATGGACATGTTTCACAGTGAAATCCCCTGTTCCATATACAGACTCTCTGACATATTAATTGTGAAATAATAGAATGGAAGACCATGTTTATAGAATGCTTAATTTTTCTCATTGGAGTGATGAGCTTTTGAAAATATGTGCAGGTTTATCCAAAATTATTTAAAATGAAAAGCTCATCTTGCCTCTTGTGGGTTTTGGATAATGCCTATAATGATTCTATCTAGTTTTAAACCACAGTGTAAAAATTTGATAAAATAAAATAAAACAAAACCTCATGGCATCACTGTTAGACCAATACCTGATTTTTATATGCAGTGTCTGAGACTACTAATGTTTTGCCCCAGATAATGCTAATTTTCCTCTAAATAAGACAGAATAGTCAGCAAAATAGGATTATAAACGGTGTATTTGAGCTGTAGGGAAAAAAAAGTTTCATAGAGAAAAAGACAGGCAACTCCCCATCACTCCTATTTTTCACCAGGTACTAAGTATCAGATTCTACCTTCTCACTTTAATCAATGGGAGAAAGATGGGAAAAGATATTTCCTTTGCTTTCAACAGATGAGGAATTTATTGAAATACCTTGTAGGATGTTTGGTATTTCCCCAAGTGATGGACAAACAGTGGAGAGTAATCAAAATTAGCCCCTGAGGCAGAATGCCTTGTGCTACCAAAGTGAATTACCGGCTCTCTTCCTACTCATCCCTGCCAAGTGCCCTCCTGCCCCCAGGTTACTTTTCCTAGAGGAAGCCAGTGCACCAAAATGTGTCATAAGCAGTTGAAGGGCTAATGTAAATGGTAGTATGTGAAGGTGCATGAAGTTAAAGAGAGGAAAAGGAACGTTAGACTTCTGCTGACACGTGCTTTGGGTTCACTCAGGCTGTCCAACACATCTGCATTTGAGATGATCTCTTTATTACCAGGTCTGACTCTCCTGTTTCATTTTTTGCTTGCAGAAAACATTCTGTGAAACGGCTGCTCGGTGCTGCATCTACTTGTTACCTACTAAAAAAAAAAAAGAGTTTAATCTAATTTGTTTAATTGTATTTAGTTTAATCCACTTCCATCTAGGCATTTCAAAGGACTTGGCATAATAAAAAATGCACTCAACGTTATTCAATCCTGCAGAACCTGAATTTTGAAAAGAATTTGCTAGCTTAGGACAGCATAATTTTAGGATTTTGGATATAGACATTAGTGTTTCCTTGATTAGAGTTCTGACAGATAGTAGTATCAGGCAGTTATGCTTTTTGGTGAAAACTGGTTGTGGGATGATGTTTGGAGGCTTTTTTACTTTTGTTTCTGGGGGATATTTTATTAACATGTCTGCCAAGAAGCGTGGCCAAGAGTATATGCTGATTTTTTGGAACTTTTTTTGTTGATTATACTAACTTGAATCTCTGGATTATCTACTTCTGTAGTTTTTAAAACCATACCTATGGTGTTATTCTCAGTCATAAGAATGAAGACAATATAATGCTGGTGAAATGCTGCAAGCAGGTGCAGTGTCACAACTGACAAAATATATTTTTCCACAATCTTATTTGTGAGCATTAGTATAAACATACTTTGCAGAACAGACTATAATTATGTGGTCCCAATATAATTGTCAATTTCAAAATCTATTGTATTTGGCAAATCAAATCACCTTCTTGTGACTCAATTTAGGCTTTAGGAAAGACTTAAGAAATTCTTATTTGTGGAAAATTATTTATGGATTTTTGGGCCTCTCCACATATTAAAAACATTTTATTTAATTTTTTAATTTGCTCTCTGTTTTTTCTTTATCAGTTTTCCTGCTTTCTTCTCTTTTCATGTTTCTTTCCTTTTATATTTGTTTCTTGTATTCTTCTTTTTCATCCTTTCTTCTGTATTCTTTCCTTCTTTCTAATTATGAACTAATTATTAGATTTAATTTGCATTATTTTTCTTTTTAAAGTTTTTTTTTTAGCAAAACAATGTGTTCAGGTGGGCTTTAGCCTGCAGAATCAAAGTTTTCTTCTCTGATGTGAATAGCAACCTCAACCTAGTGTATCACAACAAAGAAAACTTAAAAAAGATCATGACAGAGCCAGGTAAGAAGGGGAAAACCAGAAACAAGCCCAGATGGAAAAATGTGTGTGTTTGGAAAAGCTGTGTTGATTTCAGGTCTTTTGATGTGAATCTCATCCTAACATTCCTTGAGAGTGAGCTAATACTCTCTCTGTTTGACCAGACATGGTGGAATGGATCAGTTCTCATTCTCAAGCACAAGGGAAAGTGATTTCATTCTTTCAGGTGCTTGCCTGTCTGTGACGTAAATAGAAGTAATCTTGTGTTCTATAACTAGAAAAGTAGGATATAATTATGCTGAAAAGGATGTGGTCTGGCTCGATTTCATAGTTCTTAACTCACTGCTTACTCATATATTTTTGAATGATAAACCAACAATGTTTGCAGCATCACGCATCCTGATGCTTTGATCTTGACTGAGTTATTACTGTAGAGTTGTAAACCTTGGTGACAGCATTTGGCATGGTTCATGTTTAGCTGATTTTGAACATTAGAAACACTGAATAGTGAAATCTCTTTCTGCTGAAATCTGTGACAAAACTTGCAACATTTCACTGCTAAAATTAAAAAAAAAAAATAAAAAAATGACAAAACGTTGGGAAAAAATTATGCTTGGGAATCAGCTTGAATCAGATAGATAAGTTTCTTCCTTTTTGTACAACTGTGGCCCTACTAGTTTATATACTGCCTATGTAGATAGTATATATACACACAAGCAATCCTGTAGAACTGCGAATTCAGCAACAAGCCATACAGATTCTGGGATGAGACATGCAGAGCTGAAAGAGTGAGTGCAAGGTTAATGAAAATGTCAGGAGTAGAGTGTAAGACTCGTGGTTCTACATTCAGTCAGCAGTGGCTTGTGCCTTTCCTGTTCTGACTTCAAACAAATACTCGTTTACCTTGTTGTGTGCTCTAAGACTGCTGCCACTGAAAGGAATGGCCCCTTCCTCTACACGTGTTTTTCACTGGTGACTGTACAGTGGGTCAGTTTAGTTTGTTGAGCTGATCAAAAATTGACCTTATTTATGTATTATTTTACTTTGAAAACTGTCGGACAGGTCATTCAATGTGCTCTGTGCAAGTGCCAGCTTATGGGAAAGAATTAAAATGCATTTGAGGTGTGACTAGGAGGGCTGGAAAGCATTTTATCTTGGTGATAATGCATCTTAACTGCCTTAAACCAATTGTGAATTTGCTTTTTTTTTTTTAGCACAAAGCATTATAGTGCATCTCTAGGATCACAGTGACTGTCCAGTACAAGCTTCTGGCTCATAGTAGATCCAACATGATTTGATTTAGGTCAACTGCCTTCTAATCTAGATTGAGCTGACTTAAGTTTCTTCACGTGGACTGTGAGTTAAGTGCTTGCCCACTGACGGTTATGGGAATATGGCTGATGCTTCCTAATTTATTAACTCTGAAATTTGTTCAAGTGCCAAATCGAAAGGGAGAAAGTGAATTGAAATATGGTTTAATGATTAAATCTTGTTTGACAGTCTAGATAAAGGAGAAATAAATAAATGCAGAAAATATCTTCATATACTTTGGCAACTAAGTTGGTGTAAATCAACAATGTACCATTATGAAAAATTAATCTGTATCTTTTGTTATTAAAATTGATATTGAAATGTGTGGTGTTCATTAAGTATTTTCCTTATTTGGAAAACAGGAGTTTAAGCAATGTAAGATTTAAAAATATTTGATTTATTTTACAGTTTCGCATTCATTACGTGAAATCATAAGGCTGGCTTAAAGCTTACAATAAAAGGAAACAAGACCTCATTTTCAGCTCTATAATAGTAAAAGAATGAGCATCATTACCAATAAATCTGAAGTTTTCTTCTGTCTCAGGATTAATGTTACATTTGCTATCTCTGGCTTTGTCTTTCTTTTCCTTAAGTTCTTAGAACAAATAATACATGCCTTAATCTTTAACTTCAGATAATCAGAGTTACCGACACCTGGAATAATGTGATGAGCAATGTAAATTTTATACACATATAGTCATAATAATTTAGAACATCTTCTTAATCTATTTATGATCGGCTAATGACTGAAATGTTTTACCATTGTGTGGGATATTTTATAACTGAAGTTTTAATGGGTGAATCAGTAACACCTGGCTGTCTGGAATGTCTTTCTTTTCCCCCTGTTAGACATTTAAATACATCTCTGGAAGGCCCACGGGGTGTGATGTGACATATAAGCTCTTAAAAGGAGGAAAATTAGTTCTTGATACCATAATGATCAGTGGGATGAACGTTTGCATACTTAGCATTAATGCTGTTAAATGTAAGAGTTTGATTAAGACTCTTAAGAAGGTTTTTTTTTTTAATTTCCTTCCCTTTAATGCCCTTTCTAGTTTCACTTTTTGAAATTACAAAAGGAGCTGCTGTTTTGCTGCTGCCTGTGGAGGAATTTTGAATCTTTTAATAGCCTTTTCTCTCTTAGTGCCGTTGTCTATGTTTTCTTCTCAAATCATCTATAACACCAGCAGAGCTTCTTAGCTAGTAAGTGCATTAGGCACCTTGGTGCCAACAATGCAAGAGTACAAATTCAATGAGATGTTCTCCTAACAGAATATATAATATTGCATTCTTAAATGCAAAAATATTAATCTAGTAGCAGTCCATTTTCTATTATTGCATTAAGACACTGTATTTGTAACTCTTTATTTCTTGCTCTTTTGCATCATTAATGTTACACATTTTTCGTTTATCCAATTTTAGATTTTGTGCCCTACTTCAGATCTGAAGTGAACAAAGCACAAGAATGATAAAATCACAATAATTTCAACATCTTCTCTTAAGTGAATAAGTCTTGATAAGGGCCTGCACATGTATATTCAGGTTGTCCTAACTGTATTTTCTTGTTTTAATGTTCCTGCTGGGTGGATTTAGCTGTTGTTTTTAGGATGTAATAGTGAAAGTCTTGGTAGTAAAGGTGGCTTGGTGATACCTATCATCTAGTAGATTTCTAATAGGAACTTCTTAAAAAAACATTGTATCTCATATCTTTTTCCAGTTAAGTAGTTAGACTTCTCAGGCATTGTGATATTGCAGAGTTAATCCTATAAAACTGTAGAATGACAAGTTAGTGGCATTCTTCTGAGAAGACCATAGCCACTGTAGTAAATAGGATGGGAGTAATTGATGTGCCCACATGAGTATGTCCTTTAATCTTGCTCAATGGGGTAGGTTTTCTAGGAATATATTAATTTGTGGCTATTTTATGGTGGTTGCAAGTCCTGGGATTTTAAGAAAGACTGACATTTTCAATTTTTTCTGTGATGTCTTCTGTTGGCACCTGCCACCTTAAGTGTTCTTACATGTACACCACTTAATTATAAGGTTCAACGTGTTATAAATAAAATAGATGTGCTTCCAGTGTACTGATTGAAATGATCAGCAAAAAAAATAGGCTTTTAATTTTTTCTGTAAAGTAATGAAAATAACATTTCTTCTTTCAATTATATTTCTTTGGAAGCACTGCTTCTGATCACTGCAAATAGGTAGAGAGTTTTCATCTTTAGTTAATGACAAGAGAAACAGTCCTTCACATGGATCTTGAATGCTAATGTGTTATGTATCTTTGATCACATGGAACTTGCATGGCCTTTTTACTAACGGATTTCAAAGACCTTGCCAAGGCTGAATCCAGGTAAGGCTTAGATTCCTCAATTTACAGAAAGAAAAGAAGAATGAGCCAATGTTTTTCTAGCATGCTAGAAACAAAAGCCAGTCATCCCCTTCTATTAAGGCACCTGCTAATCAACAGCCATTCCCTTTCTACAGAGATGCTTGAATTGTTGTGCTCTGTTTTATACTGAATACTTTTGCCCTCAAATACTGCATATATGCCTTCAGGCTCTCAGAATTATATGTTTATTTTCAGAATAGGCCTCCAAACACATATGAGGGAGTAATTTGATCCTTTTCCCAATCAAACTCAACATGCAACATTTAATATTTTTAGTAGTTTAATGCACTAATATAACTGTAAATAACTGTGCTGATGTCACTTTTCCATACTTACTTGTTATTGAGTTAGTATTGGTTCCTGAGTTTCAGATTCCCCTTCAGACTATCCTCTTGGCCCTCTTTTGGACACTCTCTAATAGCTTAATATCTTTCTTATATTGCAGTGCCCCAAACTGCACACAATATTCCAGGTGAGGCCGCCCCAGTGCAGAGCAGAGCGGGACAATCCCCTCCCTTACCTGGGTGGTGATGCTTTGCCTGATGCCCCCCAGGACAGGGTTGGCCCTCCTGGCTGCCA
Organism: Anabacerthia variegaticeps; assembly: GCA_035583185.1. Classification (NCBI taxonomy): domain Eukaryota; kingdom Metazoa; phylum Chordata; class Aves; order Passeriformes; family Furnariidae; genus Anabacerthia; species Anabacerthia variegaticeps. The sequence continues at coordinate 13,024,745 of JAWWEW010000166.1, read as the reverse complement.
GGGCAGTGCTGGCTCTGATTCAACTTGCCATTAATAGTTTTAAGTATCAAAAAACTGGATGGCATCATACAAGAGCTAGCAAGTATTACTTTTGGTTATTGAGTTATTTATATAACTACATTCAAAGAAATGAATGAGATTTATTTCTAGCTCTTGGTTCTCATCAAAACAGTTCCTTGCTGAAAGTCTCTGCAGCTTTGTAGGAGCATTCTGTGGTTCCCAGGTACCCCTACAGAAATCTTGAAGTGCAGGTGCCCCAGGGTTGCCTGCAACACTGCTTTTGTTGAGTTTCTCTTTGATTTCAATTTTCTCCTTCCCTGAAGGTATTATGAGTTTGACAGTTTCACTGTGGTTTACTTATTCCCCAACATCAGACTGTCTTACTGGTAAAATGAAGATCTGTATTAGCAAGACGTAAGGCTCAGTATTTAGGTACCATGTCAGAAATGAAGTTTACAAGTGATGCTAGTACAGTCTTCCCTTTCTTCTGCATCAGTCTGTCCTTAACTTCTGAACAATCTTCCTGCTGTTACCAAGAAGCTCCCAGATTATTCCTGTCGGGGCTTTTGCTCTAGAGTTCAGATACACACTCATCTTCTGTGTGCTGTTTTCTGCGCTCTTCCTAAAGCTAGGTCAGAACACTAGGCTTGCAAAATTCTTCCCATCTTCTTCTCATCCTAGTCTTTATTTCTACATCGTGTCTAATATTTTTGTAGCTGTGATGACCCATATTTCCAGAGTCTTTGTGAGTTTAGATTTCAAGCAGAGCTCTAGATGATTTAAACATCTTTTAGTAAACTGAAACTGTTTTATTTTGGATGCTTTGTGACTATGAGTTCTTTATTCATAGCTTTACTAAAACCTCATTTGTCAAACAACCTGGACGGTCTTCCAGGACCAGTTGAGGCCTGCCAGAATCCTCCTATTAAATCTGATACAAACCCTGAGTTAAGCATATCATCTTGTCAGGTTCTCGGCGTCTAGACAGACAGCTCCTAATGTACACAGATAATAGGTGTGGCAGCAGCAGTTCTGCCTGGGCGTGCTTCTGCAAGGCAGTGCCTTCTTCCCCCCTGTGTTTGCTGAGCTTTCTGTTTTGCAATGATCTTAAAACACACATGTAAATGCTAACAAGAAGCAGTATCCAAACAGACTTCATTTACAGTAATATTTTAGCAGAATGTTTCTTTTCAAGGGGATTGATAAAGCATTAGTAGTTCTATATTTTCAAACACCTATGCAGGTAAAACCTGTCTAGCTTTGGTGAGACTAACGTGAATGTATTTGAACTGAATACTGGTCTTTCTCTTCAAATTTAAAAGCCATTAAGAAGGCTTCATTTTAACTTCTTGAATGATGTGGTAGTTTCAGACAACTGAGCTCAAACTTTTCAAACAGCAATTATATTTTACTACATTTTAAAATTCTTTAGAGAAGACATATTTCATTTAGATTTTATGTAATCTGATGCAAAGATCTCCTCACTTGTTTTTTATTCATGAGGGATCAGAAATAATATTATTTGTGTTACGGACTTTAGGTGTCTGCTTTAGTAAGGTGCTAATCATAGATTTTTCAAGAGTGATTCCTTTTCTATGTTGCAATCCAAACAGACATGCAAGATCAAAGAGAGGAAGGGACTCTCCCATTCTGCTACATCATCAGAATTTTGAAACATGAAGTACAGATTTGTGGTCTTTCATTTTAATGGAGTGCTTTTGTTTTCTAGATTTTAAAAATAATGAATGGGAGTTCAGTGCTCTTATTAGCTCAAGAAATAAGTGCAGGATACTGGTTTATGATGAGAGGTGGAGGCATCTTATTGAAATTAGTTGAATTCATGGACTTAGGAAAAATGAGAGGATAACTTAAAATTCTAGGATTTAGTGGCTGTACTTGGAGAGAAGAAAAGGTTTGACTTTGGAACATATGGATATCAGCAAGCCATCGAATGTCAGGTCTTAGACTGTCAGCTAGAAAATAAACAAAGAGTTGTGAAGTTTATTTTTGCTGCCATGTCACTGAAATGAAGAAACACATGCTGCACAGGGACTGAGAACTACATCACCCCTTGGTCTTCCTTCTTCTCCTCCAATATCTATTTACCATGCATCTTCTAATACATCTATCTGTGCATGGAGAAGAACACTGGGTACTTATGAAAGTTGTGAAAGTTGGCATTTTTCTTTTGTTGTATGCAAAATAGATGAAGTACAGTTTGCAGAGAAAAATATGACCATACACCAGAGGTCCTAAAAAAACCCTTTTATATAGGATAGTATGCTAAAATTCATGTAGAAAGATCCATAAAATGAGTAAAGACTCTTTGATTGATAAGTTATTTTTGGCCTTAAATTGTTTTGTCCTTCCGTATAGAACAAGTGCCTTTTCTTTATGCTGTGTAATAACCAGAGTTTACAGAGAAATCCATTAATTCTTTGTTATCTTCAACAGCATCATTGAGAAAAATATTAAACATGAGACGAATGCATGAGACTGAGGATCACTGCTCTACATTGTCTCTTACATTTGGACTTGTGTCTTCTGCAACATGAATGATGAACATTTTTATTAGGTTCAAGCTGTGCAACTAGCAGATCACTGATCACTTATTCTTTTAATTTCATCTACATGAGATGAACCTTTCTGAGCTATTTTGGTTTATATTGATATATCCTTTTTGTTGTGATTGTAATTTTTCTATCATTTTAAGAATTCAGTATTTTTTTAATGGTTGAATCACTCATTAGAAATGTAGGGTAAGGCAACATTCAGCTTAAAATTAATGGATTTGTTTATTGCAGTTTTATCTTTGTGTTACCTGAAGCAGAGAATATTTTTTGTTTGTTTTGTTTTCATTTTGAGTCCTTTCATCCACAAAGAATGGGGATTAGCCTTTGGCCAAAATAGTGCTTTCAGGCCCTTTCAGCATTCAGTAACTGTTTACTTATCCAGGTATAAATGGGTAAAAACATGGTTAAAGCTCCCGGCTGCAAGGTCAGCTACCTTCTTAAAATTCAACCTCATGAGCTCCGTTCAGCTGAGGGCTTGCTGGTATTAGCCATTAACTGCCTGTTGCATGTAACCTGCCCTTGTCTTACACAGAGCTCCACACGAACCTCTAGTACTGTACAACAGACCCTCGGCTGATGCCATGAGAGAAACAAAAGCAGTTTAACTTGTGATCAGTGATCATATGATCCATTTACAGGGTGCAAGCTCAGTCAAGTAGAACCAGTAAATCATTAAATATTCACTCAACACCATTCCTGCTGGGCAAAACATCACAATCTGATTTTCTTAAAGTTGCTGGTCCAACATTATTAGCAGCCTTTCTTGGTTTAACAATAAGTTTTTTAAATCCTAAATTACTTAAAAAAGTATAAAATCTATTGCAAATCATAGGATATTATAATGCATGGCAAAGAAAGTAACCTCTTGAACTAAAATTATCTCTGAGGAACATAAAGCATTGGATCATGCATATGACAAAATGACTACCTCCTGGGACTGTTGGGTCAGGTCTACTTCAGGAGAAGACTTAAACTTACCTCAGTTCAGAATATCTTTTAAGAATATGGTTATATGCTGGCCTGAATAAATTAAAGCTACATAGAGGTCTCTAGCCCTTAACAAGTGGTTTCTGTATCTTTTTTTTTTACCATTTATCACACAAAGTTCCTTGCCTTAAAAAAAAAAAAAAAAGTCATGCATTTTTCCAACATCTAGAATGAGCATTTTTCCTGGTTTTTATTATCTTGATTAATTTTTGTTTAAGTGGAGCTATTTCAGAAAACAGACACAGTGCATGGAAAAAATAACTCTTTTTCATCAGTCTTTTAATGATTTTAGTTATTTGGAGAAATGTATTTTTGTGCCTTATTAACTAACGATGGATGGAACTTGTTGTTTTAGATGAGTAACCAACATTTAGAATGAAGCACAGTGCCCCCTGTTCTGTGAAGCTGGAAAGGTGCTACTTTGATTAATTCACAAAAAAACTGCAAGTTTTTAAAACAGACAACTTCTTTATTCTATAGATTGAAATGGAGATAAAGGGAATAGATAAGCTAATGCTAAATATTAAAACTGGGAAAAATAAAAAGTTAAGTACATTCTGGAAGATGAGAAACCAGTAGATGAGTATTTGTTTCACTGAAAAGTCTGCTTACTTTAGCTTTATGCTTCTTTTTGTCAATGAATCTGAGCCTGATGAAAGAGGTTCTGTACAAGTAGAGATGGCGGTGGGTGATGATTGCCTTTTTATTTTAAATAGCTGAGCTGGAAAAGATTGTTTTCTTTCTCAAGGTGTATTTCTGGTGTTCTTGTATTCGTGTCTGTTTAGATCAGAGAGGACGAGTGTGGGTACAATAAAATATAACTTTGGAAATACGTTCAAACGTGTAACAGGATTTTTTCCCCTTAGATGAAAATTGAGGTTACATTATTCATACATTAAATACTGTGTTTGCAGCAACCATTATTTAGTTGGTTGTTTCTCTTCTTTCAAGATTATATCCATAAACTAATAAATGGATTGAGAAAGCATCTGTATTAGCTTCTTTCACTATCACAGAAGAACACTTAGCAGCTTGGTTTAAGAGACATGTTTTACAGGGAAGAAAAAAATAAATTAAGCTCCACAGAGCAATCTGAAAAATAGGAGCTTGAAGAAAATAAGATATAGAAGAATTTTCATATACAATAACATTTCAGACAGTAAAATAAGATAGATGATGGGAGTCTTAATCAAGTTAACAACCAACCTAGAACATGCCATTTTTCTGTTATGCTGATCTATTTGCAGTTCTGCTAAGTGCAGGTTCCTAAATCTCTGTGTGTTAATGTGGGATTAATTTGCTAAATGGTGCAGCAGTTTAAGGATCATGCTAGTGGGAATAAACTTAATTCCTTTGGTGTTTCAACAGGAAATTAATGAAATTATGCTAGCCTGCAGGTGTCTACCAGCAAGTAAAAGGCATATGCCTTCCAATCTTCTCTATCCAAAATATATAGAAGTGAAATTGTTAAAAAGGGACCATCCTTTCAGGTGTTTCTCTTTGGGAGCAATATGAAAGTACAAATATTGGGCATTTTATTTGCTACATAACTGGAAGGTTCTCAGTTACTCTTTGTGATGATGGCACTACAAGAAACAAAATAGTATTAAAACCAGAAATTCAATATGTATAATCATGTAAACTGCTGGGAACATTTTTGTTTTCCTGCTCAGTTGTATTGCTCTGCCCTATCAACATGTAATATCCTGCCTCTGGAATCAACAGAGGTTTTGACTTCAGTTTTTTGATTTAACATTAAGTAGAGCACCCTGAATGTTATTAGCCAAGCTGTGGCACACTGATTTTTTTCTTTTCTCCTCACTGATGCCTCCAGCACTTGTGACTACATTTTGGCCACTCTCTAAGTGAACATATGTGGTGAATCAGCACAGGGCGGCTCTTGGTCCTGGGTGGTGGGCATCAGATGGAGCTGCTCTTTTAACAGCAGTGGGAATTGTATTCACATGAAAGATTGTTTTTTCATCTGTTGTTAATTATTTAATAAGGACTGGTGGAACGAACAAAAAGCATTGAGTGCCGTTAAATACAGAACTTAGAGATTTCCCTGGCAAGGTGTTAATATTTGATGCAGAGATTGTTTTTGCAAGCAAACATACAGTCTCAGCAGGTATTGACTAAAATGGCCTGAGAAGGGAAGGTGATCTTCCTTTCCGATGAATAGAAAGCTCTGTGGGGCTGGCTGCCCGCTGTCCCCTACAGCCCTACATGCAAAGGAGGGAGTGCTGGAGGTGCCATTGTGGGGGCTGTCGGCCATTGTGGGGGGCTGTTGGCCAGTCGGGTGTTGGCGGCTATTCAGGGAGTGGCAGCCGTTTTGGGCGTGGCAGCCACTTTCGGGGTGGCAGTTCTTTGGGGAGTGGCGGCTATTCGGGGAGCGGCGGCCGTCATTGTGGGTGTGGCTGCCATTGTGGGTGAGGCAGCCATTTTGGGGGTGGTGGCCGTTTTGGGGGTGGTGGCCAATTGGGGCGTCACGGCCATTTTAGGGGGAGGTGGTTGCCATTTTGGGGGTGGCGGCCACTTTCTGTGTGGCAGTCCTTTTGGGGGTGGCGGCCATTCTTGGGGTGGTTCCCATTCGGAGCGGTGGCCATTTTAGGAGTGGCCGCCATTCGGTGTGCAGCGGCCATTCGGTTCGTGGCAGCCATTCTGGGGGTAACGGCCGCCATTGTGGGAGTGGCGGCCAGGGGGGCATGGTGGCCATTTTGGGGCTGGCGCCATTTTGGGGGTGGTGGCCATTTTTGGGCATGGTGGCGCTATTCTGGGGGTGGTGGCAACATTTTGGAGGTGGCAGTGCCATTTTTGGTGTGGTGGCGCAATTTTGGGGGTCTTGGCACTGTTTTAGAGGTGGCCACGCCATTTTTGGGTTGTGACATTCTGGGTGTGGTGGCGCCATTTTGGGGCATCAGCGCCATTTTGGAGGTAGCAGCTCCATTTTGCGGTGGCGGCGCCATTTTGAAGGTGGCGGCACCAATCATTCACTATTTAGGTGAGACAGTGGAAAAGTGGAAAGTGCAGTTTTATTGCAGTAATGAAGTATTTCTGACTGATAAAATTGTATCATATTTAAAGTGCCACATTTAGTGAGGGGAGTGGAAAGATGTCCTTTAGCACAAAGGTGCTTCAATGAGAGAAAACGAGTAAATTCAAAACACAACAGTTGTATTTTAAGGAACTGAGCAGTTTCAGGTTTTTAAAGAATGCTGTTGGAGCTTTGCAAACTGTAAAACTTTTGGTGCATCAGTCTATTTCTAATAATTTAATCTAAAGTTATAAGTAACTGAAAATGAATTGTGATGTGAATAGTCAAAATGTGTCATCTTGTTTTTAACTTTGGTACTTTATGCAGCCCATAGATATATTATTTAAAAAAAAAAAAGTCATGTGGGTAGTGAGACCAAAGTCAAGTGCTGAAACTACAGATACAAATAATATTTTTCTAGCATTTCTTCCACAAATCTTAGAATACGTGTAACTGGAGATAAATCTTTCTTTAAATATGAATGTCTGAAGATATTTGCCTTGATATTTATTTCTGTTGTTCCACTCGAAGCTGGATAACTGGAGCAGAGGAGGCAGAGACATGAAAGTTGGCTCTGTTCATTTTGTTTCATTATGTTGCCTGAGAATTTGTGTTTATAGAACAATTAACTCAGTGTTCTAGAAAGTAGAACTAAATATCAGATTTTCTACTACAACCCTTTTCTACTTTCTTCCACTTCTCTATTCATAGATAAAGAAAAAAAAATCCAACAAAAAAACAAATAGAAACACAACAATGAACAAATCCAAAGCATTCAGTTAAGCATTTTGGAGTATAATTTATGTACATTCATAGAGACTCAACTTGAAGAATTTTTTTCCCCTCCTCTTCCAAACTATTCCTGCCAACAGATGTCTTAGCAATGGCTTATTTTCTGTTGCTGTATAAGAGACATGTATTTGGGTGATGGTCTTGAAACACTTGGAAGAAAGGTGGAAAGTGGCCAGAATATGATATGCTGGTCTTGTGGGCAGTACAGAGCTGAAACACCTTTTGCATCAGAATTGTGTTAAAGTCTGCTACGAGAAGTTTACAGATACACTTACCAGTGGGATAGCATCTATAATATCACCTGCTCTGTGAGACTACTAGTCCTGCTTCAGACACGTGTGAAAATTCCCGTTAAATTCTGACCCAATGCAAACATTTATTCAAATGGAATTGCCCTTTGTAAAGCTGCTTCAATGTAGGAAATGTAACCTTGAGGATACACAAGACATGTTCAAACAATGAAAAGGACTCTCAGAAATGGTGCTGTGCCTTAAGAAACTGCTGCCAATGCAGAATTGCAGTATCAAATCTTTATATTTTGTTGGTGAGCTGAATTCTAAACTCTCAGTAACTCTATTATCACACAGAAATAATAGTTTAGGAAAAAGGTAACTCAATGAGAACTTTAGGACAAGGGGCAATGAGCAGAAACTGATGCACAGGAAGTTCCACCTTAGTATGAGGAAAAACTTCTTTTCTGCGCAGCTGGCCAAACCCTGAAAGAGGTTACCCAGAGAGGTTGTGGTGTCTCTCTCAGTGGAGATATTCAAGAACTGTCTGGACATGTTACTGTGCGATGTGGTCTAGGATGGCCCTGCCTGAGCAGGGAGGTTGCACCAGATGACCTACTGTGGTGCCTTCCAACCTGACCGATTCTGTGATTTATGTAAGTACGGTGGAATAGTTTTGGATCACTTTCATTTTGCACTGTTGTTTTATGTGCTTGGTTGTATTCCAAACATGAATGCAAGAAGAGCTCTTGTATAATCCGGGCTTATTTGGTCTTTCTGTTAAGCTTCAGTTCCTTAAGTGGTTTTTACTTTTCTGTTTACTTTGTTTGCTTGTGGTAGCAGTCTTGTTGCTACCCAGATTTTTATATTCAGGGTGTGGAAAAGGGAAATATTTCTTCTACTTCCTCTACTCACTCAGTTTAGTGGTCCATGCTTGTATCTGCAAATTTCAGGGTTCATTTGATGTTTCCAGTGTTATAAAATGAGAGTACCTCCCACTTCTGTGGGCAATATTACAATTCACAATGTGTTTGTTACATTCTGTCAGTGTGTATGCTTGTCTGAAAGTGTCATCTTATTGGCAAATGGTAGATTCAACTGCAGGTGAAAAGAATGAGAGATAAGTGACAACAGGAGTGGAAGAAGAATGTTTTGTTCCTTTAGTCCATCTTTGGTCAGTGAAAGCTGTGGGCTTCAGTGTTGATAACAATGATTTCCATTAGTTTTTGTAATATAATTATCAAATATGGCATAAATTATTTTGATTAAGGAGCTAGAATAGTACAAAGTCAACATAGCATATGTTCAGTGATTTAAGTACCAGTGAATAGTTTTTATCTTGACAAGTAGACATGCTTTCATGGAGATCAGGTTTTTTCCAGTGCTGTGTGACCTTTTTGTTAATGAGATAAAACATAAAATAATTATATTTTAAGAGGCACATCTTATACTCCTTTATGCTATCAAGTAAGAGAGGATATTTAAATATTATAATTGTACTTGTTAGTGATACAACAGCTACTAGAACCCCATGTTTTGATTTCGGTAAGCCCGTGGTTCTAGACAGTTGGTGGGAGACTGAAGAGAGAACTAAGGGAACAAGGAAAATGATTTCTTGGAAGACTGAGTGACATAAATTACAGTGAGAAATTCTGGAAAATTCTCTCTCTTAGGTAGCCAAGGGGATGTGAAGAGGAGAGTTGATCACAGTATGCTGATAGCATCACCTCAAGTGAACAGCAGCACAAGGAGTAAGATTCAGAGTTATGGGCAGTAAATAGGAGAAGAACCAGCTGTTGTAACTGAAGCTTACACACCCAGGGTAGAAAAAAAAAGAACAATTTTAATGGCAGCACTGATTTGCTGGAACAGATTTCCTAGAATCGTGACAGACTGTACATAGATGGCAGTTTTTTAGCCAAGACTGGAAGTGCTCAGTACATGTCAGCTGTACAAGTAACCATAGTAACAGCTGAAACCAAGAAAAATTCAACAGTCCTATAAATGAGCAGTTACTCTGTCTGACAAAAAAACTTCTACTCATCCCTCAACTGTAGTATGTCCTGAACTTCTGCAAATTTGGGGGAACAGTTTCTTGAGCTGACGGATAGACTTTGTTAACTCTTTTCTGGAATGTATGCATGAGGACCACTAGTTAGAGTGGTTCTTCAGTGGGAGCATAGAAAGCCTCACAAAGAGACAGAATCCAATGCATTTTAGGACAGTATTCATTAGATCCATCATCTCAAGGAACAAAAAATTCTCACTTAGCAGTATTTCATGGGTAGACTGAACTCCAAGAACACACACACAGAGCTTGGAAAAGGATTTTTGAGTTAAACCAACTCCTGCTGGTTTTTTCTCTCATCTCATGCAGGGCTGAAGGTTTCTTACAAATAAATTGAAAAATTGGACATCAAGTATTAATAAGTTCAAGAAAAATAGTTATAAAAATGAGTTACATATTTCTGATATGTAAACATGGACAAGAAGTCTCAAGACAGCTCTGAACTACTCTATGTAGAACATTATTTTACAGTTAAGAAAATCTGAGTCGTAAGTGCTGTGACTCTTTTTTGTGTACTACAGTTTTCTGTTTCTTTATTTTTAGCAAATTTATGTCATTTACCATAACTATTTGGATTGCCTCTCCATTTTATAGCATCCAGTGTCTCCCAGTGTTTTTAGTTTATTTTGATTCACCAAAAGCTCTGGTAGTATACTGACATGGTACTGCTCTTCTGCAGGTTAATGCTTTTGTGTGTGATTTCTTATCTCTCATGCATTCATTTGTGAAGATCCTGAAATTAATTGCTGTTCCTGTGGTTAATCATTCCCATCAGTTTGTTTCTTTTTTCTAAGCAGATGCTTTACACATTAATAGGATATTGATTAATCACATGCTTTATATCCCTAAAATAGCTGTGTTTGTATTCTTAAGTCATAAGGCCTAAATGCTCTTTCTTTAAAACTTAAATTTGGCTGTGACATTGCCTTGTTTTGGCCATCCACTGTGGAAACAAATCTGTACACAGACACACTTATAAAATCATCAGCTTTCAAGAGAGTTTTACATATGACCGGTGGTAGCTGAAAAGCAAAAAGATGCAAAATGTGTCTGTTGGGTCTTCTATCTGGGACAGAGATCCTCATGGAAGAGGGAAATCTCACAAACACATGAACAGTTCACCCTACGAACTGTCAGTCCATGACAGGGACACCAGTTGTCCTAATTCGGATCCAGAGACAAAAGCCTTCAGAAGTCTTGATCCCTCCACACCCACACACCTCCAAACCATGTGAAGTTTACCTTCAGTCAGGTCATCAGCTCTTTAAAGAAAGACAAAGTAGGAACAGAGGCAAAACCAGAAATTTGTTCAGTGTTTTCCACCCCCCAACCCCCAACAGTGCTGTTGGTATTTCTGATTGAGACAACACTAACTTTATCTTTGCCTCCTCTCTGCTTCCTGTGTGCATGCTCAATTAAATACTGTTTTTCATTTATCTGGAAAAAGTCCCTTTAAAGGTTGCCATTATAGGCCAGCGCTTCCATTCCTATTTTATTGTCTGATGGCTTTGATACACTGGACGCACTCTCATATTATTGTAATCTGGTTTGTTTTTTTTTTTTGTTTTTTTGGGGTTTTTTTCAGTTTGCTTGTGACAAAAGCACTCTAAAATCCATTGGACATTTGACAAACACAGGAAATTACACATACAAATTCACCAAAATTATCTCCAGAAATATTAGTATGACTGTCATATTTAAGTTACTCATATGATATTTTCTATACTGTAATTTTGTTTTAGTTTGGCCTGTTTGTTGGAGTTTTTGTTTTGTTTTGTGTGCTTGGGTTTTTTAGGGGGGGTCAGGGGTTAACATAATCTTGTACCCTTTAGTATGTTCTGAAGGAAATGATGCTTCCATAAGTTAGCCCACACAGTAAGCAATACCCACACTGGCTTTACATTTCAAATGTTTCATTAGACTACCTTTTGTGCTCACAGCTCTCTTTACTTCCTGAAATCCTTCAAAATGCACTATAGAACATGAAGCTATCACATAAAGTTGAGTTTGTTTTCCCGGTCTCAAGCTACTTAGTGCAAATACAATTTTGTGCCAGTCAGCCCAAGATGTGTTACAGCACCATTAAAGCCAAGCCTCTTAATTACAAATGTTTTGCACTGCTAGTGTGATGCACAGACTTCTTGGAAGTAGGTTTCCTTCAGCAGCGTGCAGTTTTACAGTACAGTCAACAGAATGTTGCAGAATAGCAATTACGGGAATAAGGAGAATGCACAAGCTATTGGAGTGAACGCTTCAATGCTGATACATTTTTTTCTGATAAAAGCTACTCAGAGAAGAGGATATTCAAGTTATTGTAGCAATTAGTTTTTCTAAGATGTCTATCTATATGAAGTGTTTCATAGTAGGGAAAAAAACCCGCTTTGTAGTAGAATGCAAAGTTTATTACATTTCTAGACTACGTTATCCTTGTCAGCTAGATTAAAGCATTCTCCTAGTTTCTGTCCTATATTACCATAACAAGTGAGGAAATAATGTAGTGTTGTTACATGGAGCAGCTTATAAATTTTGACATAAGTGTGAGAGAAATCACTTGAAATGTGAAGCAACCAAGAGGAATAATTAGGAACAGCAGAATGATCTCAGTAATATGACAACAGTTTCTAAAGCACCCCACAGGACTGAAATCATCAGGTTTGCTTGACCTATATCTTTAATAATACAGCTCATTGCCCTTGTATTGAAGCTAGAGGGTAGGACAAAGTATAAGCTTTATCATGTTTTAGGAGAAATTGCAAAAAGTTTATTTATTAACACAGCACGAAATGGCCCATTTCTATGATTACCAAACAGGAAAGCAAGTTGGGCCACAGTTCACCACACAGAACACTTTATAGTCAGACTTGGCTGGCAAAAAATATTATGTAACACTCAAATAAGATAAATGGCTGCATTGGCAGTGGAAATAACCTTCTGTTTAATTAGAAAATAAGAGCTATATGGGACAATAAAAATGGTTACTGCTTCCCTCAGTCACTGCTTAATAAATATGATAGTGCTGAAGATAATGCTAAGTGTTATTTATTTGTGTAATATCATGGGCTCTGTAATTGTTCATGTTCTTGATAGTTACCCTGCATACAGGATGAGTCCATATCATGTTTTCTTTGTTTGAATTTTAAAAAGGAAGGAGGATTTTTAAAAATTTTTCAACTGTTTTTAAAAGGCCAAAATATGTGACCATAGTTCATTCACCTCTCAGTGTTGCTGTAACCAAACTACTCATTTTCTTAGCTTGCCTTCAGGATAATTAAGCTTTGAAACTGAGTATTTCATACTTTCTAGGCTGGATTGTTTATCGCCTTGGGTATATTCCTGTGTCTGTGAGACAAGGGCATAATTTAAATTTTTAGCTGTCCATTTCATTATGGCTGTGTTTTGAATTAGTTCTACGGTCTGATTTTAGCTCCTTTCGTGTTTTAAGCACTAAACATACAAATCAAGTCCTGCAAGGCATGGTGTGGAAGACTGAAGATTTCAGTGAAGGTTTCTCTCTAAAGGGAATAGTTTTTACTAGTAAATTAACCATCAAATTGTGTTATGTTCATATGTATCAAAAGTTTCCTTTCTCTGTAGAGCTTATTTGTTAGATATGGACATTATTCCCAGTTCCACCTCTTCAGGAATGTACATGTATTTATCAAATGCTTGTCAGAAAAGCAGCGCATGGGATGCATTTCACAATATACTTTTAACAGGCTTGGTATCCAGTCCTATGGCTTTTGGTCACAGTCTGTCTATTTTGAATCTACAGTAAGTACAGGGATTTGAAAAAGGATATCAAAGATTTTTCTTGCTTTTATCCAAAGGGATAATTCAGAAGATGTTTCATCAAGAAGTTTTCACCCCTCCTTCCTTCCCTACATTCCCTCCCCCAAATGTAGACTGTATGTCAAGAGGCAAAACAAAACAAAACAAACCCCCTTTTCTTCACACAATTCACTTTAAGCTTCAAAATCCTCCAAAATCCCCAATCTCCCTTTGCAGTCTGGTTCCCACTCTCCAGCTTTCCTCATCTCCCTCAGAAAGAAAAAAGCTCTTCTTTAAGGGACTGATAGGTTGTAGAGCGATGCTTAGCAACAACATTCCTGTGCCTTAAGTAGCTGCAAGCCCCTAGCTGAACCCTTTGATGTGACTGTCAGGGCAGATTTATTTTGTTTTAGCACATTGTCTACTTGTCCAGATGTATCAGGAGATAAAAAGGAGTCATGTTTACACTCTTTTTGGGAGGGGGAGAGGGGAAGGAGATGTAATTAAATCGCATTTTTGATGAATCTCTGAGAGATCGAGATGAAGAACAGAGGAATTGGCTTGAATATAGAGGGGGAAACCCGTTTGCCTGCCCTGACACCTGACATTGTAGGAAAATGAAGTGTAAAACCATAGCACAATGTGTTGATTTGCTTCTGTTGAAGACTTTGACTTTGTGTTTTTTCATGTGCTGGTAGTTCATGAGAGTCCAGAAAGGCCTATTAGAGAGCAGCTGTTGTGCACCATAGACTCTTTCCTGTGTCTTATTTAATGCATTTATTTGTCCACGTTGAAAAAAAACCCTGTGTTTTCCTCTACAATGTTAATGTTATAGATCACATATCACAGAACTTCTGGCTAAGTGGCTGTCAATCAAATAATTAAAGAAAAAAAACCAAAACAAAAAAAAACCCCAAACTGAGCCTCAGTGATCTTTGGTAAATAAGTGTGCAGTGTGAGGCAGGCCTTGCTGAATTCTCCCAGAGAACAAACATGACTGATAAATACATTTTTGTTTATTTGCATTAAACTTGCACATTAAGCAACACCATTCTGAGCTCTATTAATAACCTGTGGTGTGCAGTGACAAGTCTGATTCCAGCATTTAGTGTGCCGTGGGTATGCCAAGTGAATAAAATGCTAGTTTTAATCTGCTGTTACAGAAGTTACTCTATTTGCATTTTAAATAGGTTACACTACAGCACCCCCTTCTGCTGACAGAATAGAGTGACAAGGGGTTTTAGCTGCAATTCAGTTTTCTTCCCACATGACAGAATGAAGATGACTTGAAAGCATTTAAAACTTTCTGATCTCCGCATTCCTGTGCCTATTAAGCAAAGAGTCCAGTGCAACTCAGCAACAGTCATTAAAGTACTGTTAGAATATAGCTTTCATTTTTTTGCAGCATTGTCCATTCTTCCTAAAAAAAATAAAGCAAGCAGAATGAATAGCAAAGGGAAGAAAGCCCTGTAACATTGCAAACAATTATGCCTGGTCAGTGAATGTATACACTGTTCTGCGTTCCTGTGATTATCATTGAATGTGTGTGCAATGTGTGTGCAAGTGATGATATTACATTACTGATTTAATTTATGGAACAGTCTTGGAAGTTCCTATCCAAAAAAAACCCAAAACCAACCAACCAACCAAAAAAACCCAACAACAACATAAAAAAACAAAAAAAAAAAAAAAAACCCACAAAAAAACCCCCAACCCCCCCCCCCCCCCCAAAAAAAAAAAACAGTCTAGCTTGCTGATTCTGTCTTTGCTTTTGAAGAATATATGAACATCAGATTGGCAAAAAACCTGTGTGGAAGTTCTGAGTCATCTTATTTCAAAACAGAGGGTTGTGAAAAGTAAGGAGTTACTGAATTGAACATGTGTGTATTTGAGTGTTTGTATGCAGTGTGGGTACTGTTGCTATGCCATAGCATAGCAGGAGACTTGGCAATTGCTCTCCTAGTGCTATGTTTTGTAGTTGTAATGTAATTGGCTGAAAAATATTACAGGGAATGGCTGAAGGAGACTTGGAATCTAATACACTTTCAGTGTACTTCCCTTCACGTAACTGACTTAGCTGTGCTTTTGTACCTTTTGTTGAAGTTGTAAATAAAAATCTCCGTATTAGTCTTTCACTCCTTCAGAACTCTTGGGCAATGAGTGAGATGTAATAAATGTCATATTTAGGCATTGGTGAGGTGGGGACTTAGAAAAAAGGTTAGCATCTGCTAGCATCTTGAAACTCATTTGTGGTTCACTTCAAAAGGAACTTCAAAGAACAGTTGTCTATGACAACTGAAAATTCTTTAGTAACAATTGCAGAGTTTTCTGGTCTGGGTTATGACAGGCTTATTTGGGGTTTGTTTTTTCCTTGCACTTTACTTTACTAGTATGTAAGCCCATTGAATCCTGCATAGTGTAAATGAAAAAAGGTGGCATGTGTCATATCCCTGAATGTGAAGAAGGTGAAGATGCTGGTAAAGAAATGCAACATAATAGGTATAATTATTGTCCTTACTTGCTTTCCCAAACTCAGATCAGGATTCAAGGCCAGAAGATATTTCTTTATTGTTTTATGCTTCTGGGGGTCTTTTTCTGAGTTCCTGATTTTCTTTAATACCAATCTAAGAGAAGAAAAAGCATTAAAAAATCTATTTTGGAGATGAGTATGACTGAGCAACTTTGAATTTATTTTGTAGTGTGATTTTAAATAGATTTATTCTTGTTTTAAAAGTGAACATTATGTTTTACAGTGAATAGATTGCTTGTTGGATTATATTAATGGGTATTGCTTTCATTCACTGTTGAATTGCTAAAATGTTTAAGTGCTCCTTTAGGGACAGATTCTGTCACCTACTGTAATGAAAGATACTGAGCCACTTGAACAGTGAGGTTTAACTTATAAGAAATGAATATATTAGAATGTGGTATATGATTAGGGAAAGGTGGCAATAGTGATGTTAATTTCCTTCAACTCATTAAACTGAACTGACTGATCTGAAGAATCTCTTGTATCCTTTTGCTTTTAAGATTAAGTAGCTATGATTTTTTTAAAAGATACAAGGCAAATACCATGCAAGACTTTTTGTCTACTGACCTTGAAAAAATATTGTTAAGAAGATGCTAAAATTCTTGGTATTAGAGTGATATAAGCTGAAAAAGAATAGTCTTGGAAGACCAAAGAATCTAGTGAGTATTTTTGTATGCTATATGTTACAGTAGAACAAATCAATTCAGGCTCCTTAAATGCAGTCATTGCCTTCTGATTATATTTGTGTAAAGTCTTGGAGCCTTTGATCAAAGAAAGGCATTTGTGACTAGGTCTAATCCAGGTTCTTTAAGGTGTTTAACTTGCATGGGGCTGGAGCAGGGAGAGGAGTGGGAAGGGGGAAGAGGTTGATAACAGCCGGGATTTAAATTTAGTTTTGCTGAACTTTTGTTTTGAAAGGATTTCTATTATACACCGCTTCCTTTTCCATACAGAAGATGGATCATTGAGTAAACCTAAAAGGGAAAGAGGATATGGGAGGAAATGGGTGGAGACTTGGAATTAATCTTCCAAAGAAAAATGTTTGATCAGCGGGTAGGAGAGGATGAAATCCTCTGATGTTGACAGCAGGCAACTTTCTGACTAGTGTGTGATTGACAACTTTGATGCTCCAGTGGGGAGCGAGTGTCCAGCCGTGCTCAGGCATCCTCTATCTGTGGGTGGTAGTGTTAATAATGTGGCAACTGGAAAGATTAATTGTGGACAAGCAGCAGGCTTACAAGGAGGGCTTCACAGGTCTAAAAGGAACAGTGGTAGGAAGGCCTCTGATCTGTCAGCCCAAAAGGAAATTAGTTAGGGCAGGCTGGAGCAGGCTTAAAAAAGGGAGGAGGGGTGAGGGTAAGATGGAGTAATGGAAGAAGGGAAGCATTTAAGATTTTAAAGCAAAATGAAGAGGATATTGGAAAAGGTCGCAAGGGGATGGGGACAATGTTCTTGAAAGACCTTAATATACTACATCCTCTTACAGTACTTGTAGAGTTCAGCTTGTTTTGCAGGGAACTGCAAAGTGACTTTTGTAGTGGTTAGAGCTGCCCCTTAGGTAATACCTTTTACTTGTTTCCAAATGAACATGAGAATAAACTCAATTAAGGATTTTCAAAGATGTCTAAGTGCAAAATATACAACAGGGATTTTACTTAAGCTGTTTCTGCAAGTTACTAGCTGCGGTGTATTTTACTTCCCACCCTTTTTGGTAGAAATAGGGATTTTGCCAATAAATTCTATATTACCATTAAAGAGGCCATTCATCATGCTTACTAATGTTATTAATCAAGATACACCACAGTACTCTTAAAATGAGATCATTTTGATAAATCATGTATGACATGAAAAGACTTTATTCCTTTTAAGTGCAATTTAGACTGTAATTTTTTTCCTCATTTATGATTCATGGGAGAAACATGGATAAAATTCCCTTGCACATTTACACCTTATCTTCAGTAATAATTCAAAACTGCTCTTAGATGAAAATTCAAGGGCTGATTCACCAAGGCTGAATGCCAGCTCATTATTTTCTGGCATTCAGTAGTCCAAAAATAATGTCCATACATTAGGTGCTTTCCACAATAGGTGAATTTGGCTGCACACCAGACATATCGATTACACTCAATTAAGCCTAAATGCATAAGAATTATCTGATGTTCATTTGCATTTTTGATCCAGTTGCACTCTGCTTTCAACCTTGCAATTTAACATTAAGTGAAAACCAAAAGGTAAAGTAAATTCAAGTGAGAAATGATAATCTCTCTTATAAGAGAATAAGGGAATGCTTTGAACCTGAAATGCTTTGAAACTTTGTAAGCTCCACAACTTCTGTTAAATAAGCAAAATTCTCCTGCCTTTTCTTGTTAAAGGTTATTGGAATTGGAAGGCCAACCAAAATATAAGATCACCATTCTCCTTGTCATCCTTATACTACAATAATTTGGCCTACTGTATTAATAGCATCACATATGAAAATAGGCTGCTAAAATATCTGGAATGAATATTTGCTAAGGTTAGAGGCATAATCCTGATTATAGCTGAAACAATTGTGTTAATTATTATATTTAAATGTCAAAAATGTGTTTGGGTTTTTTTTTGTTTATTTATTCCTGTGCTTAGAAATATAAGAAGGAAATTTCTAGTAGAGAGATTTAATTTGGATAGCAGAGTCTGTTTCTCAAATGGTGATTCAAAGAGGATTGGCATATCTGAGTTACAGTTCCCCCTTTAGTGCCTTCAGCAGCTGAAATATTTGAAGGAAATTGTGTGGTTGCCAAAAATAGCAGACCATTTGTATTTTTGAACCATTAGTTTCTGCAAATTTGTTTTGATGCAGCAGATGTACAGTATGTCCTGCTACTACACGTGATGTTCCCTTACTAAAACCATCCAAATACTGCAATTTTTATTCTTTGAAAAATGGAATTCAGGGATTAAACAAATTAAACTTTTTGTCTGGGGTTTGGTTTTTTTGGTTTTGTTTGTGGGGGGTTTTTTGTTTGTTTTTTTTTGGGGGGGGTTGGGTTTTTGTTGTTGTTGTTGCTGTGTTTTTTGTTTTTTGGTTTTTTTTTCTTTTTGGGGGGGGGCAGGACAGGGTTCTAATTAGAGTCCTACACCCTTAAGAGCAAGTTGCCAGGGGGTGGCTGACAATTGTGGCAGGTCAGGGCCTGCTTTTGTATGTTTTCCATCTCTATCCCTTCTTACGCACTTCATCCCTTTCTTTCACTGGCAGTGTGGTTCCCAAGTTCATAGAAAAGCAAATGCATTGTAAATAAAGTTGCTCTTCCCTAACCATTCCCTATGATGGAATAGTTAAAGACTTGCTGTATTGCTTCCTGTAATATTTTCTGCTGTCACAAGGCTTTCAAAGACCTCATAGTTGTTGGTGCTCTGCAAGATCAGGGAAAGAAACGGACCCTCTGAAGTAGTGTTTTGATACTCTTTGCATGTCATAAATTCAACCCAAAACAAATACAAAGGGATTGAATTAACACATTGCTGCCATATTTGTACACAGATATTTGGGCAAGTTTTCAAAATATAGATGAATTATTGAAGACTCTTGTCACTGTGTGCCCAAGAGATCCAGAATTAGTCCTTAGCCCGTGTAGAAGTTTATGCAGACATTTCTTAAAATTAGTTATATAATTATACTTTATCTGTTAAGTGCGTATTTAAGGCAGAGTGGGCTTACCAGGAAAATATTACCATTTATTAGATAAGAGGAACAATTTTTTAAAAGCAAATATTAGTTGATCCTTTAAGTTGGAACTATACCATAGATTGTCCAATTACTGATATACCTTTCTAAAAAAATTTTTTTGTCAGTTTAAAAAATGGATAATTCAGTGATTTACTTAATTCTTAATTGTAGTTTCTCTTTGGATATATTAAAAATATTTTGAAATAAATCATACTTTATTTCTAAATCCTAGTTTTGCATCTTATAATGGAATATGTACCATTGGACTGATCACTGCAATATCGCAATATTGTTTTCCATTTTTATTTGAATGTAAATCACCAAATGAGAAGCAATGAGCTTTCAAATTGCTAAGGTCATCTCTCTGTGACATTAGTAGATGACTTGGGCAAGTGTTAATCTGTGATAAATGCAAACAAACAACTGTATCACAGAGCACAAGAGTGCTTGGTAACCATGGATCAGACTTAAGAGAATGAATTTCATCATGTTCCAAGAAATGTGCCTCTTCATCAGTTCCCTGAAAAGAAGAAAAAGTTAGTCTCAGTCTGAAATGCTAGAGGGTTTGAAATATTACCACACTGGATAAGAATTATGCTGCAAAGGAGAAATCCCAGGTAAAAATCTTTCTAAGGTAATAGATACAAGAAAATCCTTAGTCTCTGTCTATAGCTCTGTAATAAACAGTATTTTCTTAATTATTTTAACTGTTCTACCACATCTCATTTTGCACTCTACTTTTGTGTGATTTCTTGTTCAAATTAAGATTTATTTCTGTGATATCCTCTTAAAATATTCTGGAATTAAATGTATTTAGCTAAGGCAGTCTTCTCTTGTATACATGTTAGTATTGAAATTTACTTATCAAATGTTTCCGTAATTTTTTGTATATCTATTGAAGCCTTGTCAGGAACATGCCAACATGCTGCTGTTGTTCCTACATTGTAAGCCTTTTCAGGTACAATAGATTAATGGCTACTACAGTTACTGATGTGTATAGAAGTGTAAAGGACTTGTGCCATGCCTTAGAAATTAGGGTAAATATTAGTTGGACACAAATAAAAGCTATGTGTCACAAATAGAAGAATATCAACTATCAGTGGGTATTAATGGTATTCCATTATAGCAAATATGGGCTAATATCAAGCAACATCTTACTCCTCATCAAGGGAAAGTAAAATTTCCTAAGCAATAACCATTGCATTAATTAAAGTTACCTGAAATTTAGGATTTGGGATTTTCTTGTAGGGTTTTTCTTTTTTTTTTTTTTTTGTTTTTGTTGGTTGATTGTGTTTTTTTTTCTTTATGCTGCATCTTCTCCAATATCTGTAATTTTGATGAACATGCTTTGAAAATCTGGTACTCTTTTACAGTCCATTTAGTATCAACTACAACACTTATGACCAAATACACAGGTTGATATGAAGAGAGGTACCTCAGTTTAGCAAATGTTTGGTTATTTGCATAACTTAGAGGCTGTGAGTGGTCTAACTTTATTTGCCTTGTAACTTTTAAACCTCATACTATGATATACTGCAAAACTTGGATGACTTTAGTGTTTGCAAAAATACAAGCTTCTTCTGTAACAATAGTGTTAGAATTTCCTTACTGAGCTATTCAGTCACCTGCTCCTATAAAATTGAAGCTACCACCCATTTTAAACAGCTTTCCTCAAAGCTATTTGCATGTATAGTTAATTTCCAAAGCAAGAAGAACTTCAGATGCATATGTCACCAATACTTGAAGACATAACTGTCACACGTCAATGCTGTCACTGTCAAAATATTCCTGTGAATATTAAATGTAATGCAATCTATACAAATCTCTTCGGAAAATAGCTTAGGGCCAAATGTCAGTATATGGCAAGGGAAACAAATAGTTGCCTTTCTTCTGGTGAACAGGTTTACTCAGAAACGTGATTTGGAACTTGAGTCAGTGTTTGTGCAAAACAATCCTAACCCTGGATGATATTCCATAGAATTAAAGTTGCTCTTACTGAATGCTTAGCTCAAAGGTAATGAAAACTGTTCTGTATTTGACAGGGAATTATATACTGTACATAAAATAACAGCAAAACACCACTAAACAAACCCTTCTGTTCTTGCTTTTCCTGAAATTGGAAATAAAGCTAAATTGCCCCTTCACTCCAATATCCTTTTTAGAAGCTCTTGAATTTTGCTCACTCAGTGGTATATTGCTGAAATGGCAAACTCGCTTCCAGTAATTTTAGGAAAAGCTATCATCAAGCTGTCAACAGTCTAAATTGAGATTAAAAGTACCAAAGAGAAACCTTCACTATTATCAGAGTCCCAAATAAGTACACTTGAATAGGCAGATAACATCTAGAGTGTACAGTATGAGACCACTTATTCCTCCAGTTTTTGGAGTGATTTACAGGGATAAAGTCTTATGTTAAATAGTGACATTTTTCTTCTTGTCTTACCCAGAACCACTCAACCCAAAGAAAACACAGAGTTTTGAACAGAAGTCTTGGAATTAGTTTTAAGTATCACATTGCAGGTTGTAAGGGGCTTCTCTTTCTTTCTCTGACATGTTATGTGCCCTCAGCTCATATTGGTCATCACAGAGATTTCCAACACTTCATAGTCCAGAGTAGACTGAGCTGCATGTTTACAGTTTACCAAAATCAAGGTATTACTTACTCTAGCTGAAGGTGAGAGTTATGTCTATAGCAATACACCTCTGAACAGGAGATTCCCTGAAAAGGGTTTTATCACTGGTAGGTCAGCAGAGGCAGGACATTCTGCATCTTTATTCATATCCAATCAGTAGAATCCTTGCTGTTTAGGCAAAGTTGTCTCTATTAAGATGTTTGTTTCAATGCATGATGCATCTTCATGTTGTGACCTGATTTTTGCTAGGGACAAAAATGTGATTATAACTATGGACTGATAGAAATTGATGACTGGTCTCCAAAAGCAAAACTTTAGTATACTAATCTACTCAGTCACTTAGCTCTTAACAATTGCAACAAAGAAGATTCCTAAGTTACAGCCTTTAACAGACTATTGCCATGATTAATTTTCAGTGTTGTGGATTTCTCATTCTAGTTCTCAGGTTTGGTCTGGCAATTAAGATTTGAATCCATATTTAAGCTTTTCCTTCCCCAAAACATTGTAGCCCTATTTTACACTTTTATCTTAATCAAACATTGTACGTCTGTTTTTGAATTCTTTACAATTAAAAAATATATAAATTTTGAGGATATGATTAATTACAAAGTAAGATTGAGGTGGATTCCTTTGATTGACTTTTGCACCTTACAAGTCAATATCTCATTACAGAACAAACTGCACAGAAGATAGTAATTATTTTCTCAAGGGTCACTTTAGTAAATTATCATGAGATTAAAGAAATAGTTTATTTTTTTTTGGTTTTCTCTTTATATGCCTTATTTTTTGCTATTAGAAAGTATTGTATAACTTGTAGTGAACACCATTCTTTGTGTCTTGTATTAAAACATGTCATCTTTTTATGTATGTTGAAATGTACCCATACATCTGTACTGTAAACACTCTGGAGCAAACTCTACATCTGAAACTGGATGTATCACTACCATGATATCAAACTGTCTAAGTTAAACTGAATTTTAAAAACTGACGATGATTCATATTCACCAACACAATCCTTTTTTTTCATATCTTCTCCCAACAATGCAACACTGCTGCTCCATAACTAAAAAGCAAGATGGTAAATGTGGCTTGTCTTGGCTTTATATTGCTCTTTCCTTCAACTGAAACATCCAACTGAAGGAAGATTAGTTTACTGTAAACTATAGCTCTACAGTCTAATCTTTTTAAAAATGGAATGAGAGTATCTTGAGACTTTTATTATGGAGAAAGACTTGGGTTTCTTCTCTTTTCCCTTAACATTTTGATATTAAGGATTCTGAGCAAATCTGCTTGGGTACTTAATTCTTTTATTAGACTTCTGGTGTGAGTTTTAATTATTATTAATAATTCTATATACACGTACACTTTTTTTTGCATTATACACACTATAATTTATAATAGATCCCTTTATTTAGTTCACAGAACAGTGGAATAGGAAAATCCTTTTTTTTCTTCAGTTTTGAAAAGTATGGTATCTTATCCCAGTTTTCTACTCTCTGTCTCCTTTCTTACATGTGGATTCACTCATAATTTCATTTAGGTAAATATCAATCTGTTTCACCAAGACAAACATTTTTAACATTGCCCAAAGATTTCCTGACAATGATAGTAACATTTTTAAGCTGTTAGCTGTATGAAAATATTCTTCTAGTAATGATATTTAACGTCATTGTGTAAACTCTTGTGAGTAGAGCTACCTTGAGGGACTGCCAGCAGCCTGAACGAAAACAAATTAATCCTCCAAGGCTGGTGGCTCCGTGCACCTGTAACCACATCATAGCACTCATCTTGCAGGTGCATCCACTTTGCATAATCATTGGACTTCCACTCAGAATACTGATAATGTTTGTTTTATCACACAGGCCTCCAGTGCTGCTGCCTCTGCCTCCCCAGAGATGCACTATACACCTCTGCCTTCGGGATCCAGGGACCTCACCAATCACAGAGGTACAAACTAAACTTTTATTGGTGTGAACTGCTGCAAGGTGATAAGCTCTGCTGTAAGGCCTTCTCTGTATTAGTTACTGCTGCATTTCACTTTACAGAGAACACCGTGTCTTTCAAACACTAGATGAGAAAACCATACCTGTCAAGACTACAGATTTTAACTCATATTAAACAGGATTTAAAAGTAGTCTACTGGGAAAGCAAATAAATCTATGGATAATAACACTCAGTGATTTGTGTGTGTGTGTGTGTGAGAGAGAGAGAGAAAAACATAAAGAGATTAGAGTGCTTAAACATTGTTAAGTAGATGATTACATGCAGCATTGGTAATTTTGAGAGAATTTGTAAACTTTCTAATATTTGTGAACTGAGAGCTTTTTGGCAGTTTAGCAATTTAGGACTATAATTTTGAAATGTTGACACATTTTTATTGCAATAAAAAGAGATTCTTCCCTGTTTTTCAACATTAAAGGCAAATCAGTATTCAATTTCCTTTCTCATCAATCCTAAGAACTTAAAAAGCACCTTGGGCAAATTCTCAAATTGCTTCTGCATACCTATGGAACAAAATGTTCAGGGAATAAGTGAAAAACTGGAGTAGTCAGGAAGGGTGCAGTCCAAGCTTTTTCAGCTTTGCGTAAAAAAAAAAAATAAAAAAATAAATTTAGCAATATGTAAAACTTGTAGCATTTTTTTAGTCTAAAACCATCCTCTTATTTATTTCCCATATTATACATTGATCATATAGACCATTTGTATAGAGGCAGGTTTTGTATAGGATACCAGAACCGAAGTGCACCTTACATTTATGAATTGATGGTAGCTTACTTTTAGCGTGTGTTCGCATCCTGCTGAACTAGAGAAGATGGAGGCAGCTGCAGTAGGTTGTCTGAAACTTTCTGAAAGAATTGGGCAGGCAATGCACCTGAACAAGGATCTGTGATTCAGGCGCGAAAGATGAGGAAAGCAACTGATTAGATTTGAATTGGTTGTAGCCTATATAAGTGTTGTGCCAGAGCTGAAGATGAGTATGAAGCTACATCCTGGCCTTGGTGGAAGTTGATACGGCATAATGGGAGTCAGATGTTCTACGAATGCATAGTGCATTGTATTCTGATGCCGACCTCATGTAGAAACCAGTACTTTTTAAAGACAAAGGGCCAACCAAAATCCTGTATTTGAGCACACACATGGACTTCAGGGATCAAAAAAAACCCCTAACCCCACCAAAAAACCTGAAACCCACTGCCCTAACCCTCTCTGCCTTCTCCCCCTCCCCCCAAATTGCCTTTGATTTTCAGATAAGTATGTTGGCTTTGAGGATTCTGGTGTTGGATTAAATGGCTAGGGTCTACTAAGACAATAAATGGAATGACAGAGTGTTGTAAATCCCTGACTTCTATAAAAATATATAGAAAGTACCATTAAAAGCCAGGTATTCTCAGATCTTTTTATTTAGATGATAGTGAATACCCCCAATTCAGTGGCTTCATGGCTGATTTTGTCATCTGACTTGGCAAAAGAAATGCCAGTAGCATTAAGTATTAAAAGCTGTGTGCCTGCATTATTGATTGACTTCTCTTGCAATAAAGAAATTGTGTGGCTCTAGTAGGCATTTCAAACATGTACATGTGAGAGTTCATTCAGAGCTGGAGCTTGCCAGGTTCTGGGTACCACTGGCATTGCTAATATTTGAGAATACCTGGTCTCTCTCTATGAAAGGGGAAAGTTATATTTCCCAAATTACCAACTTTTTAACTTCAGCTGTTCACATAAGTCTTTATTACTTCTGTCTTTTCTCAGAGATATTATGCTCTGCATGCTAAATCCGCTGAGAATTTCCTTGTGATTAAGTACAGTTATAAACAAAGTGAATGGAGAGGTGTCATCCAAAGAAAGGGTAAAATTTGCCCTAAAAAGACATTGCTAGCATGACCTGATAAGTTTGTATATATAAATATATATATCTATATTCACAGGGAAATAATTAAGGAAACTTTCCAAAATTCCAGGTGTTGGAACAACCTATTCAACAACCTGCTAGCAGGGCCCATTAACTAAATCAACTTCTTTTATACGGAGAGAAATCTCTAACTTCACAAGCCCATAAATGATTAATTGAATTCAATAGAAAAATCTCCAAGGAAAGAAGGAAATACTTAAACATGCTTTTTTAGGTTCTGACTATCTTCAATTTTTTTCTTCACTGAATACTTTTAGTGTTATAAAATAGGATTGAATCAGCTGTTGCATAGGTAAGTATTGGCACTTTTCAATGCATACTGGAAAGAAGAATGCTGTAAGTTTGTGAGGGTCCCTGGAGAAACTTGTTTATCAGAACCCTAAAGTCTGGCAAATGGTTTGGTACAGCTCTAAATTGATTTTTGGGGGACTGGGAGGGGGAACAGGAGCAAGCTGGGTGTATTTTATTGGTACAGTATTACTTAGGTATTTCTCACTCTATTTAACTATGATTTTTTGCAGGGAGAGCAAAAGCATATAGTTATGCATGAGTTACACCATGTGCCTTACAGCTTTTGTGTTCATGCATACAGCATATAATTTCCAGTCAGGATCTGGTCTTTTTAGGTTGACTCCATGTTTTGTACAGGCAATTTCAGGAATGGTAAAAGTCTCACTCTCCCTTTCAAAGAGCACAGAAACAGCATACAACAGTGTGGCATCAGCATGGAATGATATGAAATCATCACTGTAAATATTCTATCAAGTGTTATTATGTTTGAGTATGAAAATAAAACAATAAATGTTGGAAATGCGTTTTCAAGATCAAGAAATTTCTTCCCATCTTGCAATGTTGTTTCCCCTTGTAATGCTTTGTTGCTTAGACCAAGTTCTCTAAGCTGAACCTTCACTCAGTCCCACTGTTCACATTTTTTGGTGAAAAATGTATTGGTCTTCTATTTAGGTTTTGGGCCTCTGACAACAATATGGCCTGATTCTTTATGTGACCTAATTGCTGTCCCATTAGGCAAGCCTTACGAAGTGGTAATTTTATAGCTGGCTGTATTTTTGTTTTGATTCCAAAACAATGATCTCAACCTCTAAGGGTCTTTCTTTGGTCTTTTTAAACTAGCATTTTGTATTTCATTTTATATGGATTTAGACCCCAGTGATTTACTAGCATGATATTTGCATAGTTCTCTTACCTAGTTAAAACAAGTCAGATTGAAGACACAGCCTCCTGTCATACAGAGTGCTTAGTTTATTTCTAAATTCCATTTCTTGGGTTGTTCTAATTTTCAAATTTTCTAATGAAATAAAGTAAATGGACCACACCTCTTCATCTGCTTGTCCAGACCTACCCTTAAGAAAAAAAAAAAAATCAGGCAAAAAAACCCAGTTACTTATTTTTGTTTTCAAATAGAAATGGCCGTACAATCAATACACAAAAGTAATGCAAAGTAGTGCCTTTCAGTAGAAACCTGGTCCAAAATATTTGGGGTTTATGTAATTTTTTAGTGGTTTGTATGTATGACCCAGCTACCTTTCTGTTCCTTATTGATATTACTTTAATTGGGTACAAATCTTAAAATAGAGCTTTCAATTCTTAACATAGTTGGCATTGATGAAAAAGAAATTTTTAAAACCATAACAATGTACTCTAAAGGATAATTTGTTTGATGTGTGGAAAAAGGCTGCCCACCTTTCATGCCACTCAGGTTGTATATTTGTTTTTCCTAATGACATCTTTGGTAAGGAAGTGCCTTTGTAATGTGCAAGCATTCAAACTCAAATTGCCTTCTGAAAAGGACAGGGCTTTCCAGTTGCTAGGGAAAATAGTAATTTATCATTCTATCTCTTGAGAAGCAATATCACTAAATCATGACTATCATGAAAATCAGTTTTTCCCATATTAAAAAGTCTGCTGGATGCCCTTTATATAAACAGTTATTTTATAGCATTGTCTATTACCTGATTTACTTGAAAACATATTAATTTGCCTAAGCAATTTGGTTTCCAGTAACGTTTTACAAATGACTCTTCCTTTTCTTGTTCTCTTGTTTCTGGGAACAACCAATGGTAAGTCTGCCCCACAGCTTACTGGTAAAAGGAAGAAGCAGTTTCCATTAAAAACTAAGCTTGTATTTATGTAAGTAGTTTTTAGAGCCTTAGCTTGGACTTAGGCCAAGGTCTAATAGTTCTGATCTTTTCTGACTTGTAAGAACTTTCTGAACAAATCCACTGTACTGTTTTGGTGTCTATACAGTTAATTATCCAAGTGTTCTGGTATATGCAGGCATTACATTGTCTCATTTTATATTTGAATGATGAGTGCTCAAATGAAAAATTCATATTTATTCTGCCAGTGTGTTTGAACCAACTGACAGATGTGTTTTCTTATTTTCTAATCTGATTTTGAAAGTCATAAACTGCATTCAGAGCCAATGTCCAGGAATCCAGGGGCAGAATATTTTAAAGCTTCTTATTAAATCTCTGAAGGCAATTTTTATAGGGCCTTTTTAAACAAAGGAAAAGAGGGATTCCTTCTTTTGGAATTAATCTTTCCAAACGTTCACATTTCTAAGCAAGCAACAGTATGTAGGCGTATAATCTGATAGAGAGACACCAGAATTTGATATTTTTGTTGTTTTGTTTTGTTTGATCATTTGATTGTGCTGTTGTACTCAGAGTGTTTGGCTTAAGTTAATTTTCACTAATGACTGGTATGTCTATACAGAATTCACTCGGGTTGATTGTTAGGGTGTACCACACAGAAAAACAGCTAGTAGCTTTGTAGGAGTTGAGATATGCACTAGATCAAGACAGAAGTGGACTTGAGAATGCGCAAGGGTTTAGCCATCCAATTGTGCTAGAATTCACAATCCAAGAGATGTCAAAGGATACCTACTACTTTCAAAATCTGGTGTCAAAGGGAAAAGGCAGAATTTTTGGATATAATTGCTGTGACATGTGAAAGTCCCAAGCAATCCTCAGAGGATTTATCTGTACTGCCTCAATTTGCTCAGTTTGCTCGTACTTTAAAAATAAATATTCTTGTGTTCATTGGTAACTAATAATATCTATCAATAATTCCAGAATTTGGTTTAGACTTTTAAGGTAGTACTTTATACTATTTGAAGTAAAATTATAACATTTTTACACACTTCTCAATAATAAATGTTAATACACGAAGTTCTTATTTTTGAAGGTTTTCAACTCCATACACATGCGTTGTGAAAAGCATGCTGTCTTTACATCACAGACATAAAAGAAAAGGAAATTCGTTTACATAAAAACTTACTTCCAGACAGATAAGTATCCTGTTTATGTTATGATTGCAGTTTTCTCTGTTGTTATTGACACAGTTGTTACGTACTCACGTTTTCAAGCCAGAGGCTTATTTAGAGTTTGAAGTTGATTGTTGGGAAAGTCACAAAGCAGTTTATGTAGCAACTTATCATAATTAGTTAGTTTTCTTAGCGTGAACTGCACTTTTTGCTTATCAATTGGTTTTTTCTGTGTATCTGCATGAAGTGGCTCATTGCATTCCGTCTAAAAAGATGATGATGATAATAATAAAGCTCTGGGTAGTCCTTTATAATTAAGTTAACAAAGGGTGTTTATATATGTACATAAGAAGTATTTGCTTTAATTTGTCAGATAACCAAGAATAGGATGAATAAGAGAACTGCAAGCATATGAAGTATATGAAAGTTCTGTATCAGGCAGAGATGCTGTGAATAGTGAGATATTATCTTTGTTGTTTTACATGAGGTGTCCTTTGAAAATAGCATCAATTTCAAGTTGCAAGATGTTATGGTATGTCATAGACTGCAGACATCTTAGGCCAGGATCTTCTCTCCACGAGATGAATAACCTTAAAACAAACAAAGAAAAAAAAGTTCTCAGTAGCATGGAACAGACAAGATCATATTTTCCAGGGGCAGGAATGCTCAAAAATAAGCTGTGACATTTCCTATTAATGCCAGGAAATATGTCCCAAGAGTGAGTTGTGCTGTGGTCATGGCTTAGCTTCAGGGGGAGTGGGTGGAAATCCTCTTCTTCTGGCACTGAGGGAGAAAGCTAAAATATGGAGGGGGGGGGGGTGGGGCAGGTGGGGGGGTGGGTAGGGTGGGTCAGGCCAGGAGCAAGACAGACAAACTAA
>JAWWEW010000166.1:12958442-12994250 GCA_035583185.1 Anabacerthia variegaticeps | reverse complement strand
GCTCAGGCCAGGAGCAAGACAGACAAACTAAACAAAAACAAAGAACCACCAACCAAAACCGTTTGGCTTGCCAGTATGAAGTGAGATACTGAGTTCTAATTCCTTAAATTTTTAGTTTGGGAAATGGACATTAATGGAAGATCAAGAGACACAGGAGAAGCATGGAAAGCAAAGTGATGCTAAAGATGAATATTAACATCAGAGAAAACTTTGTTAAGGAAGATTTTGTTTTTCTGTCTTAGTTAGTTCCTTTTAGTTAAAATGATGTAAAAGAAAAAAAAAAATCCTTCAAAGGTGGATTGGGATTTTGTAATCTGGAGGTGTGAAAAGGTAATGTCAGATGCTTAAAGAATTCTAGTGCAAGATATTTCTGGTATGTCAGAGAGGAAGGCAGACCTGGCCCTCTCATGCTGAATGGCTCCTGCTTATGCCCATAGACTCACCAAACCTTACACTGGGAGATAAGATGAACAACATTGATTCATGTCTGTTTCTTCATTGGTGCAGCTAATTTCTTAGCTGTGATGACGATTTTCCCCTCCCAAGCTGTACTCTAGTTTACTGCCTCCTCAGTATTCCTGAGATGTTTGCTTTGTGGGGAGAACAGGTAGGAGGAATGAGTGAATCGATGTAGGTGAGCAGAAATGCTAGAGGACACTACTCCAGTGAAATGCTTCTGTCTGATAAAAGAAGCCCACCTGTATTGGTATGTGCCCCAAGCCTGCAAATGTATTAGAAATCTCTCCTTATTGTGTGAACTGACACACAATCAAAAATGTTGTCTTTCAAAGGTACTGAGAGGTCCAGTACACCCTCTCAGGAACATGGTGGGATTGTTGTGGTGTCCTGTGCGGGACCATGAGTTGGACTCAGTGATTTGGATGGGTCCCTTCCAACTCAGCATGTTCTATGATTCTATGTGATCCATTCAGCTCTCAGCTGCAGAGTGGTTTATTGCTGGGCAGTAATGAAAGAAGACATTTAGAAGGGTCTGGTGCAGTACCTTTCCTAAGCCCTAATATATTTATTCACTGGAATAGAACCATCACCAATAACTGCGCTCTTTTGTGGACCAATTTACCTCACTTGCTCAGTAGTGACAAACTCTACCAGCATCTGCGTGTTTCTCTGTAAAGCACAAAGACTTTTCCAAATGTGGAATAAATTGTAGTTGGATTTAAGTGTGACCTTGACTAATATGGTTCAAGAAATAAATTTTCTGGGTCATTGCATTCATATTCTTGTCACTTACAGGGTCAACAATTTCTTGTCTGTGTATACAAGGAATGTTGGATTTTAACCAGGACACTGTAGATTATTAAAACTTCAGCATAAAAATGTTATCTTTTTGTATATTTGCAGTGATTGAGAGCAACTAGTCATGTGAAACTAGGTTGAAGTGAATGAGGTGGGGATGATATATAAAGTGACTTGCAGTTTTGTGTTAAGTCTTTCTTGATGGCCAGAAAGGTAAGATTTGGTTTTAAATGACAGCATATTTTAATTTGTGAGCCTTCTGTGTGTTCTGTGGTTTGAAAGCAAACCCAAGAGATGTGATCAAGCTGACTGGAGGTAGATTCTAGGAGGATCACTTCCTGATGTGCTATGTCTCTGTGGGAATAAAATATGTGTTTCTCTGCAAGAAGATTTTAAAAGAAAAAGAGTAATTAAGTGGTTAATCAAATTCAGATTGAAATATTATTAAATATCTAAGATGTTGCACACAAAATTTCCATTCTGCATCTAATGGGAATTAGCTTTCATAATTGTCAGCATTTTTTTTCCCTAATATTATAGGGACCTTCATTTTCCATGGTGCATATTCCCCAGTCTGACTGTTGAAGACCTGACTGTTTTCTACTCTGAGGTTTTTCATTGTAACCATCTGTATTTGCCAAAGCTAACCTAGCAGTCTAGGCCCAAGTCACCCATACAGGTGTCACATCAGAGGAAATATGACTAATGAGGAAAAAAACTGTACCTTCATTTTTTTGGATAGACTAGAGGGTGTCTGCTATTTCACAACATAGCTCATTCTGTCATGCTTGCAATAAGAAACTATAGGAGTGCTTAAGCTCCAAGCAGTATGACTATAAAGTGGCAGAAAGACATAGAAAACATTGGCTTCTATAAGTGGAAACTTGGGATCCAAAACCATAAGCCTATCTCAAATCTTCTTTAGATAACTAGCAATTAAAAAAAAAAAACAAAAAAAACCACCAAAAGAAAAAAAAAAAGTCTAGTGAATTTGCCACTTGGCCTTATAATCATTTACAATAAAGAAGTCCAATCATCAGCCACACTATTACAGCTCTTCCAGAGAAATCAGGTTGAAAACACACCAGTGCTGTGCAAATACTGTCTCCTGAGAGATCCCCATGTTTAGTTAGCACTCCAGTCTAGCCTGTTTTTGCAGGAGTCCTCGAATTTTATCATTCAGGCATTTTTATGGCCTCATTGGAACAAATAAACAAACATCTGGAATCGTGGTATATTTAATTAAAAACTTTTTGTTTGGCCAGAAATAGTAAAATCATGAAAAATTGCCTGTCTCCAAGCTCAGAAAGGCCAAATGATGAAGCTGTTGGCTACAGACAGTTTTACAATGTATTGAAATTCATAGGTATGCACACCTGCTGCAAGTCTCCCCCTTTATTTTGATTCATAACCATTAATGAGTGTTTAGTGCACAGATTGTAGCCCTTGTTTAAATGGGAATTTACTGTTTTTAATAACATATAGACACGTGTTACTACATTCCATATAGCCTTTACTATTCTGTAGTACACAGACAGGATAAAGCCTTATATTATTGGTTAAAGAAAGAAAAAAAAAAGAGAGGAAAAAAAATCTTTACAGTGCATGTTCCATTTGAATATTCTCTTATATGAGCATTTTTTAATTCCAAAGGCAGTAAATATCTACCTCATGCTACACTTCTGTGTAGCAAATGTTGAAAATGTGAAAGATGGTGTTTTCTCATTAAAATTAGAAGCTGTAATGAAAATGAATATTTTCATTTTTACATTTAATGTATTTTCGGAGGAAAATTTCAAGAGATTCTTGCTTTTGCAGATGAAATTGCTTGCTGTCATCTGAGATATTGCTATATGGTCACAAAATATTCTACAGACCAGGATTATTATTTATGAAAATTGATTTGTCTAATGGGCTGCTCCCATTTCAGATGCACAAATATAGGCCTTTGAACATATATGACATAGAATCTTAATTTTGAGTTTGCACTTGTCAGTTTCTAGTTGAGCCCTCTACTGAGAAAGAGAAAATGACATGCACACAGAAAGTAGTGCTACATCAGAATACTATTCACTATTCTTCATATTTGTCACGATTAAAATAATTTGGCCATTCCATTTTTGGGCTGCATTTCTCTGAGGATTTGGACTATTTAGCAGGATAGTGTGCTTATGTGACTTTGGCTGCTGTCCTACAGTCGATGTTACTGAGCTGAATGAAGAGGACATGAATGTCATCAGAAAAAGTGCTAATTCCCATACAGTCAACCATGTAGAAGCCTGCTTTAAAACTGGGGGGAGGGCTGAAATTTCCTGCACAGTCAGAAGGGCAGCCATCTGCATAACAGCAGTGAAACTATTTTATCCCCTTGTGTGTTGCTTCTTTATAGTGTGCTTCTTTATAGTTCTTTGCTGTAACATCTACATTTCTTTCAAGCTATGAACAGACAAAAAAGATGCAAGGTATTTTGCATTTCATTGTTCAGAGTGTGTGCTGCACTAGAAGCAGATGAAGGTTCCTTTCTTTAATTTTGACTTCAGGAAAGAAAGGGGTAACTTTGTGGGATTTCATTGCATGATCTTACGAAAGAGAAAGCTGTCAACATATTATTGGACATGAATATCTGTATTCATGATCTAACGATGTGTTTGTTGATCAAAGTTCCTTTCAGAGCTCTGAAAACAAACAATAAGTAGGTTGACAACTTCCCTTTTTTTCCTATTTTGTGGTATTTTTGTGGTCTATTAGTAACCTTATTGTTAGAAAAGTAAATGATAGGAAGCACTGTGACATCCTTCACTAGCTTTGTATGCCCTTAAGTAGACAGATCACACCTGGAGAGAAGAAAGGGAGGAGACAGAGAGGTAAACAAAAAGTATAAACATGTGTTATCGTTTTGTGTCCCTTATCAGAGAGGATGGCTGATCCTTTTTTTGGTGTTATGTGTTGTGTTACCTTTTACACTTTGAGGTATTTTGAAAGTTGTTTCTATTTACACAGAATGAATTTCTTTTACTGCCTGATTGACAACACTGATATGTTTTGTAAGACCCTTTTAAGAAAGCTTGTCTATGGCTCTAAACTGCCTAGTAAACCCAGGCAGCCACCTGAAAGACCCCCCACCTGTGGCTGCATAAAACTGAAATAAAGAATGGAAAATAACCTATTGAGTATGCACTTTCCCACCCACTGAGAGCAAAATGCAATGCAGTGCAATTTTAGTACTTGCGTGCCACTGGGGAAAATAGACTCCTAAAATCACATAGTGAAGCATTGGGAAAACTCAGTGACTTTGTACAAAGCGTTATGTTATAAAACCTAAGGAACCATAGGCTTTGCTTCTCAAGTGAAACAGATTTGTATTGCAGTTCTATTAGAAAGCCTACCAATTGTAATGACGATATTTAGCACACTAGGCTGAAAAAGTATAAGGCTAGTGAATATGAATCCTTTCACAGGAATGCTATACAGAGAGGGATGCAAGCAACCTTGTGATGTCTACTTAAAGACCAAACAAGACTGCAATCTCTGAATTTGTTTTCTTTTACTTTTGCTCAGTGTCAGGCCACATGCAGAGATGTGGAAAGAGCATTTGGACCAAGTTAGCTCTTTCAAAACCATTTGTAGTACTAGACATGGCTTCTCACGATAAATGGAGACCTAAATTAGGGTTTGTTTCTTGCCTGAGTGGAGTTAGAATATGTGTGTACCAAAATTACAGGGCTACCACACCAACATGTTGAATTTCTCCATGCTGATTTAGTTTCCTCTGCACCAGCTACTGCAGCAGCAGCAACTGTAGTAGCTTTAGCATTGTATTTAGTCAGATGTGCTTAAGAAAAACTTCATCTATCCCATCTGTACCTTTCTCTCATAGGACTGAGGCTACTTCAGGATGGTATTTTTGCTGAACCATGAGTGAGAGCAGTCTTAACAATAAATTTTATTTTCTTAGTATAAAAGGAGTGGGCTCAACAGAAATAATCCCTTATTTCTGAAGGGAAGAGCTGTAAGATGTTTTTTAGCCAAAGGTTGGCAAAAACTGTTCTGCACTGCCCTGCACCCTCCACCAACACCACCACTGCCACCAAATCAACGGCCCCTCCCAAATCTGCCTAATTAATTAATTTGGCAGATTGTTTCCTTCAAGTCAGCTAATGATGGATTTTGTGAGGGGGAGAAAATAGAGTAACTTTACAATAAATAGATTAAATATAAGCTATTAGATCATTCAGAAGCAATTTGGTGCTGTCAAATGCCAGCCATTACTGATGTAAAGTAAATGATATGTCAAGAAAAAATATCAGGTGAAATTACAGTAAGGTAAAAAGGAAATATGCAGACATCACTCAGCTGATAATTGTGGATGTAAAGTTTGCCTCTGCCCTGTAATCTGATGCTAGATAACAATGGCAGCAGAAATGTGGGCAATAGCTGAAGGAGTGCCTTTCCTGTTAATCATTGCAGTGCTTTCTTTTTGCTATTGTTCCATTCTGTCAATATAAAAAGTAAATCCTTCACCAAGGTGAGTTTAATAATACAGTGAAAGAGAAGCTGTCAGCTAAATTATTTTGTTTTGTGTGTTGAAAAATCTGTTTGTTATAAAGGAGTCTAATAGCTTTATTCAGAAGAGAATGAGATGAATTAGAACATCATGAGAACATTATGAGAAGAATTAGAACATCAGGAGATGCTACAAAGAGGAGAATGCTTGAAATGTTCTTAATGTCTGTAAATTCTCTTATCCTGCCAAATCCTATATGCTTTTTTTTTTTTTTTCCTCCTTTCTGCTTGTTTAGGGAAGATAACACTTCAGATGAAATTTCTGGATGAAAGGAACTAGTTAAAATAGACTGCAAGATTTGTAGATGGCATTCATTTAGGAGATAGAGAAACCATAATTCAGGAATTCAGGCAGAAGTTGTTTTCACATGAAATTAAAATATGTATTCTAATTTAGCAAATAAATAGAAAAATGCAAAGAGCAAGTGTTCTTTGCAGAGTACACAGAAAATTTGAGAGAGTTCTTGTAGTGACTTGGTCACTGAGAATAGATGCCAGCTTTCTGAGGCTGATATGGTAGCTGTGAATGCATTGAGTGGGAGATCTGTGCAAGAAAAGGAATTTTTCTTTCACAAACACTTGTAGCCTTAAACACATGTATCCTGCATGGAGACAGTATTTCCCTGACAGATTAAAATTTGTGATTTGAAATGATTCTTTGTAAATGTAGCATGCAAAGGAGTTATTGTGTTTTACGAGGGAGTCAAGTCTGTTGTTCTACTTTTGACTACCGCAGGCAGGAAGGTTAAAGCATTAATACTGCTACTGTGAAGTTCTGGAGGCTGTTCAGGATTTGTATGTGAGAGACCAAATATAGAGCTATTCTGCAGCAATTTTAGAATGTCCATTTCTAAATTAGATTAAAAGGTTGTACTTTGCTTCAATCCCACTTAGAGAGTTTGGAAAGGCAAAGGGCATCTGATTCCTAAAATCAGATCTTGACAGTATGCAGCCCAGTTTTAAAATCTATGTAACTCTCTTAGTGTATGTAATAATAGTTACTTAAAATTCACAGATTTATTCTGGTACCACTGAAACTTAATGGGGCCTGCTACACTTTTTTAAAAGAACAGTGCAATAGCGCATTCTGATCTGTGAAGTTCAAACTAGCTTTACCTTTCACTGGAAGTATTTTATGAGTATGGTGATGGAGCAAAGAGTGAAATGAAAAGCAAAAATCAAAATATGGATAATTAAGCTAACATTTATACACTTTTAAGTAAAAGAACTAGTACATTCCTTACCTGAAATTTTTACTTGTTTTCTTACTGTTTTGTCTTCAGGGATTCAGAAGATTTTTCTAAACTTTCAAAACAAACTATTTAATACCAGTCTGTAGGTATTTTGAACTGCCCCAATTTATATATTTTGAAATAAATCTATTTTTTCTAAATGCTATTATTTCCTTATAAAATAGACATCTGACTTTTGTTTCTTGTCCATTCATAGATTTCATAAGCTTAATAGAAAAGATTTTTCAGTCAGTCTAGGAAATGGTTTCTCTGATCTGTAGGTTAGAAATAATGTGTTGGAAGCAAATATGTTAGTACAGGAGGGGAATCTCTAGGCAGTCTCTCCCCCTCGCTGTAGTTAAACCTGCACAGATTATGGGGAGGAAATCCATACACATGCTAGACATCTCTATGCTTTAAAACAACTACCTGCAGGTGTTTTAGCCATGCACATGTGGCTGGATAGATGATGAGGCTTTTCAGATTTTCAGCCAAGTCTTCACTTGTAGGGCAATGAAATGTTGAGGAAGAGGGGAGACAAGATACATACACGCATAGAGTTTATGATGTCATATGTGGTGAGTTATTGCTGTGTTGATACTTCTCCTAAATTCATTCCAAATCAATTGCTGAGAGAGGCTGTATGTATGCATACATGTAATAGGCTCTTTGTATTAGCCAGCCATTGTCTGCTGAGCTGAGGAAAGTGCCTTCAGCCCTATAGAGCTTCCCTGACTGCTCACTAAGTTACAGCTATATTCCTTATTACTAAGATCAGGCGTCTTGGGAGTAAATTTAGGTCAGCGTGGAAGTATCTGAAATTCCCTTTTCTATTGGCAAAACGCATCAACTGGGCACGGATTTTTTTTAAGCACCACAAGTAGACTATATGTCAGTTTTGTACCACATCCTAAAGTGTAACTCCAAGTAACTTAAGTATTTGTTGACAGTAAATTAGGAGAGTAACTCAGAGAATTACTTCTTCATAAGTACAAACTTTTCCCATAGTGCCAAGTTATAGGTACTACAACGCCTTAATCCAAATATTGTGTATTTTAATCTTGTTGCTAAGCTCTACGTGGCAACTGAATAAATAGAAGCTTAT
Source organism: Anabacerthia variegaticeps (assembly GCA_035583185.1). NCBI lineage: Eukaryota > Metazoa > Chordata > Aves > Passeriformes > Furnariidae > Anabacerthia > Anabacerthia variegaticeps. The sequence continues at coordinate 12,986,093 of JAWWEW010000166.1, read as the reverse complement.
GGGTGAATGCTGTCCAAGACATATGCAAACTTTGTGCTACTCTTTTAAAGTAGTTGAAATGTTTTGATTGATCAGCACCAATACTACTATTTTTGTGGTTCTTGATTCGAAAATAGGCTTGGAAATGCTTAAGAACAGCTTGATGAGTTTTAACCTCTCTAATGAGAGCTTGATAGATAGATAGCATGTTGAAATTAGAAGGGGAAGGGGGGCAGTGTGAAATAGATCATGTTGTAATTTCAGTAATCAAATGCACAGAAATATGTCATTGAATAGATACTTAAGAATCTTAAATCTTAGGATGGCTGTCAGATTTCTTTTAGTCTATGAACAATGACAATCATAATTTGACAGTGAAATACGGTCAGAGCTTCCGTCTCCTTGACAATCACTCCAATATTTAGACAAAAAGTGCGCTCTCACAGATTTCATTCGTCAACTCATGCTTTTACCTTTTCCCTCATGTAACTCTAACACCCCGTGAGAAGCCTAGACAAGCAGAATTGAGTGTTATCTCTTACAAACACGAAAGAAATTACATCTAAGTATGTAAAGCCAGAGGAAATTTAAGGACAATCACACAGGTGGTTTGTATAATCCAGGAAAGAATAGGGTTGCATTTGATGAATTTGGGTGTGCTTTTGAGCAATTACAAAACATTCTCTAACTGATTTAAAGCCACTTCCTATATTTTCTATGCTTGTTGCACAGTTGAATTAAGTTTTTTAAGCTAATTTTTTCATATGTTGTTGCCTTGATGCTTTATATATATATATATATATATTAAAAAAACCCAAAAACCAAAAACCAAAATGAAACAAACATAAAACAAAACAAGAACAAAAACCAGGAGTGCTGGCAAAGGCTTGAAGGACTGCTTTGGATAGCAAGCCAGAGGGAGTAAGAGATTCTGATTAACAAAGCAATCTGCATTTATGAAGTATCTTTTATGTAGAGTATTTCTGGGCACTTAAAATGCAATAATCTGTGGAGCTTGGCTAAGCAAGTGAATAAGCCTGAAAGAATGGGAATTTTGAAAGCAGAGAAAAAGAGAGCTTGATCTAATGTCATAAGGCAGGGAGCTTTAGAGCCTTGGGGCACAATTAACAAAGGCTCTGGCACCTGCCGTCTCCAGTCTTCGTATTTGTTTAGAGAAAGATATAGTAATTCTGCTCATGGGATGTGTTTTCCTTTTCTTGACTTAGAACCATGGTGGCTCACAGTGACTATCTGAATGTTTCTGGTAATAACATCTCACATGCATCCTCAATTCAGCTGAGCGTAATACGCAAGTGTTACTTACTGAACCTCATGAGAGAATTGCCTTCTTTTTTGTTGTTGTGTCCTGTCCCTCCCCCCACACCTTTTTTCCCCTCCGTTTGACATCAGAAAGGTGTTTCTAAGAGCAGGGGAAAGCCCAAAGGAATTTATGCTGCTTTTACAACAGGGTTATTGCAGACTTTACCAAGTTTAATTGTATTTATCTGCTACTTATGGAAATGGCAGGTTTACGGAAAAGTCAATGTTTCTTGCTGAAACACTTGAAGATTTTCATGAAATATATGCTACTTTGGAGAAAAGTTGAGGACACTACTGTTTCCTTTACTGTCCTTGAGGATGTTATGCTTTCTCCTTATGAATGTATAAACAAGAGCATTTTCTTCTTACAGCTGTATTGTCACCTTGAGAATGCTGAAGTCTTTTATGGGCCCGTTGCCAAGTATACATGCAGCAAGAAGTTATCCATGGATCCATGCATTTACTTAGTTAAATGGACAAGATAGGCAGTGACTAAAAGAATGAAAATACTGTTTTTCTTATTTTTCTTATTTTTATATTTGAGAAGGTGAGGCAGAAAGCCTTACAGGGGTTAAGCCAAAATGTCCATGACACTGTATGGTTTTAAGTATCCTAGTCCTTGGACCACAGATTTAATAATTAGAACACCCCATCCAATAAAAATAGTCATGTCAGAGGCCTATATACTTCCTAGGTAATTTTAATGATATGTCCTTTGTCACTGCTACCTACAAAGTGCTTGTTTTCATGGTATCAAGGGTTAATTCTCCTGCCTGGATCATTCTGACTTGCCCATGTCACTTATCTTCTATTTTTGCAATCTGTCAATATATTTGTATATCTTTTAAGATTTCCCATTAAAAGAGCATAGTTAAGCACGGCCAAAAGCACTGTGTAGTCATTTAAGCCTGCGTAGTTCAATACGAAGGTGTCAATCCTGATGCATAAATCTCATGGAGTATTAAATAAATGAAAGAAACAGGTGAGGTGGGATGTAGACAGGCAGGTGAGGATTAATGATGCTGGGCATCTGACATCATTATCTTTCTGAGTGCATCAAGGAGCCTGCAATGTAGATAGGCTACCATTCTCAAAGTAGCCTATAGAGATTAGTTTCTTCTAAATCATATAGGAAAATCTCATCTGTAGTGGATTGTTGGGTTTTTTTGGGTTTTTTTTGTTTTTGTTTTTAGTGATGTACAATTTGCATTTGAATAAATTATTTTTATTTGGAAATGTGATATAGTGTCAATAAAAACACTTTTATTTTACTTTATTTGTAACAGCTGTTCTTTTTAGCAATTACAAAACACAGAGTCAGGAAAGGAGCAATACCTTATCATTCAGCCTGTTCAAGCCCACTCTTTTCTAAAACTATTTTAAACTGAGTGGCAGCAGCCCAGCTCAGCTTTAATGGGTAGGTGATTAGTAAGCCAAGGGTTTTTTCATCAAAGAACAAGTTTTTTCCTGTCCAGTAAGCCTAAAAATCAAAATGATCCAAAGTATAGTTTTCTGAGTTGTCCACAAAAGTAATTAAGTATTATGTGATCACTTCTGATGTTGTGTCGTTTCTTTCCTGAAGCTGATGCTATTATGGCTATAAACTACTATAGCATAACAGCTGTTTATCAAAAGATTCATGAAAATTTTCTGACAGGAGAAATGGTCATGCTTGTAATACTGTTTCCATGGAAAAAGATGCATGGGCTTAGATTTAGTCAAAATTATGGCATACTGTTTTAAACTTGACAGAACTAGTTCAGCACATAATCCATAATAAAATAGGAGCAGCGGTATTTAAACACTAATTCAGTGCATATCAGTTTGTATGCAAAAGCTTTAAGATATTGCTAAACAGGTTTTCTTAGTAAATGCTACCAAAGCCTATGGCATGTATCCCAGTCCTGGGATATGAGTAAAGTCTTTATCTGTTCTCCAAGCTGTGGTTCCATGGTTTACTCTCTCTGCCCAGTACTACAACTAGTGGATGTTACATGCGTTTTTGATTGATGAGGTATTGAGGAGGATTTGGAAATCTGAGAAACCATATTATTATAAAGATTACAGAACAGTGGGAAATGGAGCCAGGAATGTACCTATAATTTAGGGTAAGGAGTAATAATGACTGCCTATAAAAATAAATAACCATGATGTTAAATAGACTGCAGATCATTTGCACCTTGAGGCTCTTCTCAGATTTTGTGCCAGTAAAGAAATGTAGTAATAAGCCCTCGTGTTTTTAGCCAAAAGAGTTTCTTATGCACAAATTTTATTTAAGTAATTTGAATAATGCCAGAAATATTAAGGAGGATGAAGGGGACAAGAGGAGGAAGATAAAGGCAGAAAAGTAAAAAGTCTGTACTATTTGCAAGAAGTACTTTGTGTTTAGATTGTCTATGATCGTATTTTTTTTTCTACTTCTTCTAACTCTTTCATAGGTGATAATGTCATTCTGAAGTCTGTTCTGACGCTATAATTATTTCAGTTCTGTTCAACAAGAAATAATTTTTCATCACTATAGACATGCAAAATGAAGCTGTGTGATTGCTGGTCAATTTCTATAACAGTCTTGAAAGTTCTCTCTTAGTTTGTCCTTATCAGTCAAAAAGAAAAATACTTTGTGTTTCTTCTGCTAGAGATGTGTTGTTAACTGTAGATACTAGGCCTAGAGACTGGAGGTTAGATTTTCGTATACCCACAAGTGTAGCAGAAAGTGTAAGATGAGCTTTCATGGTTGAGAAATTAAAAGCTTGTTACTTGTTGCTTCTGCTTTATCACAGAAGAATTTTTCAGGTAAAATTTAACACTGCTGATTTTTAAATAACATCCAACCATGTCAATATTTATTCACAGCTCATGTTGTAATCAGGTTTATAATGTAGTAGAGTCTGTGTGTGATAATCAACACTGGAATCATGTTTTGCAGATTCCTTTCTTTTCATTCTTGAAGTTGCATAGAAATTGTTAGATACGTGTCTAACATTGCAGATCAGTGACTTCCAGATTCAGGCAGTTTACAAATCATTTAGTTGTCATACTGTTGTGTAAGAATTTTTCTGGATATCTTTCCTCTCTGACTGAATTTATTGAGACACAGTTAAAGGAGATGTGGAAAGCAGCACATTTTTAGGAAAATTTTGTTAGTTCAGTGAAAGGTGGAATGGTCAACAGCTTTCTGCATACTTCAAGTTCCCAAAGCAAAAAGGAAATTTATATTCTCCATTGAGATATAAACTAGTTTATTTTCAGTCATTTATCTGAAAAGTTGATGCTCAGCATAATAACTCATCAAACATTTTTAGTGAAGTATATCTGGCAAGGCTTCCTGGCATCAACCTTTGAAATTCTGAGTTCTTGCATCCTCTGGGAAGAGAATCACTCTCTCTTCTTATTGCACATCTGGAAGGAATGTTGCTGCCTTTTTGTTTCATCAGGGAGAGATTGCTGGGATAACAATTTAACCTCTCTGAAATATTTGCTAGTATCTTCAGATTTTTGAATATGAAAGAGGTAAAATGCTATAGTGTATAAAATAGATTAATATTACAGTTTCTCCTTGTAAACCATAAAATAATAACTATTGCATAAGAATAACGAGCGCATAGAAATAGAAAGAAATATTTATTAAATTTTGTCATTAAATTGCAGATTTCTGACTACATTAGCACTTTACTTGGCCTTTCATGAGGAGCGAGAGACTAAGTTTTGTGGGTATAAATACCTACAATATAAATATGTGATGTGTGTTAACTCTGTTTTCTTGGTTAATCTCATCAAGCACTCCGCTTAAACAAAACACAGATAACTACTTCTGAGTATGTAATTTTCCCTTTTAATTATCTAGAAAACTTAGTAACACTAACAATTTTAATTGTGATTTAAGATTTTTTCGCAGTGGATTTCCATTAAGAAAATTTTCCACCAACTATTCAGTTGTACAGCCTCGTCTGCCTGACAAGAAAAGTCTTAATTTGTAGTTGCAAAAATAGTTATGTTTATGCTTAATTATCTAAATTATTTATTTTAATTAAAAAAAATATAAATTCCGTTTGCTAATGTAAACATCATTATTTAAAAGCTGATCCTCTTATTGTGAAGCTTTTTTTTTATTTAATAGGAACAATTACAGTGCTTACCCTAATTCAGCAAAACATCTGAACTGTCACTTAAATTCCATTATGTGCTTTTGTCTTTTGCTGAATATGGATGATTTTAAGCATATGCCTAAAAGACTTATTGAATGAGAGACTCTTGGAACAGGGGTTAATGCTGTTTGCAAGCTTTATGTTACTAAAACTCTAGAAAAGATTGAATTTGGTTTTATATTTCAATGAAAAATGGTATAAGGCAAAATGCCAACAGGAGATGCATTAATAATCCATAAACCTGTGGTAGCCAACTAATTTGGGACATTATAGGAAATCTTGGCTTTATGCTGCCAATATTTCTAACATGATTTTCCATCAATAAGTGCAGGAAATACTAAACTGAGTTATTAATCTTGAAGGAAGAAACTAAAATTTAGAGAGATCTGATTTCTGTTCAGGAAGAACTTTTCTTTTAGGCATTAAATTTTAATCCAGTGTATTTAAAAAAAAAAAAAAAATCCCTATATTTTTACTGTGGACTCTTGTGGAATGTTTTTGCATTAATAATTAGTGGCAGAATGTCAGTAACCTTTCATTAGGGAGTCTTTTTCCTTCTGTTTCTGGTTCAGTCTCCCACATCTCTCCATTCCTGACTAGAAGCCTTTGCATAATGATTGAACATGTGTTTACTTCTACAACTAATAGTAAGTATCATGATGTATGTACACAGTGTATTATCAGTCCTCTTGCTTGCTTCTCTGCTACCATAATTAAGTAAGTGGTCTGTGACTCAAGGAACTGTGCAATTGCAAGTTCAACATTTTCAATAATATGCTGAGAAGCAGAATTGAAACATAAATCAGTCAGAAGAGTAGTGGACAGTTACTGTCTCACAAAGGTCCCTGTCCTTGGCAGATATGTTTCCTTCCTTGTGGCTTGCCAACAGTGTTTTGTATATTGCCTGCTAAAATTTGGATGTGATAAAGTATCTCCTCTGGCTGGTATTTCTTTTTAAATGAACACAATGAGTTTTAATAATGATGATGGTTAGATACGATTTCAAAATTCCAATTATTTGAAGGGATTATCCTATATTCCCCTTTCTCATACAAATTCCACAGTATTGGTGAGTTGTCATGTCAACGACTTTGCCATGTTCTATATCCATTCTGCAATATTCAGATAATTCATGTTATCCCCCCTGTAGTTTTGTATGCTATTATTGTTTCCATAGCATGGAGTTGTCGTGGTTACCTATCTATATGACAATGCTATGGCCTTGCTGATCTGTACCTTAAAAATGTAGCCCTTAGACTATAAGATATGAATATATTAAATTTCAATAAACATGTTTTAAATCATAAAATATATCTATGGTTTCACAGTCCTCCTTCTTGTAATCTGTGAAACAGATGCTTTGTCCATTTAAGTAATTCCGTTTAATGCATTCCATTTAAGTCAATTAATGTGTTCCGACAGAACTGGTTTTTTTCCCTTACATCTTTGCTAAGCCAGAGCTTAATGCTTGTGTCTTGCCCTTTGGACTCAGATGCTGTATACTGCGTTTTCCCTATCTGTTTCAAATGACAATTTTTTTTCATCTAGGAAGATTTGGAAGCAGTACCACTGTGATATGCATTGTGATCTGTGGTCAAAAACTCTCCATGTGAAATAGGCCCATTAGGCCTCCCCTCTGAGACTTGCATTCCCAGGCTCTTAGGCTTTCTCTGGACATTTTGCCTGGGCTGAATCATCTGACCTGACTCTGAAGAAGTTAATAATTCTGTGTTCAAGATTAGTTTCTATCAGTGTGTCAATATGAGGATTATAGACAATGTATGGACTACTTTTAGAAGAACATAAAATCCATAGTTGTATTATAGTTCTTTCAGACAGCAACTTCTTATACAGCAGCTTGGTCACTATGAATTCCATGACTGCTGCTCTTCTACAAGAGTAATATTTTGACTCTATTGCACATCATGGCATGTGGCAGATTTTCAAAAAATACTACGTCATTTGGTAGAAATTTAATCTGTGTGAAAGCTTATTAGAAGGTTGCTGATAGGAAACATGGATTGGAGTAAAAATTGATGATTTTTAAAAAAGTTCCTATATGGGTTTTTTTAATTTTATCCTTGGGCTTCCCTCTTGCAATTGCAAGGTTTTCTTTTAGTGGATTGTACAGTGCTAATCTCCTTGGAATTTAGTGCTTATCACACCCAAAGTAGATATTAAGTGTGACATTCCAGAGTGGATTATCACCTACTATCATCTAGCTAAGCAGGAGCTTTGGCTAGCACTTTTCTTTTGCAAGAACAGACAGATGAGCCATTTGTAGCTTCAATTTATGCTGCAACCATCACCACTAGAAAGTGAGGAGGAACTTTCTGTGTATTCACATACTTACAAGAAAAGAATGGGAAAAGTGTGATTCAGGATCATGTTTATTATTAGTTTTTCATGTTCTTGATCTGTATACAAATTGTCAAAGAAATAATATACCTTTGCCTGCTTGATCTGAAATAGATAGCAACATCTAGGGTAAAGATAGTGTGATGCGTTCTACTGTGAGTGTAATAGTGCTTATATCATGAACCTTATAGAGTTTTATGGTTTCCAGCAGGGGTACCCAAATGATGCCTCCAGCCATATGTGGCCTGCTAGACCAATTTGTCCATGCTCTATTCTGTTTCTGGCTGCTCTGTTTCTCAGGAGCCCCTCTAATGGTGGCATGGAGTAGCTGTAGCCCTGAATTGTTCTGGCAGTGACAGCCTGTTCCTGGCTAGACTTTTTCCTACGAACCCTCCATGAATGGGCCAAGACTTAGGTCTGTAAATGTGCTATAAAATTAACACTTGAAGTCTGGACCTGCTGTGCATGTACAGATCAACTTACCATACTCTGTATATGCTGTAGAACAGACAACTTGACCAAGCTAGAACTAAATGCTGCTACAGAAAAGCCGGATGCTTAAGTACTGTTAATTTAGGAAGTGAATGAAAGCTGAACTTTTTCTAGGGTTATATTTGTTGTTGTCATTTTCCTTTTTAAAAATAAAAACTCTAATATAGTGTTTGAAATGTTCAAAACTATTTAAAATTTAATTGTAGTAAGTTCTTAAGACATGAAATGTAATACGATCAGGTTCAGTAGCATTATAAATGCAAAGAATTAAAGATTTAAAACAATCATATTAATAAACACTGAAAATTGAATTTGTAATACATTTTTTTAGATTGATATGAAACTTTATGATCTGTCATCTCATTGTTTTCTTGCAAAAATTTCAGTATTATAGTCCAAAGTTTTGAAGGGAACTTTCTCAATCTTGAAAATACCCTAGGTATATAAGAACTTTATCATACCAAGGCATCATTTGAATCAAGATAAAAGGTCTTGACTTTTTTTTTTTTGGTACTTTTACATTATTATCACAGTTTAAGAAAAAAATCATGTTCTGTATTTCACTAATAATTTTTCCAACTTTCAAGTCATGATGCCTATAAAAAATGCAATCTATTGAACATTATTAGAATGTTCAAAAGTCTACCTAAAAGTCTAACATAGTGTCCTGGTTTCAGCTGAAATAGAGTTAATTTTCTTCCTAGTAGCTGGTACAGTGCAGTGTTTTGGATTTAGTATAATATTGATAACACACCAATTTTTTAGTTGGTACTAAATGGTGCTTACTCTAAGTCAAGGAATGTTCATTTTCCTCTGCTCTGCAACTACGCAGGTGTACAAGAATCTGGGAGGGAGCACAGCCAGGACAGCTGACCTGGACTGGCCAGGGGGATATTCCATACCATAGAAAGTCCTGCTCAGTGTATAGACAGGGGAAACGTTGGCTGAGAGGGATTAATAACTACTGTGGGACCAGCTGGGCAACAGTCCAGAGGTTTTATTCTTGTCCCTTCTCTCCTTTTTATTACTATCATTATTATTATATTTAACTTTCTTTCAATTACTAAACTGTTCTTATCTCAACCCTTAGGTTTTATTTTTATTTTACCCTGATTCTCCTCCCCATTGCACTAAGGGGATGGAGGGAGGGAGTGACTTAGTTGCTGGCTGGGGTTAAACTGCAACACATATTTTGGATACTGAAAGTTAGACTGGATTCTGAAGCATGTGAAACAACACAAGGCTTTACAATAAGATAAAAAATGTAAATTTTATAAAAGAGCATCAATACAAACATTGATCTCCTGTCTCTTCATATCCTAGTAATTGCTGAGGAAAAAGTGTCTTGCTATTTGGATTACAGCTTTCACGGGCATGCTGTAATCACTGTAACAGGGTAATGACTTAATCTCCCTAAGGAGTTATCCCATTGTAGTTTTCTGCGAGATGTTAGATATTTACTCGAATGGCATACACCATGAAATTCAAATTGAGCAATGAAAGAGATGTGATTCAATTGTCTACTACCTTCTGCTGCATGCAATTCCCAGAACAACAGTACACGCAAAGCAAGTAAGATAATATCACAATTTGACTAAGTTATGTGCTTCCTGCTAGAATGTGTGGATATCATTTTCATGAACAAGAACTGAGTGTGAATTGCATGTTGAATTCTTCACTAGGATCCAAAGGAATAGTAGAAATAAGTGATGGGAAGGTGAATGTATTATCTTGTGAAATCTCAGACGATGCCTGCGTTTTCTGTGCTCTTGTCCTTTCCCTTATGCCTATTTGGGTATTTCTGTATGGTAAAGTAGTGCAAACTACACTTTTTAGTTATGGGTCCTTTGGATTTGCCCCAAAACATTTGGTCCTTATGGCATTTGCTTAGTCTGGTCCTGTAGCTCTGTTCTCTCTTTGTCTCTATCAGACCATGTACTGATTCCATCTCTTATCACTAAGCATCTTAATCCTTAATGCAACATTTGAGTGATGCTATGACCCTCTTATGATATTTTGTTGATGATAGGGAACATTATTTGTGAGGGCATAGCAGAACTAAACAGGCTAAATATCGTATTAATTTTGAACACAGTGCAGGCTAAAATTTTAGGAAAAGGTGAATGGTATAAATAGATTCACAAAGACCACCCTAGAAAGTATATGTTTGTGCCATGGCACTCACATGTGAGAGTGAATAGTAAAATTAGAAGTTTACAATATGATAGGACTGAAAAATAAGAGCATATGAGTTGGGAACTGGGCACATGTAATCCTTATTTTACCGTCCATAAGTGGAGATACAAATGTTGCAATAACTGGAATTACTTGTTTAGAAATAAGGTGTAGTTCAATACTTTCTAGTGAAAATGGTCAGACATCTAAGAAAATTGCCTTCACACAAATACAAGAGTTGAATAAAAGATTCTTGTTTTGTCTTTGCTAAGTAACAGGAAGAGCATTGGTTGGATGGGAGGCAATGCATTTGTGAGTAATTAAGTACTGTATATATAAGCAAGAGCATAGAAGAATCACCCACATCTTTCAGTACTGATGAATAGCTGAACAGTAGAATGGAATGAGAAAAATAAAACTAAGATCCAGAAACAGATGGGAAATAAGTAAAAAAGAAAATAATGCAGGGCCTGGGAGATAGAAGTCTTGAAGAAAGGTGAAAATAATGTGTATCACTGGCCAAAAAAGAATCTGTAACTGTCTAATGAAAGGAGACAGAATTATCACTGGGATTGTTGTCTGTGGTATCTAGAATGAGGAAATGGAAAGAAATTGAGTGATGTAAAAGCAGAAGCTGAGCACTGGGAAAACTGCAATGTTATTACCTGGAGAAAAGCCTTCAAATTTGGTTACAGAACCTTTATATTGAAATGGACTTTAGCCATCAAAGGTCAATATGTAAGGAGGGAGAATTCACTTAAATGCCTGAGACATTACAGAGAGAAGTTTTGAGAAATTTCTTATAGGTACTATCTTGTTTGGCTGAACAGTGGAAAGAAACAGGAATCAGTTGTAGAAATGCAATAAATGTTGCTGAAAATGTTGAAAGATAACAGATTTTATTCACCTTTACTGCAATTTACCAAACATTTACCAAATTATTTTTAGTTTTTTTGTTCTTAAAAACTAATTGAAAATTCCCTCTGCTTTGTTGAGGTGCATTTGATATTTTTGGTTGTCATAAACCAGAATAGAGGGTTCAGTATGTTAATACAAATTTTATATCAAGACTTGGTTTTGTACCTTTGGGTAGCTGTGGAATTTTTATGCTCAGATATGGTAAAATTTATATGAACTTTTTTTTTTCCTTCATAAAAATAGAGCTCTTTTTATTCCTTGTCAATGTTTATAAGTATCTGAAGGGCGGCATGCCAAGGGGGTGGACCAGGCTCTTCTCAGTGGTGCCAAGCAATACAAGAGGCAACAGGCCTCATGTTCCTCCTGAACATGAGGAAGAACTTCTTTACTACGCAGGTGAGCAAGCTGTGGAACAAGTTGCCCAAAGTGGTTGTGGAGTCTCCCTCACTGGAGATGTTCAAGAGCAGTCTGGACACAATCATTTGCAATTTGCTCTAGGATGATCCTGCTTGAGCAGGGAGGTTGGACTGGGTAACCCCGCTGTGGTCTCTTTCCATCTTAACCATTCAGTGATTCTGATTGTCTTTGCCATAACTCTTCATTTTTCCCAGTCTGTTTTAATTTATCCTTAATAACTATAACACACTGACAAAATAAGAATGGAGTTACCAAAGGATGTCATAATTTCTAGCATGCCCAGTTCAAACTTTATGCTTTGTCTGGATGAAGATGAAATTATACAGATTAAAAACAAATGAAAAAGTCCAAAATGCAAGAGCAAAGAGCAAAGAAACATGCTCCAAAGGCTTCTTTGGAAAACTCAGGACCTCCAGTTGCATAGGAACAAACTGATCTAAGCTGTATAGCTCATTAAACGCAGTTAAAAAAAAAAATGAAATTAATGTCTTTTTCTATATTTTGGACATCTGAATAATTCTGTTCTACTGCTGCCAGTGTGCTTTCAGCTGTACCAAAACCGAGCGGATCTGTGTTTCCTTTGTAACATCAAAATGGAGACATTTATCTTTAGGTTTTATCATGGTACAGCCTGCCACATGGTTTGGTATTTTAAAGGTGAACTGTTTGTGTCTTGTTTAGCTCATGTGATCTTTTAGTTAAACCAAACTGTATCAGCTGCACATTGTAATGGATTTTTTTCTTTCTCCTTTTTAGTAATGCAAGAAACATTAATGTAATAGCCGATGTGGCATATAGATTGTCATTTTAGAAAGGAAACCAAGTCATAAGCAATTGTACTGATTGCATTCCAATTATAATGTGACCTCCTGTTGCTTTGCATTGAAGCAGCATTCGTTTCAGACACATGCTGATAAACAACATGCACAATAAATGACCCTTTAGAAGGGGCAATTGCAAGACTCAAGTTTGGAATTTTTGCTCATACCAAAGGCATTTCTTTTGCCAAGTCTGTAGTATTAGGCCAGAAGGAATGCATTTCATTATACAGAGACCAGACTTACTGGGAAGAGAGCCCAGTAAGCTTTGAAATTCTTTCATTCAAACTGTATTCAGATTTCAAGTCATTATTGATTATGGTATAGACTAGCCAGTGTAATGCACTGAGAAAACAAATCAAAGTCTAGACTCGTCTATTTTCTTACTAAAATTAGAAGAATCTTCAGCGGTTTGTGTGGTTTTGGTAGTTACTGCTAACGAAGAATACTTATTTGACCCTGAGTTGTAAATTAGGCTGCAAATCTGAAGAGAAGATTGTTTCCCATGAAATGTCTAATACTTCCTAGTGCTTGTCAAAGTGCAAGTATCCAGGCAGTATCTTTGCCTATACCATTTCGGTACTTTGGAGTCTGGTCTTCACACAGTTATACAATGCAGAGAAAAGGGGAGAATCAGGTATTTCTTCCCTTGCATCTGAATTACTTAGGGGAACTCTCAGAGTTTATCCAGGATGTGAAAAGGAACTGAGGCAAGGTTTGCAACAACAGGTAATAGCTTTCATTGGAACAACTGATGTTTAAACTCTTTGGACACATATGCCCTTCTTCAGGTCTGTTGTCAGGCCACAGAACTTATCTGTTTGATCATCTGACAAAAATGAATAAAACAGACAAGGTCTGGGAGGAACAGCAAGCCTGAAGGAGGACACATATGCCCAAAAGCTTGTCCATCTCTTTTTTCTCCATTAGTTGCTCTGATAAAAGGTATTACCTCCTGCTACAAAAGATAACTTGTCTAGATTATTACAATCACGTCTGCAACTACACGACTGTTAGAACAGGCAATTGTGACATTTAAATGAAAGACCAAGGCTGATTGTTTCTCCCTGCTCCCCCTCGTGCCCTTAAGTCTACCTGATTTTCTACTCTTATTCTGGCGTTCTCAATACTCTGATGTATTTAGCAGCCTTTCAATATCCCTCAGACACACTTCACAGTGGAAATAGGACTTTTGGCTAGTGTGGGTCTTTGTATAGAAATTAAGGAAAGAAACTATGAAGTCCCGACTGATGTCTAAACTGAGCTGTTTGTGGCCTTAAGGCATTGTTCCTTCCTTTTTTTATAAGTGGCCTTCAGGTATTGTTCCCTCTTTTTTAATATCTAACAAATAGCGAAAATAATCCAGCACCAGACAAATTTGTAGTGTCTTTACGGGTGATATCGGACTTCTATATTGTTATTATTTGTCTTCAGAGTTGAGACTGTGTATTTCAATTACAGCCAGTATCATTTTATTTAAAAAATTATGTAAAAGGGGCATAATAAAGGTATTAGGTTAATGGTTCTCTTACTATAAAAGGTAATCTGGCGGTATGGAAGGGTCATATCAAGCTTCTCTTTTTTCTGCCATCACCTCTGCCTGGAAAGTAAAACAGCAGATGGATACAGTCTGCCGTTGTCACTCTGGGCTCAACATTTGCAGGTTTTTTAATCATTGATGATATGTAAAGCTAATCATCTATTTTAGGCCTAAAACAGCTGAGCAGTAGCCTTTCTCACACTATGTTTGTGAAGTAGCTGAAGTCTGTGGGATTTGCATTTCTTGGTTCTTTCTCTGTTGGAAGCTTTGCTATGCAAGGTTTAACTGCATTCAGGTTGAGGTTTGTTCTAGCCAATATCACTCTTGGTCTCTTTTAAGAGTAGTTCAGCTTTTATTAAGGTACTGAGTTTCAAATAATTAAATGTTATTTTTCATTTCACCATCTCTTTGCTAGTATTTGCCCAGTTGCAGCTCTACAGTCTTCAAAATTACTTGTTCCTCCACGCCCCACTGTTTCTTTTTTTCTGATTTCAAAAGAAATTTTTCACAAGAACCGAGTCTCAACTAGTCTATGAGATTGCAAAATTGCACACAATCCTAGTCAGTATTGTACACAGCTGCCGGAAATTCAATCTGTTCCAAATCAAAATTATGTCATGGCTTTCCAAACTCTTTAGACCTTCTTATAAATGCTGTGGGCTTGGGGAGTAAAGGTAGACTGTGTGTAAAATCTTTTGCTGGATCAGAACCAGCATGAGATTAAAAAAAAAAAAAAATGTATTTCTTGGTTTAGAACAAATATGGAAAAAATGATAATACATTCCTATAGGTTGACTGTGTATCTTTAAATAAGTCAGAGCTCCCTTACAATCTTAATATTCAAGGACCGATTTTTTTTTCTTTTACTCAGAAGAGTTATTTTATTGACACTTCAATATTGTTTACATGTGTTAAATCTCATGGGCTATCTCTTGGCTATCAATCCTGTTTCAGTAGCAGATATTTCCTTTAGATGAATCAGAGAATACGCTGAGTTGGAAGGGACCCATTGGGACAAGTCCAACTCCTGGCCCTGTGCAGAACACACCAAAACCCCCACCGTGTTTCTGAAAGTGTTATCCAAATACTCTTTGAACTCAGTCAGACTTGGTGCTGTGACCACTTGTCTGGGGAGCCCGTTCCAGTGCCCAGACACACTCTGGGTAAAAAACCTTTGCATGATATCCAATCTAAACCTCCTCTGACTCAGCTTCATGTTGTTTCCTCCAGTCCTGTCACTGATCACAAGAGTTAAGGTGATGTTCATACCATTTTATCCTTAGGATTAGGGTCTTAATTCCACATTTGAAAAAAAACCAAAACAAACAAACAAAAAAAAAAACAACAAAAAAGAAACCCACCCAAAACCAAACCGCAGGCAGAAATTTTGCAGGTTTTTACATCTGCTTCCTGTTAAGAATAATTGGAAAACTTTCAGCATTGAGTCAAGATGGAGTAGTATGGATCAGAGTACTGAGAAGTCTTTAAAGTGTATACTCCACTTTCTTAATTCTTGTGTTTCCTTTCTGACATTAGGTTTTTTTTCACAAGAGTAGTGTTGAGTTTTATATGGAAAAGTATTTAATTCTGAAAAGAGTGGCAGAATCTTAACCCTAATTTTAGTAATTTAAGACCCCATTCTGTGCAGTGTGGCAGCTCCCTATGTGGTTTTTAAAACTTGTGATGTCTGCTCATTTCAATAACTGGTGTAGGTATTCCTGTTACCTATTAATAGTATCTAGAAGTCAGAGAAGAATGTACTATGCCCAACTCATCTTGTGATGGTAGTGTACCAGAGCAAGGATGCACCAATGCCTCCTGGAATATACATTCGAGGTGAATTTGGCATGCAATTGTTAATTAGAAATATAACTCCAGATTATGATAACAGGTGTATATGTATTTAATATTTTTTAGGAAGTATAAAAATTTTATTTCCAACAGTCTCTTCATTATTCCTTTGTGACAGCTTGTATCTGTATGTGTGTGTATAAATAAAAGAACGATGGAAAATAAGTTAAAAGAGATGGAAAACTAATGATTCAAGAAATCACATAGCATCAGATAATTCTATTTTGAAATCACAGCAGTAGCACCCAGAGGCATAAACTCCCCAGATTGTTAGGAAAAAAACCCTCTGATATATCCAGTGATATTGAAGCCTGAAGGCGCTCTTTATTAGTGCCTAATGTTTCCTGAAAGAAACATTTTGCAGACATTAAAATATATATACTTGTTTAATTTTATAATCCAGTTTCTTTGACACTTATTTACTGATGCTTCGTCTTACAACTTGGCTTTAATATTTGTTATTTTCTTTACAGCTGTGTGTATTTCAGGATTCTCTTACATATTGGTACCTGTACTTCAGAGAGAGATAAAAAAAAAATTATCCTGTCTTCAAGACTGTCTTTTACCTTCACATTCCCACACACCTTCTTAAGCACCCCTTCCCTACCTGCTGGGCTGTACGGCTCTCAGTAAAGCAAAGTGAAAGCCTGAGAAGCCCATATCCACATTTCTCAGCCAAGCGGCTAATATTTGCCATGGGATTTCTCTTAAGCTGTGAACCCATGGCACAAAGGTAGATTAGTTTGTGTTTTGATAAAATATTCCTTATGTGCCTTTTCAGCTTTTTCTTTGCTGTTGCATTTATTCAGAAATATGTGGTCTACAATTGTTATTTAGAAATGTAATTGGTCTTAGGAGTCTTGGACTCATGAACGTTCTGTTCATTAGCAAGTGAAGAGTTGCAGAAACAAATTAAATGGACGGACATGACTCAGCTGCTCCTTCTGAAGAATCAGCTCTTGCTTTTAATGATTTTGGCCCTTCTTTAGCTTTACCCAAAATAAGATTCATAAGTGTAAGCTCTCCGTAGAGGAAAATGTCTCTTCAGAAGTGATACATGAGCACAAGCAAGACTTAAGTACAGTATTCTGGCAGACTGGACCAAGGGTTGGGATCTCATCTTTCAGAAAAGTTTTCTTGGGCTGAGCTAATTGTACCAAAAAAACTTTGTTGGGAAAGGACTGGCATTCAGGTCTGCCACTCTGCTTATGGTAAAGTCTTCATCAAAGAGAGAAGTATGTAGCACTTTTTTTAAAAAAGGATAAAATTTATTGCCCTGAAGTTGAATATGTGAGCATGTCTGGGGAAAAGGGAAGAAAAGAGTTGCTGCAGGAGTGAATACTGAGGTTTCAGAAATTGACATGAGCTCCTCTTTGTTTCTCGTCTGGTTTAAAATGAAGACATCTTAGAACACAATAGAAATATTCTCACCTATTTTGTTATTCCTTCAAATTATGTCAATTTGTTGAAGCAACTTTTGATTCCATGCCCACTCCCTCCTGCCCTGTGGAAAACTGAGGGATAAATACTTGGGCTGTGATAAAGTTTCTGAAATGAAGTTGATCCTGATGGAGAAGCACAATGCAACTTTTGTATGGAAAAATCAGGGTAAAGTATCATTTTAATTTGAGAGGACAACTCACTTCAGTTTAAGACTTTGATTGGCTGATGATTTTTGACAAGCAATGTCACTTCAAGAAGATTCAGATGAATGAATTCCAGAGTTCAGATATAACAGCTGACTCCATAATGCTGTAACTTTGTGTAGTAATGAATTGTTTTGAACTAGGGAGGAAAAAAATAGATTGAAATGGTATGTAATTATGTGGTTAACCCTTAGCACTTAGGTTTTATCTGTCTTTGCAAAGCAAGTAATTTAGGGTGATTGGAACAGCCAAAAGCCTCAGATTTGGCTTTTTTCATCCTTATAAAAACCAATCTGATTAATGATGGAACTCAGCAAGTTTAAAAATAAAAAGACAAAGCTAGTCGATTCAGTTTTCAGTCTCATGTTATTTAAAAATTGGATTGCACTTGAAAACTGACTCTGTGAGACAGAGGAAATATTGGTGGATGGTTCAGCAAAGGGGGAGGTCCATAACTGTGTATTTGTGTCTATTAATCTGATATATTGAAAAAGAGAGAGTGTCTGTATGTTTTTGCAACTGAAAGTCGGATAGGTAGGAAAAAGCAGCTAGATTCCTAGCAAACTTCCTTTAAACTGCTTCAGTAATTCTGTGTACCAGTATTTGGGCTTGCGTATGTACATTGTACCTACTTCTGTGTGGTACCTGTTCATTCAAGCTTTATATTTGTATAGGAAAGTTGGTTTACTTAGGTGTGGAAAAGCATGCAAAACATTTCTCTTGGTCTCTATTCATCTTTAAATTTGATTTTAGATCTGTTATGGTCAGTCTGTGATAAGGTAAATAGGTGTATTTTTCAGCAGTCTGAGAGCAGAAGCAATCTGTATCTCCAGATTTTGGCAACAGGGGATGTTATCAGTTTCATTCTCAATATTATCTTTTACCCTGTTTGGTTATTCACTTTTAAGATAATTTTCTTTTTCTGATGTATGTTTATTTGAATTTTATTACAGTTCCCTACTATTTTGTGTAAGGCAAACTCATGAAATAGGCATATGGCCCCTGAAGCCATGACAAAAGGCATCATTAGAGTCCAAGTCTTAAAAGGTTGACAATATTTGCTGGAAAAATTTTTAATGGACTATAGGTCACTAAAACAATGTTTCTCTTTGTTATTTATTTCTTATGGCTTTTGGTTTCCCTACCCTTTTCCCAAAACATTATATCCTCATTTAACATTCTCTCTAACAAGCTGTGACTTGGGAAATGCTTTAAAGGGAAGAGTTATTGCCAGAAGGGTTCCAAAAATACAAACTGGTGAAACTATTTGAAATAATCATCATAGCTTGAAGCTTAGATTTTCCCTCTAAAGTACTTTTGAGCAGGAATCTGCTGTCTTTAAAGTCAGTGAAGAGTTTTACTATTGACCTTATTGATTAGTCAATTGGGTCTGTGTTTTTGTAGCGTAGGGATGGCAAAAATGCATTTTTTTACTCTTTTTAGTATTACCAAAATTAATAAAATGTTCAGTTTGATTTATTTGCAACACATTCTTGAGAAGGTACAACTGGCATTACTGGTTAAAATACCAATTTTTCCTCTTTCTAATGAAAGTATTTAGATTCAAGCTGTAACTCGGACAACAGATTTCTGCCATTTTCAGGCCTTCACCAACATGTCAGACACCCTTAGTTCCTCTTCCTATACCATGTTAGTCACTTTCCCTTTGGATATGTCCAGCTGGCAGGGAAGTTTTAGGTAATATTTGGCTGAAAACTACTTCCAACAAATAATTCCTCTTACTTAAAACTGTTTTTCACAATGATGATTTTAATATTTGTGTGTATGTCTGTGTGTGGGAGGGGGTGGATAAGAAGAGTGCGGTAGATCAAGATATATGTTAAGGTTGTTGGAACAGTGCCACATGGAAATTGTAATTTGGTTCCCTCATGTTCTTATATGCTTTGATGCTCTATGAGTCTCAGCTGGACTGAAATCTATTTTATAGACACACTTCTCTCCTTTGCAAGTCAGTACTTGGTCAATAAAGTAATATAGTACCTTTTCAGTTCATTGGCAATTAAAATTAATTAAGCAACCTGGGAAATTCCTAAAATTCTTTAAACCAATACTAAAAATGATTAGAAAATAGTGAGAAAAAACATTGGGGTCTTTTCCCCCAATTTTATTTTAGTGTGTCTCCCTCTTATTACCAAATATAAATCAAACTCACTCATTCACAAGACACTAGTGTCACTAAGTCTTAATTTTGTTAACAAAGGAGATTTGTTTGCTTGTTATGTTGGCAAGGAGCACTATATCCTGGTGACAGTTAGAAAATTATTTTTATAGAAAGGAAATGTATTTTAAAAGTAAGCTATGCCTTACTAATTTTTTAGATTGTTTTTAGGATTGAAAAGGAGAGGAAAAGACCTTTTTTTTTTCTTTTTTTTTCCCCCTACACTAGCAGTAAATTGTTTATTTAGTACTTATGGTGTGTTGGTAGCCAATGTTACAGAAAAATCTTATGTCAAATGTTTCATTTTGCTGTCACCAGATTTTACATCCTATGTAGGAGTAGCTGATAACTTCTGCAGAGGTAAAGGGTGATTTTTTTTTTTTCCCCATCTTTAATCTCCTAAATGAGAACTTTAGAGTATCCAATATTCTCAAACTACCTTTTGAATACATTTTTCTATTTTTGCACAGTATCTCTCCATGTTCATCTAAACAAGAGATTATTTATTTCCTTCTTTTCCTCTGCTGTATTTTAATTTGCAAGTTTTTTGTAACTGGCATAGACTAATCCATTCTCTACTTAAATAGTATTCCCAGTTTGTTTCTTCTTGACGTGTTCTTTCAATTTGCGAAACTTCCCTCTACAGGCTATTTGTGTTAGAGAAGAATGTTATAGTCTTCATTGCATGTTTCATGAAATATTCAGTATTGAATATTTCGTTCACTAATTGTATTTTATATTATCTAATGTAAGTGCTAAAAATCCATGGAAGCAACTATCTTTTTTTACCTTTTCTTTATTTTTACCGTAAAAATTCCCTGTACCTTTAGAGTCCTTTTGAGTTATATCTTTAGTATTGCTGCTTTGTCACAGGATCACAGAATATACTGAGTTGGAAGAGACCCACAAAGATCATCGAGTCCAACTCCTGGCCCTGCACAGCACCATCCCCAAGAGTCACACCATGTGCCTGAGAGCATTGTCCAAACACTTCTTGAACTCTGTCAGGCTTGATGCTGTGACCACGTCCCTGGGGACCGTGTTCCAGCATCCAGCCACCTGCTGGGTGAAGAACTTTCTCCTGTTATCCAACGTAAACCTCCCCTGACACAACTTCAGGCCATTCCCTTGGGTCCTGTCACTGGTCACCACAGAGGAGAGATCAGTGCCTGCCCTACCTCTTCCCCTCATAAGGAAGTAGTAAATTGCAACTTGCCATTGACCAGGACCCCCAGGAACCTTTCCGTGGCACTGCTTTCCAGCATCTCATTCCCCAGTCTGTACCAATGTCCAGCATTGTCACATTCCAGGTGCAGAATCTGGCATTTCCCCTTGTTGAAGTTCATATGGTTGGTGATTGCCCAATCCTCTGATTTCTCAAGGTCTCCCTGCAGGGCCTCCCTGCCTGTGAGGGAGTCAACAGCTTCTCCCAGTTTTGTGTCATCTGCAGATGTGCTAGATTGGATGCCCCATACAGTATGGGGATCTCATTTTCCCTTTTGGCTACTACTATTGTCATTCATTTCTTTGTGTTTTCTGGAAGCTGTCCCAGTTCCATCTCTCCCATCGTTGATATTATCGATGTCATGTTGTCCACATTAATTGCCACTAGGAAGAAAGCACTTAGCCATGTGTACCTCATGTTTTGCCACTTGAGCTAGGTGCCTTGCTATCCGTAGCTCTGAAATATATTGAGCTGATATCATGTGCCTGGCCCTGTTAGTTTTGAAGCAATTTTGGCAATAAAAATGTTTTGTGGTCTTGGGCATGACATTAACATTTGTTTTCTCTTAGTTCTTGTTCCATTTCCTTGATAAAAAGTCTTTGATGCCCAAGGGGGTGACCTTTTATTTCATATTTCCATAAATTGAGTATTCACATAGTTGGTAAAGGAACTGCATGTGTAGGTTGGCTGTTCACAGTCTGCATTTTTGTCACTGTGCTTTGGCTGAGATTGGTGGTCCAGTTTTCTCTGCTTGGATCTTGGGGTCTCTCTATGTCATTTATATCTCATATTGGAAGTTTACAAACTTACAAAATTTGGTGAAAAAAAGAAAAAGTCTTTTAAGGAGGGCACTTACCAGATTTGTGAGTGCAGTGCGTGTTTTATTTTCTTTTTTTAATTCCCCCTGTCCTCCCTTAGCTCCACCCTCCCCCAAAAAAAACCAAACCAAAAAAAAAACAACCAAAAAAAAAAAACAAAAAACCAAACCAACCAAACAAAAAACAGCAGCCAGTGAATTTGTTGTTATGAAATAATGGTTTTTTTTTCCAAGGGGGACAAATTTCACCTCCTACACGTGAGGCCTTAGTCTGACAATATCACTGAAGCTACATATTTGTGCCCATCTTGAATGTCACTGCAGTCAAACTCTGGTGCAATGACTTTCTGGGAGTAAAGATTTTATTTTAGAGTTGGCATGTCTTCTGTACCCTACCTCCAAACAAGGAAAGTGCAGAACCTTGTACAGCATGATTTGCCATAGAATTAGTATATCATATCATACTGACTAGTGTTTTTATAAAATAAGAAATGCTCCCCATCAGAAGTGTACAATATAATTTATTCTAGGATACTAGAATCATATATTGCAATACTGAATATTCTAAGAGTGAAGTATGTATTTCCTACCTTAAAAATAGCTATGAATAAAACAACAAAAAGTATAAAAGAAATGTAAAAAAATTAATAATATTTAAAATTTAAAAAAAAAAAATCATCACAAAGACTCAAAGGAACCCCAAGAAAATCCCCAAGAAGCCTTCTACTGGTTCATTGTAGTAGTTCATCATTTATATCGCTTGATTATATAAAGGAGCAGCATATGCTTTATTTTTTGGGCTGTTTTCCCTTTTAATGTAAGGGAATGGTCAGTAAAGGATTAGGAGATGTGTTTGTGCCATTCACCCTAGAGTAAAAATGGACTTTATCTCAGTGCCAAATGACAGAGGATTAATAGGCATTACATAGAGTAGGAAGTTATATCGAGGAAAGGAAGATGTTACAGAGAAAAGCAAGATGCAAGTTGATTTCTCTTCAAAAATGAGAGGATAGTGTACTTTGTTCAGCATTTCACTGGAAGCTTGCATGCTTTTGGGTATGTAGAAAGTAGTGTGGCAGTACGTATGAGCTGTATTCAAATTTTGTACTGTCAGTGTGCCATGTAGATATATACATTTTTAGATACACTTTCAGGGGCTGATGGAAGGACAGGGACAATGTGATTTAAGTCTCAAGTAAAAAGAACTGCGTTGTTATAGATGTGCCTTTGGTTTCTTCAAGGGTCAAGTACTTCCAAATGGAAGCAGCTGAGTTCCAAAATTTTCACTGCTTCCTTGCTTATGAGGGGGGCATGAATATAATATGTATAAAGCATTAAACAATAATAATAATACTCTCTAAGGGAAAGGGAATTATTTTCTTTTGAAACCATGATGTCATGGTCTTACCTCACCTTTAGTTTCAGCCAAGCAAATAATGTATACTGAGCTCTCTATCATGTACCATTATAATTAGCTCTGTCAGGTCTTAGCCCTGCAACCCTCATGCAGATAATATGATAATATGTCTTCATAACCAAGTGACCTTACATGCACAATATTTCTCCCCTTATGAAGATTGCATGTCAATAAAGTAATTGAGTCTCAGAGGCTGCAGCGAGTGAAGATTTAGATGATTGGACTTTCAGGGCAGTGATGTATGACCGTTATTATTCTACTTGTCAGAGAGCTGCGTACAAGCGAGGATGGTCAGAAGATGACAGGGAGGAAAGGTTGTGTTTCATTAAAAAAAATATTGCTGTTAATCACCACTCTATTCTTTTCAAAGTCATGGAGGAAGGAAACTCCTTTTTCATTTGAGCTCTGCTTAAGGATTTAAACATTAACATGTAGAGGGCTTTTGGAGCTCAGTTATCCAGCTTCATTATTGCTTAATTAGATGAATAAATTATTATTTCAGTCAATAAAATACAACAAAATGCTAGACACTGAGACCACCTGTATACTTTTATCAGATCATTTTAAATTAACATTAAATGCATCATGCTAAGCTTTAATTCAAATTTTGCCTACACATTTAAATTATAACAAGTGCTATGAAGCTGGTACAAAATCAAACCATACTGAATTCAACTATTTTTGCTTGTACTAATTTGTTTGGACAGTTGCAGTGCTTGAAACATTTATATTTCCATACTTTGTAAAAGCAAATGTGTTTTTTTTTTCTCTCTCCAAGCTGTTTTGTAGCTGTAAATTTATCTTATGATATCATAACAGCTGGAAACTTGTAGCTTGACAAGGTTTTGTTTCATATTTAAACAGCTCCGAAATTATGTTTGAAACATAGTATATTTCTTTCTCTCTGTGAGACTTTTCTCATTTTGTTGCACGTTATCTTGGAAGTATCTGCAATATATTATAAAACAGATTATTTATGCAATCCATTAGTTAATAATTCCTAATGATTTATATATGTAGCAGATCTTTCTTATACACATGAAAAAGAGACCAAAACTAGGCCAAAATAGTATTTACTGGCAAGTGCTATATAATGAAATACGGATGTAGGTTCTGGAAAGCTGATGAGAAAAGGAGCTTGGCAGTGCTTTTAGTGAGTGGAAAATTCTAATAGAAGCACATCTTTTCTGAAGAAGTAGTTTCAGAAGTCTTTAAATCTTCACAGTTAGAAAACTGACTGAGATATAGCAGCTCTGACAGAGATGTAGCTTATCAGGTGATTTTTGGCTCTACACAGTAAAGCAACAATTTATTAACTAAAATTAATCACTTCATCCTTCCAGGACTCACTCCCAGAAGACAATTTCCTGAGTGCAAACAACAGAAAAAGAGAACAAATCTTCATATGAAAAAAATGAAAAAAAATCGTGTGCTTTTACATTTCCTCCTGGGCTTATTTTTAACTTAACATGTAATTGTAAAGATGTAGGGTCAAGTTTATTTGCAAGCTCATCTTCACTGTTATTAATGATTTTTTCGACAATAATGTTCTATATGATGTAGGGCCTGTTCTATTCACTGTATGAAAAGTGATATCTGTTGCAAACAAAAATGGATATTTGAGTTAGGAAACAGAATCCTACAAAATTATAAGTATTTGACATCTGTATTACCATGCTGTTGGGTAGTGGCATTCAGGAGCAAAAGCCTCAGTCTCGAGGTCTCTGTTAGATAAACTGACCACTTCTCTTCTTTCCATATATATGTGTGCAGCATTAGCAATGTAACCGTTGGTAGATCAAGCAGAATTCATACCTCGTAGCTAAAGTTGGTGTCTCTTGACATAGGTTTCTCAAGTCAAATCACTACACGGTTAAGTCAGCTACAGCATTAATAACAATGTTACTGGCTTTCACTGATGTGTCTGTAGAACAGTCTTTAAAGCATAGGAAGTCCTGAAGTGTTCAAAACACACAGGGATCACTAAGGATCTGAAGAGAAATTGACTGACCTAAACTTAAATAGCAATTCAAAAAAGAAGAGTCAATAGCCCATTATATTTTTATATGTCCCTTTTAGATAAGGGGAAAAAGACTGATACCTTCCAGTCAAATGGAAGGCTCATGTGAGTGATCTGACTCCTCTATCGATGTGACATCTGACTGGCTGTTAACAGTTATTGGTGTTGATAGGCACACCCCACACAGAGAGCCAAATGCAGTTGTTTTGATCCCTTGTTCTTTTATTTCTGTTCCTTCTCCCTGTTTTCTGTCACAATGTCATGTTGAATCATTGTTTGGTGGCACATGCAGGACCTCTCAAGTACTGGGATATCAGACTTCAGGAATTGCATCGAAATGAATATAATAATGAGAACCAGAAGGCACCACAAACTCACTTCTCAGGGAAAGAGGCAGCTAAAAAGTATTATTAGTGGATTCTGGGGAGAAGAACCAGAGGTGCATCCTGTGGACAAGCAGGTGTAGACAGGCTTCTCCCAGGGTCCAGTTACAGGCACACTGAGAAGATCTGTGCTGATGTCTGTCACTTGGTACTCATCAAGAAACGGACTAGTGGTATGAAGAACAACATTATTTAAAAAAATCAAACAAATAAAAAAGCCAAAGAAAAATAAACGTACTATTCATTTTAGATTTCTATGTACAGCTTTCTCTTGGAAGGAAATGGATCTTTATCTTCCTCTTCTGTTGCTTTTTACTAGGCTTATTACCTTATGATGCTGAACTGTCTAGATCTGTGCATACATATTCGACATATATGCATGATGTGGGCTCATTTCTCACACTGTTTAGGCATTTTGTTGGGACTCAGGTTTCTGATCAATTCAGTGTATGTCTGTTTGGAGGGTAGATTGCAAATTTCCTTTCTGATTTTGTGAGCTTTTAGCTGGAATTTTGGATACTGTTTTCTGAGTTGAAAAGTTTGACAAGGATGAGAAATTTGAATAACATTCCAGCTATAGCCTATTTTTTATGTTGATGTGTTTGCATGACAATAATTCTATTTACAGCAATTGAAAGCAATGATTCATGTGGTCTAAGTGCTTCCATTTGCTTATAATTATATGACATTTTTAGCTATATGAGATAATTAAGTGCCTTATTTCTGTCCAGAGGAGAAGGTTTTTTTCTTTTTTTTCATTTTCTAGCATTTAGTCAGATAATTCCATCGTTTTTCACATATTTATCGGTTTGTGCCTATTCAGACTGCCTTGATGTTCTATATCTTATAGACCTTACATTTCATACAATTATCCGTTAACTGTGCTCCATAAGCTGTATTTGCTAACATCTATTTTCAATGAAAGCCCTGGCTCGACTCAAAATGTAGACTCCACTGATTTACCTGATGGTCTGTTCAAATTGTTAATCACCATATGGTAAGAAATGTGCCTGGCTTCCACTTTCAGCCTTGAGGGCTACTTCTGTAATATTGGTACTGAATATTAATTCTTTCATATTTAGTATTTTGTCCTTGTGTAGATAGTCATGCAGAGTAATGAAATAGCCTCCCAGTTTTTGGGGTTTTTTTTGGTTGGTTGGTTTTTTGTGGTTTTTTTTTGTGGGGTTTCTTGTTTGTTTGTTTGGGTTTTTTTTGATAAACTAAAAGCATTGTACTGCTGATACCCCTCACTCTGAGCTATTTTCTCCAGTCCTCCTGTGCCTCTTTTCATCACCTTTTCTAATTTGTCAACACACTTTAAAAATATGGCCATCAGTTTTTGTTAATCTAGCCTTATGAATAAACAGAAGTAAAATAATTTTCCATGCCTTCTGTGTTGCTCTATTCAGTTCCTTTCCCTGTCTCTTTAACCCTCAAAGTAAAAACAATTACTTTAACTTGTCTTCCTTGAACATCATTAGGACTTTCTGTTGAATTGCTTGCCCACCATGTTCCCTAAATTAATTTTCAGAGGCTCCACTTTGTGTTCTACAGTCTCACTTTTTATGGATGTGGCCAGTCCTCCCTTGTCCCTGATCCTTAGTCACATTGTTGACTGGCATTTCAGTCAGTGTCTAGTATACTTAACTTTAATTTTGTTGCTAACGCATTTAGTGTTAGTTTTTTGTTACAACATGAATTTGTATCATCTTTTTGTGTTTTCATCAAAACTGAAATCATTTATTAGTAGTGACTTGTATAAGAATGTCTTTTGTTTGTAAATCAGTCTTCACTGAGTGCTTCTAACACCACCATGACCTGGGAGGTATTCTTTGCTCATGAAGAAGTAGAAAAAGGTGAGTTGATGGTGTAATGCTGATGCCTAAAATCCTGCAAAATAGACACTCAGCACAAAGTTAATGGAGAAAGATAGACAATACCTTTATTGGGA
>JAWWEW010000166.1:12904883-12958342 GCA_035583185.1 Anabacerthia variegaticeps | reverse complement strand
TTACTTCTAAAGCTCTAAAGATCCACAAAATACACACCAAAAATACATAAAAATATACACCAAATCCTTAGGCATCAATGCAATCAATGCAATTCACCAACCTTTCAGATGTGCCCAAAGATTGTGCCAGGAAGCCAGATTGTACTGGGGTTGAAAGTGAAAACCCCCTTGAGGTAATTTTTTCTTTCTGTTTCTTCATTTTGATGAAGTGTATAATGAGAATCTGCCTCACTTTCTCAATAGCAGAATGTATCTTTCCATACAAGTACATACTATGTGATCTTAAATTATGAATATATTTATCTGTTTTCCCCTAATGAAACAGCCCTTTCTTCCAATCCTTTCTGCTTCTTTTACCTTGAACTTGGAGCCTGCCTTGGGTTTAGTTTTTAATGTAATTAGTTTGTAGCAGAAATAAAAGTGATTGGTGGCTTACAATGTTTTCTTCACACCCATCCGTTTTCTTCCTTTTAGTCCTGAGAAAAGAATGCACACTTTCATTAAATCTAGCAACTTAAAGGTCACTTTTAATTTACATTTTGAAAAAGAAACTGTAATAAGAATTAATCAAATACTCTTGGCCCAGTCACACACAAGTCTGGTGAAAAAATGTCTGAACTTTCTTGTTTGTCTTTTTGGGATACAATCAATTTACTTATAAATGACTTTGTTTTGTAATCCATATCTCAAGACCACTGCCTTTCACATTTCATGAGTTATAACTGCATGCAAAAACACCGGTAGTTTTCAAGATGGTGACAGGAAGTCTGTTTTATAGTTATTTAGTACTGAAGTGTTCCACTTAGGGATATCTTTTAAGCGTACCTGCTTGAAGACATTGGAGACCTTGCAAAACTGAATGACTTCTACATGATGATGATCTTGAATGCAAAAAGAAAATTAGGTGGGAAAGTTATTTATATTTTCATACTTATTTCTTCCTCTAAGTTTTGAAAGGTATATATCATCCTTTGTATTTTAGAATCTCTTCACGGCTATCATGGAGGTTACCAAAAGGACGGTTTCCAAAAACGTTGAAAGTACTGACATTTTACTAATCATCTGTTCATTCAACTATCTGAACTACAAAATGACATCCACAGGACAGGAAAGAACACTGAACATTCCTTCTTCAAAAAGAGGGTATTGGCTGCCAAGTGTGTATCTGGACTTTTGAGTATGCTTTTCATTTAAATATCTTATTCTGACCAGTTCTTAATTCATGCAAAAAAACTGCTGAAAAGGTCATGCTAGACTGACCAAGTATCTGCAGGGAAACAAGAGGTTTTATCAAAGAAAATTTCAGTCATAGAATATGCTGAGTTGGAGGAGAGCCACAAGGATCATCGAGTCCAACTCCTGGCCCTGCACAGGACCATCCCCAAGAGTCACACCATGTGCCTGAGAGCATTGTCCAAACGCTTCTTGAACTCTCTCAGGCTTGGTGCTGTGACCACATCCCTGGGAAACCTGTTCAGCATCCAACCTCCCTCTGGGTGAAGAACCTTCTCCTGCTAGCCAACCTAAACCTCCCCTGACACAACTTCAGGCCATTCTTCTGGGTCCTGTCACTGGTCACCACAGAGAAGAGATCAGTGCCTGCTTCCCCTCACAAGGAAGTTTTAACTGCAGTGAGGTCTCCCCTCAGTCTCCTCTTCTTCAGGAGCAGACCAAGTAACCTCAGCCACTCTTCATACAGCTTCCCTTCAAGTCCCTTCACCCTCCTTGTGGCCCTTCTTTGGAGTTTCTAGTTACTTAATGTGTTTTTTTTATATATATATTTCAGTGCCCCGAACTGCAGAAAATATTCGAGGTGAGGCCACCCCAGCACTGACCAGAGCAGGACAATCCCCTCCCTCAACCTGCTAGTGATGCTTTGTTGATGCCCCCAGCATGCAGTTGTAGATTTCTTCAGCTGGGTTAGCTTCACGGAGAGACAGTTGCAACATTTTTGTCTGACTCAGCATTAGAATTCAACCACTGACCCAGGAGCATTTTGACCAGGTGGCTCTGACATAATTCCCCAGTAGAGGTATCCCCATGTAGTTAACAGTAGTTATTCAGTACCCTTTCAGTGGCAGTGAAATTCAATACTATTTTATCAGTCGAAGTGCTATTTCTGAAATATTTGTGTTAGAAACTAGGTAACATGTTTTTGAAGGCTAACAGTGAAGATATAATTCAGTATACTTAAGAATTTATTTTTGTTGGTGTTTTGTGTCCCTCCATATGTTCTTTTTTCCCCACTTCCCAAGTACTTCTATGGTTTAGAAAGAAATAAACCACTAATGTTTTTACTCTATTACTTCCTTTTAAAGTCTCTGTTTTTAACTAGTTTTTCACAGATAGTCTTTGACACTTGATGGAGTAGTTACTCATCAGAAAACATATTGTGTGAATATCTGATTTTGTAAAAACATATCCTATAACTGTAAGTCCTTGTGACCTGCCAACCCTAACATTATCTGGGTCTTGCTCATGTGTTTGCATTATTTGTCAAATTCTTTGATACTAATGTCCTTTCACTCTAAAATGTATGAAGAGCCCCCAAAACCGCTTTCAGTGGTAGCCAGCTGAAACCAGACCCTGAGCTGATGAATATTTCAAAATGTGACATGTACCAAGGCTGTGACTAGCCACAAAAATATGCTCCAAGTTTTTTGCTCTTTGCATGCTGTCCTGAAAAGAGGTTCTGGGGAGGATGTCCTCTGAAGCCTCAAAGCCATATATTTGTTCATAGCAGCTCCAGCCTTTCAGACTTTCTGCTGTTCAAGGTGAATTGTAGAAACTCATGAGAATAATTATGACAGTAGAAGTACATGATTGTTCAGGGTGTGTTTGGCTTGATCAGTGAGGTGAATCAGTCCTGCCGATGTTTACAAATAGATAATTAGAAAATATTTATATATAATATAACAATCTCTTAATGTAACATTTTTCTTAGGTACTTATCCAACAAATCTTGGTGGCTTCTTATTGTTGCGAAATTTTAACATGTAGAACAGATATTTGCAATTTCTTTCAGTGTTTCCAAGGGCAAGTAATACCTTTTGCTTGTAAGGCTGTTTTTATTTCGGGTTCTCAAAATACTTTGCCATCTAGAAATAATTCCTCTAGATGTGATGCTGTCTGGCATGTCTTCTGGTAATTCTGTTTTAAAGCATATAACATGTTAGATCTACCTCAATGCAAACTAAGAATGGTAGCATGAGTCCTGTACCACAGAAGTTTTGCAGAAGGTTAGTCAGCTTATAGGCATAATGGTTACAGGTTGTAGCTCTTATCTCTTTTCAGTGGAGTTTTTTTGTAACTAGGACTATTGGGAAGAATGCTGCTAAAGTGAGTGCTGTATTTAAGCTACAGAACTTGAGCTGAAACTCTTCCCATTGTTGCTTCATCAGCCTGTGCCCCTTTATGCTTGTTGTGGACCCCATAAACCAGTCCGTCTGAATTATTTTCTGTCTAGCAGCAACTGCTCCAAAGAGGAGAGGGATTCTGTATTCAGACCCATGAAGATTAAAAAGCTTTTTCCAACTAGAAGTCTTAGACTTTCTGACCCATCCTCCATCACAGCAGAGCAAAACACAAGTACAAAAACTTTTTGATGTTCATGTAGTTTCTCTATTCCATCAAAGGTGGGTGGTAAAGTATTCTGATAGCCAAAGCAGAAGTAGCAGGGTGGGGATAGAGTATTTCTGTGCAAAGCTGATATTGTTTGCTATTACAATGAATTGGATCCAGCCTATTTCCTCCTTAAATCTAGACATCTGAACAAAACTGCTGCCAATCAAATACAGTAAAACAATAGGATTATCTTAGTGGTGTTTGTTTCATTTATGAATACCTGAGGATAGTGGTAATAAGCATAAGGGGATGAAGATGACATTAGGTTGTGTGTTTTAGGCAGGCTAAATGCAAGTGGGAATCAGAAGAAAAAAAATGTTATGTAGTAATATCTTGCAATACAATGCTCTTTAACACAAGAACAGTAAAGTGTTAGATTTTGGATTAACATTTAGAAGTATGTGTCAGCAATCACAGTTTCCTCATTTGATTTATGACACATTTTGTTGTTCCTCACACCAATGAAAGTACCAAATTATTCAATAAAAAACTAGTACAGATTGACTTAATTGTATGTGTAAAAAAAATATCCAAGACGTGATAGAATTCAGTGCTGGTTTTCAGTACAGTAAAAATGCAGTACTACCAGTTCCTGAAGGCAGCTGAATTTCTGAATGTGAATGAAAACTCAGAAAGAATATTTTAAAAAATTATAATATTTAATTATTTAAAATGGTATTGAGAAACAGATAGTCTTCAAAGAAAGTGTAAGTAAACAAACTCTGCTAAGTAAATCTGAAGGTGTTAGTTTATAAGTGGAAATGGAGAGGAAGCATACTCAGAGTTGGAAATCAACTTGCCTCCAGAAAAGAGCAGAATTTGACCAAGAAACACAAATATAGGTTCAGTTGTATTGATACATGCATGGAAACAGTGCAGTAATTAACTTTCAATTAATCTTCTGGTGCTAAATTCAAACTAATGACTACTTATGCCTTTAAAGTGACATAAGTTGGTGATTTCTCTTTCAAACTAGCTATGCTCTTGTAAGCTAATTTAAAGAGTGTGAATGTTTTCTGTTTTATATGTGTTCTTATTGTCCAAAAGTGTAACATTTTGTGGTCCTGTATTCTACCTCCTTGCCCCATTGTTTCCTTTCCATAGTATTTCATTTAAAAAATAATTAGTGACAATCATTCTCAGTCAGAAGGGATGTGGCAAATAGTTTTCTCAGACAGTATTCAGCCTTGTAATACCAATTGTAACATAGTGTAGAACTAGATGTATTGTAGTTGATCCTCCTTACTACAGGATAAGCAAATTAAGTTTTTTGGTAAAATCAGAGGGTTCTGTCTGTATCTAATGTTGTATAATCAGATGGAGAACATAATGTAGCAACTCATACATCAGGTCTCGTAATTCACCTCAGACATAATGCAGTGATGCTGTATCTTTACTCACTATTGGAAATTTGTAGAAAATTTATAATTTTGAGCAAATGAAGTATCAGTGAAATGGTATTTGAAAAATTACATTTTGAAATTAAATGTGATGAATTCGATATTTTTACTTATAATACATATATAAGTAGAAAAATATGTTCATATATAAGCAGAAGAGATAAAACCAAAAGCATGGTGTCCTAACAAAACAATCCACTGTAAAGAGGATTGCTTCCTTCGTTGTTTTCACTTCTTCATAAAATGTCTGTCTTGGACAAGAAGACAACTTTATAGCACTTTCAGGCTGTCATAAATTGAAAATAGTGTTGCATTATTATTGTTTTTTATCTCTGCTATGTAAAGAAATACTAAAAACCTAAGAAGCAAAGGATTTTCCATTACATAGATAGAAACCTGACACTGCTTGCTGTTCTCTAGCTACTGACAGATTACTACCTTGACAAAGAATTATATTAATAGATGTCTTCAACTAGGAAAAACTATCTGAGACAGCACACTGAAAGAACCTGTAGGAAGAAGGGATATGAGCTGGGATTGTCATCCAGAATTCTGAAAAGGAAAGAGAGGCCTAAAATGACCTGACGTACCTCTCAAAGGAATGCTGTATCACTTGAGGGCTGATGCTCCAGCCTCCGTGCCATGCACTCTGCGCTCCACCTGCCTGGGATACAGACAGGGCTTCTCACAGAACCAGTCAGAGCATGACAAATGCTTGTTAGGTTTCAGTAGCTAATGGGTCTGATGTCTCATGGACTATTTCTATTCTTGTGTTTCAACTAAGTTGTTCTGCATTCAGATGAACATCTGTGTAGACTGCTGTCATTCAGGATTTTAAAGAACACTACCCTTTTTGACGGTTTGATTCCGTAGCAATGGAGCACAGTTTTTTTGGGATCTATTTTCAGCAGCCTAAGGCTAGGAAGCTCAATTTTTTAACAGGATTGTTTACTGGAAAGAAAAAGCTACATGATCTTGGTGACAACTTGAAGACCGTTGTCTCAATAACTAGTGATAGGACTCCATTACAGACAGGGCAATGTCTGCAATAGCAGTTTCTTATTCTTGACTGTGATGCTGTGATAGCAAGCTTGTAAAACTAAAAAGAAACTAAAAAAGAATAAAACATATTAAAAGACTTATAAAGTCCAATTTTCTATACTGTAATACTTTATCTCATGTTAGAATTTTTTTTTAAAGTGCAAGAAATATCATCTGTGATTTATGGTAAATAACTTTTAATGAGTTCTAGTCCTGCTTTTGTCATTGAGACGTATGGCTTAATCTCTCAGTGACTTTGTTTCCTCTTTTAAGCAAAGTTAGAAGCTTAATAGAATGGACATTTGTTTAGTAAACATGCATGACATACCTGAGAAGTGATTTTGGAAAATGTTAGGTAATTTTTTTTGCTGTTGCTGGAGCTTTAGAGCAAACAATAGTTTCAAGTGTTGTGAAAAGTTGAAAGGTATTTAGAGATTTCTACTATGTCATTCAGTTTCATCAAAAGTATTTAATAAAAGTGCACAGTAACAATACTCTCATTAGTTTTTAACCCAAATAAAATTGTAGCATTCAATAAAAGTTTGGACATTTGGATCTCTATTTGAATATTCAGTGTTTATTCCAAATTGATTTGGCTGATTAGAAGCATAACATCCTTACCAAAGAATGCAGTCCTCTATAAAGTGATTTTTATAACATTGGAGTCAAGAGTTAATGTTATAATTTTTTTTGGCTCTGAGCACTAATTACGCCAGCTACTTGAGGAGAGATTTGCCTGACCCAGGACTTCCCAGGCTTTCAGTGTTTCTTTGCTTAAGAAAAATGTCGATTCAGTGATTGTAGTCTTGTGTATCTTTTCCAAGAAATTGCAGCCAAGGTTAGTAATACTGGCCTTCATATAGGAAAAACAAGATGGTGCTCATAATTACTGATATTTCTCTCTGGTTATGTGATTCTTTGTAATTCTTGTGCTGTTGTTGCCTTTCTCAACTCCTTTCTTCTCATTCAGTCTTGAAGTCATTTTAGTGTGATAACCATTCTGTCTCTTCTTACTTAAACATTTTTCTTTTTTAATATATTTCTCTCTTCTGAAACATTGCTCATGGTGCCACCTCACACTGTGTTTAATCGTTCGTGACCAGTGGTCATCGAGCTTCAAAGGTGAACAAAACACAGATCTCAGAACAGTAATAGTACTGTTTTATCCTATTTATTTGTTTAAAGAAAAAAACCCAACACACAAACACCTTAGCAGAGAGAAAAATAACAATGTGTGGAGACGGTATATATCATCCATGTACAGTAATGAAAAAGTTTTCTAAAATTCTGTTGGAAGTGTTGCACTGCTGTGTCGATCATGTGGAGCAGAAGTGGTTTAAAAAAATGTCACTGTATAGCCATGTCATTGTAAAGCCATGGTAAACCTCTTCCCTTTTTATCATAGTATTGATGTGATTTAGTCTGACCTAAATTATTTTATTTTATCATTTACCTTTAGCAATCTGTTTCTAATGCTTGCATTGTAATACCACTATTTGTGCCTTATAAAGACTTACGAATTAGTTTGTCCACCATATCAGTATCGTCATAGCTACAAGGGATATGTAACTACTCATTGACAGCACTAGGGGAAACGAAAGGGGAAATGGAATATAGACAGCAGCATTATACACATGGGCAAAATAGAATGATTACCACAGGACTTCTAAAGTTAAGTGATACCCTCTCCCACACACCCAAAAAACTTTGTATGTAGGATTCTTTCCTTTAGATTTCTTACTGAAATGGTAATATGATTTCAAGTCAATTTTCAATTAAATGTTAAAAAGCAGGAAGGCTAAAAGCTTACACAGGTAGTTCAGAAAAATGATGTATTGATTCCAGCAGCTGAAGGTTAAAAGCAAACACAGACTTGGAAAAAGTAGGATCTACAGTGCTACTGTTTCTGATACGCAGCCATATTACTGAGAGGAATGTTAATGCATGGGTTCATTGCTGTATTTTATGGAATTCTCTTACCCAAATATGAGGTTAAAAAAAAAAAATAAAACATGCATTACACATTTGCATATATAAGGAAATGGTTTATTTGAGTTTTGGGTGTTTTTTTCCACACCGATATGAGCTTGAAATTAGCACATATAAATGAAATTGAGCTTTTGGAGATTATAGCAATAATATCTGGAATTCTGAAATTCAGAGTTAAAAAGAGTGGTGTCACAGTAATTAATTTTGTATTTAACATACTTTGAAGTAATCATAGTTGCCTTTTATCCTTAGCTGAAAGTTCCTAAGCACCTTATTTTTACAGGAAAATAAATGCCACCAACCTCCAGTAAGACTTAAGATACACAGTGCATTGGCAAGTGGGGCCCATCAAAAAATACGTTCATAGTTTCAAACATATTTTTTTAACTTGTGCCCTTCTGGGGATTGGATGAGGTGTATTTGAATCTATAAGCAATGTTATTTCAGGATACATAAATAGAAGAGTAAAGTAAGCTTACTGGAGATGATTAGTGGTCTTGTGTCACTGTCCTTTAGTATAACACTGGAGCTCCTTTATTTTTAACCCTGAAAATAAACTTGCTGACTTCAAGAAGTCTACCCTGCAGGTGCCGTTTTCCCCCCCCCCCACCCCCACCCCAGCCCCCTCCTAGGTAAGCAAGCAGCTGCAGAATTGAAATGTTGCAAAGCAATTTACTCGTGCAAGTATTTTAGGAGATACTGACATCGTTGCCAGCCACTGAGGTTCAGATAGACAAGCTCTTCTTATGCTGTCGAATACCAAAAGATTATACCTGGCTGCTGACGATCATTTTAGGTTATGGCAGAAGGAGATTAGCTCAAATTTATAACAGCTCACATTTTCCATTTTTTCTCGGTTTTCAGAGTGGCATGGAAATTATATTTGTGAATCCTTCGGGACTCTTACATTGGTGTCAGTTTTCAGATTTTGCCAGATATATCTAAATGTGGATATATAATGTAATGGAAAGAAATTGAAAAAAATATCTGTTTCTTGATTCTTTATTACTGAAGAGTTAAGAAAGTGATTCCTTAGGCTATTACACAAATCTTAAACTGGGAATAAATGCTAGGATAAAATCAGATTGCTTAAGACTCCTTTGCCTTGCATCTCTTGAAAAAAGGATCATATCATAAAATAGAGCAGGTACGTGTGCTTTGGCCACATTTTGGAAAGATTGTATGCCAGTGAAAATTTGAATAAAATGTGTATTTTAAGACTAATTTTATAACAAGATCTGAGTGTACTATATGAAAATGGTGCCAAAGAATCTTTCAGCAATTCTTTATCTTATCCAGTATTAACTGTTGGTGTGAATAATAGATTAAAAAGAGAAAAAAAAAAAAAAAACAAATTAGAATAAAGTAACTTATAATTGGCAATGTACTGGAATACACTGAACCAAGCAAATAAATTACATATAGTTATTTCTGCGCTAGACTATATGTATAAAGTGTGCATTGAACTGGAGCTGGTTACCTTCCTTGCAAAGTACTGTGTAAATGGTAAATAATATCAGGACAATGCCAAACTTGTCAGGCACTTCAGCATTCTTATGGTATGTCTCTGTTGATGTTAATATTGTTAGTATTGTAAAGAACCTAGATAATGTTGCTGCCTGTGAATTGAAGAGACAAAAGGCATTTCAAATATTCCAAGTGAAGACTGACTCAAACTTCATCTTTCCTGTATTTGGAAAACTTCAAAATGGAGATCTATTTCTTTCAAAATACTCCTGGTATGTAGCTGCATATGAGCATGCCTGCTCCTGAACTTTGGCAAGTTTGAGTTAGGATGCTGATGTCAGGGCTTTGGTTCTTTCTTAGGAATTTTAACATACCCAGGACTCTAAAAAGAGACAGCTTTTATCACTCTTAAATTTGTTATTGTAATATATATTGAACTATATTTAAGATGTATTGGAGAAGAGGGAGGGATGGAATGGGCTTTTTGTAGTTTCAGTGGTGTTTCATTACCCTCCATCAGGCTAAAAGACTGGAGAAGTATTGGGACTCCTCCAGTATGTATGGAAACTCGAAGCAGAAAAAGGAGATCTTTTACTATACAACATCTTAAAAAAGAAACAGAAACTTGCTGAAATAGAGACAAAAGGTGACAACAAGATAGTTACATAGTTATTTATCTTTTCAGCATCACTTGACAAAGAGAAGTGTCTTGTGTACAATTTAAATAGTTTCTGAGAAAATTGTTTTGAGGAATGGCCACATTGTACTTTTACAAAGATAAGGTTTCTGATGTGTAGGTGAAATCAGCTGAGGAGGCTGCTGGGTGACCAATCTAGAGCTGGTTAGAACGTCTCTCCTATCCCTTCTTTTCTTTGCTCTGCCTTTTAGTCAAAACAACTTTTTATCCCATTTGGAAGAGAAGGATCTTGTAGTAATCAACATTTTTCTCCTCAATACAGTCTTGCAATAGTGATCATAATTTAGTCCACATACACATTGTACGAATCTTTATTTTTATTTTGTAGTATCACTTGTAGTGTGTTTATCTGTATAGCAAAGTAGTTGTTTTTCCTGATAGACTGTTACTGGAAAGTCTGGACTGATATTTGACAGCTGCAACCTGGAAATGTTTTGAACTTCCAGGTTTGTGTTATATCTTAAATAGTTTTATTAAATTTGATTTTGAAAGGTGGTTATGTAAATACGTGCTCATACCAGGGAACTTAACAGAAGATGCTTTTAAACTCTAATCAATAATGTTATTGCTATTCCAACTGAAGATGCTCCCTCTTTCTAAAGTACATATAAACCTTTCAGTGCCTGTTTTAGTAAGAATGTATGTCAAATATTAATTCTCCATCAGTAGATGGGTGCATGATTTAAAGTTTCTAGCTGGATGAAACATAATTAACTAGTTCAATCCTTACAATATTTTGAAATGTGAAATGTGCCTCCTGTTCTAATTTTAGATGTCACTTTGTATATGAAATTCAAACAATTGAGTCATTAACATTGTCATTATTGTTACTTAAACTTCATGTTTTACAGTTACACTACCATGACTCAACTTGTGCCAGTATGTGGCTGAATCTGTGAAAACTTGTTTTGATACTTGCAGATCACAGTAGTGACAGTGACTATAGTTCATATTACATGATATGTAGATTTTCAGTTACTCATAACTAAAA
Source organism: Anabacerthia variegaticeps (assembly GCA_035583185.1). Taxonomy (NCBI): domain Eukaryota; kingdom Metazoa; phylum Chordata; class Aves; order Passeriformes; family Furnariidae; genus Anabacerthia; species Anabacerthia variegaticeps. Next base: position 12,947,133 of record JAWWEW010000166.1, on the reverse strand, counting down.
TATTTACAAATCTGGGTGATTTTTTTTGGCTACATTTCCTTCAGAGGTGCACATTTTTTGCAAATTATAATTCAAAAGAAAGTTCTCTGACAGAGATGTAAAGAATATGAGGTATAAAAAGAGAAGGAAGGCAGGGTACACAATGAAAATACCTTTCCTTAAGGGAAAGAAATTTTGAAGTTGGTTTTGATTTGACTCATTACACCCTGAAAATTATCATCCAAATCTCACATCTTTCTGATGGATTTCAAAGCACAGTCGTCTGAAATCTTCAGTCATGGAGGACTTAACCTGAGTTTACATGCCTGTGTTATTTCATGAGCTTAATTTGTGCTCAGACATCTACTATTATGTCACTTTGCACCCCTTTGTTAATGGGATAAACGAGCTGGCTCTCCAAGGAGAGAAATTCCTCTAAGAGGGATTAGCTTGAATTTGGGACTCACCTCAGTGTGGGTCAGAATGCAACATGTATTCCTTAAATCATATGCAACTGCACACACAAACCTGCTCTTGGATTCAAAAAAAGGAGCGGATATGAAGCCATCTTTAACTACTTACATTTCTAAATTTAACTCATAGTTAAAGTTTCATGCCGAAGACTGGAATTATTGTTATTAAAATTGTGTATATATGAAAATTTCCCTTTGAATTCCCAAACTCAGTAGTCATCTGTGCAAACAAACCACAGAATTTTAATGAATTTCCACAAAGTGCTGGTTTTGTGGTTGTCAGTTATGGATGTTTCAATTGTATTTTTCAGAAATCTTTTAAGTGTGTAACACTCACAATAAGGATGTTAGGTGCATGTCTGTACTGAACTACGTGTAAAACTTATCCAAGAGAAATTATAAGTTGATGCAAGAGACTTCTTCCTACAAGTCTCACTCTTTGCCACACAGTAAATATCTGTCTTCTATCTAGTCTAATGTGTTGGGCCAGGCATTCCTTTGACTTTTAGCCAAATATTTCAAAAGTGAAGCATTGCTAAGTGAGCTTTTCTTGCAAACTAGAAGAGCTTCAAAGCCTTGGAGAGCGCAATTTACAGTTTGGTTTTTTTTGAAAATAAACAGAATAAGGATCTTCATATCAAAAATACTTTAAATGTTTCACTTCTTGCTTAAAACAGGCTCTATCATTTAATTCTGGAAGTAGGAAGAGCTATATTAAAATTTCTGTTTATTTTTCATTTACTGCTGTTGCATATACTCAATTATAGTTTTTCAAATGAAGATTTTTCCCTGTAACTTTTCATTTAAACATGAAAGACCTTAGAATGTTCCACAGTAGTTTGATTCAATGTATAGTTATTTACTAAATTACTTGGAAAGCAACCGAAAAAATACAGTGAAGTCCTTTCACTTAAAATTACACCCATGTTTAAGTCTTCTCAACTTGAAGGGCAGATTTATGTGATCAGCACAGAGCATCTTTTCTGACACATGCTAATAATTTTATGGCTTTTTTTTTCAGAAATTCTAAACAAAACAGACTATACCTTTCTGAGACTGAGTAGTGATGACATTATCATATTGTATGATTTTATCATGTCATAATTGTTACTTTAAATTAATGAATTCTTGGTTAATTCTCTACACAGTGTGTTAAGACATTAGTTACCTGTCAGTAAGAAAAAATAGAAATAAAAGCAAAAACAAGAAGAAAATATTTGCATAATATATTATTATTGTTAAATGTTGCTTAAATACTACTATTAAATACTATAAAAATATAAGTTAAATTAAAAGTTTATGTGAAATAGTTGGAAATTAACTTAGTATTCAGATGATGTAGAGAATTATCAGAGAAATAGTGTAGTATCATTTGATAAAGATATATGAAATCAGTTGGCACATAGATTGTTATTAAAGTTTCAGGCAGGAAGTATAAACATTGACATATAACTATCTTTTCTTCTTTTAATATTTTCAGTATGCTCAGTATTTAAATGAACTATTCGCATATTGAGTGAAGTGTAATACACTGGAATTCCTCATTTGGAACTGACTTCAATTTTATTTGCTTCCCAACAACTTTGTACTTTTTGGCCAGAAATAGAGAAGATTACAATATCTGCATGTAACTCTCAATTCTATAAAATTTCCTGATATTTTTAAAACTTTGAGGTGAGCAATTGCAAATTAGAAATTGACAGCTTGGATTAAGCTATTAATGTGAAGATAAAAAACACAGAACTTGATAGGCTGAACTAATACAAAATTCTTTAATTTTTTATATCTGAGAGTAATTTTGTGTCTATATATTCTAACAATGGTCATGTTTCTGGTGTATATTGTGTAATTTGCCAACACTTATTCTAATATAGCCACTGCTAACTCAACCTTTATGCTTGCTTTTCCATATCAATAATACACGGGGCATAAAGAACTTGGATCAAATTAGTGTTCTGTCTGTTTCAGCAAGTTTTTCATATAGCTTCACTATTAGGATTCTGCTTGCTTCATTTCCATAGTAAACAGTCTTTCTCATCACAGCTCATTTTATTTAGCCTCTTTCAATCAATTTGCTTTCTTATTTTATGAAGGCTTCTAGTTTTACATTATGAGATTTCTCCTCATTATTTATATAACATTGCCATGATTGTGATGTAACATTTTATAGTACTCTTTATATGCAGTTTTGAATATTTGCTTTGATTAGTTTCAAAACTGGTGATTTTAATGCTCTGTTTTCTAGTATCCGCTGGAGATATCTTCAGCTAGGGCTGTTATATTCGGGATCCTGCTGCCTCAGCTATTCAGAAAACTTAAGAATAGTGAACACTGTACATCATAATATAAATTCTCTGCTCATCAGTTCATCATAGAACTGAGTCAAAAGTGTTATTATTTCTGCTTATTCCAGTAAGTCCTTTGCATCTTCTTATTTAGCTACATTACTGGCTCCACCAGCCCCTCTAGCTCTACAATTTTTTGCTCCTTGTTCTCTTCTGAGTATTTGAAACTGTAATTTTCATAGTACCAAGAAGGTGGTTTTTAAAATCTGAATGACCATTGCTCTTTTGATATTTTGATGTATGCTTTAGCTGTTTTAGCTATTGTTGGTGTTTAAAGACTGTATGTAGGCTTGCATCTTGAAAACTAACAACTTGTATAGTCAATTAGAACTGTATGAAAAATACTACACAATTCACCTACATCTCTTGAGGCACAGACGCAAGGACTGATAAAATAAATTTTGATGTGCTCCCTAATAACCAAAAGCAGTATTGGTGCAGCCAAACGCTGATATGGACTTTGATAATTAATCTGCTGCATATCCTTCCTGCAGTGTCCATACCTTACTGCTAATATTGCCTTTAATGGTGCTGTACGTTTTCATTCTTTCAGTCAGCTAGCACTCGTCTGGCTGGCAGAGGTGGTTTTAATACTATGATAGGAGTCAGATCTAATCCATGAATTGTCACCTGGGCATCAGTGAAGTTATACTCATTAGTACCTAAGCGGCTGCCATGACAGTTTTTGCCATTGGACGTGAGTGTGTGAAGAGAGCAGAGGGAGTTTTGGGTAGGGGGGTTATAACATAAGGGTCTTGTAGGCAAACTTCTGTGTTGTGTCCTGTTTGTACCCATCTGTGATTTTGCTCAAAACTTATCCTTTGCTGAGAGAAATCCAGACAAACCAGGTACTTCAGTACTTGTCATTAGTGGTCTTTATTGTCAAATACACAAGTCTCCTCAATTTGGAAAGTGCAATACCCTATGTCCTTTATAGCTGCATTAGAAACAACAGAAATCCTTCTGTATAAATAGCTTCATGTGTATGTACATAAGAAAAAGAGAAGTTGCCTTAGATAATAATCTTTCATGTCTGATTCTTAAAGCTTACCTATAGCGTTACTGGTGCAATGGCACTGGGGTTTTTTCCCTTCCTTGCCATTGGAATTATGGGATGCTGTAGCAAGGAAATGCTTTTTCCCCTTTCTTTGTCAGGTCATCTTCATCTGCTGTAGTCATGTTAGAAAGCCTTTGCTCTCTCAAAGGACAATTACTTCTTTTCTCTTTATTTCAAGGCCTTTATCCAGCTCAGACTGGTAAATTGGTACAAAGTGCTTGCTCAGAACGAAACTGGAATTATGTGATTTTATGAAATGGGGTTTACAAAGGCTACCATAAAAGTGAGGAATGATTTTCAGTCACTTTTTCTGGACTGTGTTCAAGTTCATGTCCCTGAGAGAGCTTAAAAGAGCTGTGAACAATAATTGTTTGTTTAATGATTTGGCCACCTTTATAAAAACTACAAAACTAAGTTTTTCATTGCTGCTTTGGGTCATTGCTCTAAAACCTCTGTGGTTAAACAATCAATCATAAAACTGAAGTCTCTTTTTGATAGTACTTTTTGATATTATATAGTACTTTTCACAGCTCTCCATAATTGTCATTAAAATAATGATTATGCTGGTAGAGATGCAAGCCAAGAATAAAACATAACTGACAGGTGATCACAGTGATTAATTTTATGGTCTTGTTTTTGATTAAAAGAATAGTCTTTCAGATAATACTGGTAAATATTCATACTATTACCTACAGTAAATTGCAATTTTTTTTAACCTGTATCCCCAGGATTTCAACAGTGGAACATCTGTTTTCTTTAGAGAAAAATATGATAAGCATCTGTTTGCATGGAAGATGTGAATGAAACCAGACCACATTTGTTTGCAGTGTTATGGATTGTCTGGTCTTACACTGCTTATGAATAAATTATGCAGGATGGCTAGTGCTGGTAACTACTAAAGTATGTTTTATACTTGGTTTAAAACATAAGTTTATGTATTTGTGATTTTTCCTGTAGACATTCAAAACAATTTATGTTTTAAATAAAGAAGAAGCCTGTTGCACTTCTAGATCAGTACTTAAGCTCATGGATACCAGAAATTCTTTTAAGCCAAGCCATGCCCACTGGTAATATGGATGAGAATATAGCTTTAAAAAGAAAGCAAAAAAATATTTACTGTGATTTGGAGAAAAAGTACTATCATATATCTTTTTATTTGAGAAATAAATCTCATGTAACTGGTCTGTGACCTAATATACAAGTGGACAGAGTTAAGTTGGTATGGCCTGGAAGACTCATCTTGCAAACTCCCATGCCTCGTTATGGTACTTACGGTCATGAATCCTTTATATAGATTGCAAAATATTTTGTATTCAAAGAGCTGGGTGGATGTACAAACATTTTTGTGCTCAAAACAGTGGGGAGATACTCAGGTTTGAAGAGGCAGTAGTTTGTGTGAGGGTTTGTGAGTTATGTCCCCTTGTCCAACAGTATCTATACTGAAGTGTTTAAGGAGGTTGGGCTACCTTTGGTCACAGCAGGGGCTGTTGGTTCTGCAGTATGAAAGGATGTATTCTATGGGACAGTACATGGGCTGATTTTATGCTTAGTAGCCTACCAATGTCATACGCATGCTTTAGTATTGTTGGTGCTCTGTCACGTCTGATAGTCCTTGGAGTCAACACTGCTCAGCTCGGTGCTTTCAGGATACCCTTACAATGGCAACGCAGTGAAACCTTAAAATACCTTCTAAGAATACTTAAACTAAGCCTTTTGGTGCATATCTAGGCTGAAGTTGAGCATGGATGAAGAATTCTATTGGAGAAAGTAGATCAAACCTCTAGACCTAATACTACGCACTGTCTTTGTGAAATGTGGACATCAAGTTCAGTGCTTAACTGTTAGAACTATGAGGTGATTTCAGGCAACTGAATTTAAGGCAATTGCCTCTCAGCAATTAGTTACTGTCTCTCCTTTGATGTGGTGCATGTGACTTTGTTTGGATGGCATAGCACATTTAAGATGTCCAATGTTAACAAAAATACGGATTGTTCCTGTGAATGGTAGAATGAGATAGGGATTGAGTAAAATCTTCTAATCCTGTATTCATGCCCTTAATCTTAGCCATTGATGTATCTTTTTAGCTACTTGGCTACTACTGGAGATGGAATGCATATTTCAATTAGGCAATTATTTCAATTAGATTTCATTGTTGTCTTCAACATCTTTACGAGGGGAAGTGGAGGGGCAGGTACCGATCTCCTCACTCTCTTGACCAGTGACAGGACTCCAGGAAACAGCATGAAGCAGAGTCAAGGGAGGTTTAGCAGGAACAAATTTTTCACTCAGAGGGTGGCTGGGTACTGGAACAGGTTTCCCAGGGGAGTGGTCACAACACTAAGTTTGTCTGAGTTCAAGAAGTGTTTGGACAATGCTCTCAGGCACATGGTGTGATTCTTGAGGTGTCCTCTGCAGAGCCAGGAGTTGGACTCAGTGGTCCTTGTGGGTCTTGTGGGTCCTTTCCAGCTCAGCATATTCAATGATTCTAAATGTGTCTATATTATGTATTAGTTAATTGAGTTTCTCTACCCCGCGGCAGTTTGGTTTTTTTTGGGTTGGTTTTTTTTTTTTTTTTCTGGCAAGTTGAATCTTTCATCTTTTGCCATGCTTTGGAGTACTTTGTGTATCTTTCTTGTTGTGGCTCTGTCTTTGTGTCTTCCCCCCCCCCCCATCCCACCCCTCTACTTCTCGTAGTTTGTCTCCATAATCGATTCACTTTCAAAACAGACTGAGTGAAATCTAGGGCAAAATCTAGTCCTCTACCATTGTAAGTTGGGTGCAGATATCTTTATCCTGACTTCCAGTGATGTGAAAATATATTGTCCTTTTGTAGTCTGCTCCAGGTAGGCTAAAGTTAAAAAGCTAAGGGAGTACTTTATGTGCACATACAGGAGACAGGAATAGAGATTTTGAATAGAAAATTGGTAGGAGGGGGCACTGGATATCTTCATAGCATGTTCCATGTTAGGTTTTTTAATCAGTTATGAAAAAGAGGGGCCTTCCTTTCCCCATTACCTCCAACTGTTAAAAGAAGCTGAATCCTTATTGTAAAGGGCCAGTGGAGAATTCCTTTAATGGGAACATTTGTCGATGTAAAGTGCTAAGGTCAATGTTCAGGGCACCAGGATCTTTCCCTCTTCTGCCACAGCTTTCTAATAGCAGGAGGAAGGGGCGGGTGAAGTAGAATTTTACTGTGGTCTGTCAGTTCACAGTTGATTTAAGGTTCCTAGAGGAAGATGTGCTAGAGAAACAATGTAGAAGATACTTATGTTCTGACAGCTTCTGCAGGAGCAGAATAAAAGCTCTCCATGCTGCATCTTTTCTGTACAGCAGCCCAGCTCAGTTGCTCAGAGGTTTGAGCCAACTATTATGAGATTCTTTCTTAAAAGCTGCTGTTTAGCTATAACAAGTGCTTAAATTGTATCAGTTTTGATAATACATAATAATGGGTATAAAGTGTAAGTCTCTAGAAAGGTATCAAATATCTGTCATTTACACTATGTTTTTTGAAACATTCGTACATATTTTTGTTTGTTGTTTGAGTATAGGGAAAGGAGCAAATAAAGTAATCTAAGAAAACGTTCAGACATTTTTTATTTACTTGTGTATGCCACTGAATTTAGCTGGATATTTAAAAGTTTAGTGATATTTTATTACTGCTCTGTGTTTAGCATTTTGACAATTCTGTTGCTTTTTAGCTAAGATAACCTCCCCAGTCCCCTAATCTGTACTTATGTCTAGGTTGCCAAAGGGCCATGCTAAGAGTGATCTTCAAAACATTTGTCCGACTCTTGAAAATCATGGCTTTAAATTCCTAAGTGTTAAAACCAGTGCACTTGGTGGGTTATTTTATTTGTTTGGTGAGTCTTGAACTTTTGGCTTCACAGTCCTAAAAAGTTTCATTTCAAAGCATTTCTAGTGAAAGCAAATAATTCCATGCTACCACATAGGTTTAATGAGGGGCGCTAAACTGAACAGGAATTGATGATATCAAAACTGCTTCCTTCCCAAAGGAACTTTGGCAGGACAAAATGCAGAGACTATGTTACAACAGAGAGGAAAGGTTGTTGCCCATGACTGAATAGAGAATGTCATGGACTAATCATCAGCAAATCCCACTTTGCTTGAAAGGTGACATCTCTTTGTCATGTTTTTTTCATTGGTATTCCAAATACTTCCCGCTCCTCCCCCTAATCCTTAGGATTAGATATGTGGGATAATTACATTTCAAATACTTTAATTTAGGCCAAAAATCAAGTCCTGGAACAGAAAACTTCCCAGTACACTCATCCACTCTTGGAAAAGTCATTTAATGAAAATCAAAGCTTTCAGTCAGGAGATCAAGTTTTTGACTCAGAATCACAGGATATGCTGAGTAGGAAGGGACCCACAAGGAGTCATGGTGCTTTGAAGTAGCAGAGGTGATGCCTTAAGCTCTTAAACTGTAACTGCTAAAGCAATTAAAGAGCAGTGTTAAAATTATGAGAAAAAAATACCTACTCTCACTTAGGCCAATTTGGATGAACTGATAAGAATAATTCAAATAACAATTTAATAATAAAAATTGTTGTTGAAGTAGTGAACAGTCTTTGGTTTAGCCATCTATACTATTTATATCCTAAATATATTATATTTTTAGATATAAAAATATTTTTAATATATTCAAATTCTTTAAAATATATATTTATAATTTTTATAATGCATAAGGGGAAAATAATCCTGATATAAAAAGGTCTTTTATTAATGGAATTAATTTTCAATGAAGTTCAGGTTATAGATGCAAATACATTATAAGATATGTTTTGAGACTGAGTAAAAGAAACACAGAGTTCTGTTATGGTAATAGGTCTTGTCAGTAATGATGGTTTGTATTTTCAAGAGCTTCTTTTCTTGTTTTGATCAATGACATTTTTCTTTTCTCTTGGATCTGTCGCTGTAGGTGAGATGTTCAGCTGAGGATGTTTGCTTAGTGTCCTGTGCGATGGCAGAATTTTTACACTGTAGGTGGTGTGTTCTTTACTCTTGTCAGTGAATGTCCTCCTTCATTCTTGCTATTTCTATGGTAATTTTGTGATGGCACCAGTTCACTTTTCCCTCTTGTGTAGGCATAACTCTCCTACCTGGTATGCACATAGAGAGGGAATGGAGTGATGACAGTGTATTATTACAGTGCTGCTTGGCCTAAATTCTTGTTCTAATTCTTCCTTCTAGGAGTCTCTGGCAAATGTGCTGGAGTAAAATGGTGCAGGCAGAAAAATCTCCACACTCGGGTTGTGAACGCTTGAAAGAGTTTATTCACATATTGAACAGAGTCTGACAGCTCATGATTTTGTCTGTGATGACTTAATTGCAGGTGTAGAAACCCTTATCCATAAAGTAATTTAGCACCGTATTAATCATAGACTTGCAAGTGTGGAGGTGCTTAAGTCCAGACAGAGATGGTTATGGTTCAGTTGGTAATATCACCTGTGGAGACACACATCTGTACCATGAGGGAGGCACTGATGACGGTTTTTACCTTGGAGAGGATACAGAGCCCAGTTATGGAGGTGCTGAGAGCTATGTGCTGTAGGCAACCAGGGAGATCAGTGGACTAATTTGGGAATGTATTGTAGGAAAAGCATGGGAAAAGGTTGGTGAAGTTACATGATACAGTTTTCATAGAGGGGCTGTACCTAGAAAGTGAAAAATGCAGGACTGTCAGAGTGGGTCTGATTTTGATGGCGATTAAAGGACTGGAGGGGGGAGAATATTATCGGTTTAGGATGCCCCAGCTGAGCACAAGTGGGTTGGGATCCTGTTTTGAGTGATACAAACTACGATGCTGGGAAGTGAAAGTGGAAGCCTATTATTTCTAGTAAATGCTTGGACAAGAACCAGAAGTTATAATTGCTCCAGCTTGTTACCTGTACTGCCAGTGGTGGCAGGATGAGTCCTGTGAGTTGTCTTCTCTACAATTTTACTTGCTTTCTAAATCAGACTTACATCTTATGATTAATCCAATATTCTTGTCATTATGGACAGTTACATTTTTCTCAGCTGGGCTTGGCTTGATTTTAGGAAGTAATGCGTTGATGCAGCTGTTGCTTCCTTTTCTGCAGTCAAGTTAGTGTAATATAGTTGAAAAAAGTGAGTAAGTGTTGTGTAGGCCTTGGCATTCCCTTGAAAAACAGGTGGGAAAATTTTGTCTAAAAATACATAACAGTAGTGGGGAAGGGGAGAGAATTTTGCATTATCAACCCTCCTACCTCAAATATGTTCAAGACATAGTGGAAACCTGAATGCCAGGAAAGCATTATGAAAAAAATAATATAAATTAAATTGAGTTCTAGGTTAAAGTTCAGACAGCTAAAATAAATATTAGAAGTCAAAACCTTATCTCATACTCAGTACCATTTTTATTTCCAATATTATCAATCTTGAGACTGCAAAAAACTGTTTTTCACTAACCGATAAGAATGTAGATGAACATCAAGAAGCTTATTGATTTTCTATACACAGAATGATTTATTGATACTTTTATCAGATGTCATAATATTCATTTGCTAATAGCTCCATTGATTGGTTTTCAGCAAAGAACCCCCCAAACAACAGCAAAACAAACCACCCAAAACCTGAGTAAATGGAAGATGCTCTTTTTAGTGTAGCTGTGTGCAGAAACATGTAGTTGGAGGTAATAGGAACACAGCTAGTTGTAAATGAGAGTAGTTGGTTCTCAATGTGAAGCCACGTTCTCTGCTAGAAGCATTTCTGTGAAGAGTCACCAGGAACATGTATAATTCTTTCTAACATTACCATAGGCTGTACTGCTATCTTTGCAAGTTAATTGTTCATATTTGAAGGAACATTTAATCTCATTTGGGACTGAATGCTTAAGGGAGATTGATCTGAGTTTCGGGTTATTTGGGTTTTTTTTTTATGTGTGTAGGCCTGTTATAAATCCAACGTTTCTGAACTTGCGGTTTTGTGTTTACTTGGCAGGCAAAATAAAAACATTTGAACACACTTGGTATTTCCTTTTGCTAGCTCAAAACTTCATGAAGGAGAGAAAGTAAAGTTGCAGGCTTCAAAATATTATGAAAGCTTTTAACATCAGGTGCATGAGTTAACTCATCTGCACTCATGGAATGAGTCCAAGGAGATGTAAAATTGAGCATGTACTTTGTAGTTTTCAGAATTAAGGCTCAATTGTGTGCTGGAGTAGTGTTTGTCCTCTTAGGGTAACACACTGGAGAAGAGAGGTTCCACTGACTGTTAAGTTCCTGCAAGTCGATATTTTGTTCCTAATATTACAAAGAATACATGTGTTCTAATATTGGGATCAAAACAGTAGTAAAAAGCTCATTAGTGTCTCTCACGGAATGTACTGACTTCTCTTGCATTGTGTTATGTGAGCAGGAGCTAAGTGAAGCATTTTGCCCTTAGTGTACTGTATCACTCTGTCCCACAAAGGAAAACCTAATTACTGCGTCCAAAGAAGCGTTAAATAGATTTCATGCTGTTTAATACAGGCATTACGTGTGTTTGTCTATTGCAAAACATTAGAGGGAATGTTCTTAGTGCATATTTCTGCTGCCTCTTTCACGATTTAGGTGCAGTTTTACATTGTAGCTGCCTCGGGAAAGCTCAGTAACTTTCTTCTCCATCAAATCTTTCTTCTCATTGTTATGCTCTATTTGCTTTGGTGCCATTGCATAATGATATACTCTTAATGAACATCTTTTCTAGTCATTTCAAATTGGGGGGGACACCAGAATATATCAGCCTGTTGTGACTTGAGGTTCAATTATTCTTTTTTTTTTTGCTGATCTTTAATAACTGAGAAGAAAGAGTTTACTTTGTTGTGTCATCTGTAGCCTGAACCTTTTAATTCTTGTGTGTTCTCATTAAAATGTGGGATTTCTTCCCAAGGGTCACCATTACTGACAGGTTTACACAGCCCTAACAGTGACGTTTTATTTCTGATTTCATCTCTTAGCTGGCTTTGTCTGGCCTAAACTGTCTGAAGGGCAGATCTTCTAGACTACATATGCTGAAGTTCAAAAGCAGAAAAATATCACCTTAGGGAAGAGTAGAAAGGCTCCTTGAACTCTGCCAAATTTTGCCTTGTTGTACATAAACCTATAAAATTATCTAAGCAATTTATTAAGGAATATCTCATTGTGTATAGCTGATTTGTTGCCCGCCTATTACAAAGCCTCCATTTTATTTTATTTTGTTTCATTTTATTTTTGGTTTTGTTGTTGGTTTCTTTTCTCCTTTAGTTCAGTTTATTCAGATGCATTTAAGTGATCTGGTTTCAGTTTTTATTAGGTAGTTTATATGAAATGTTATACATTGCTCATGTAACATGTTGTGTAAAACATTTCTAAGACTGTGCAAATGGTACTGAATTAATCTTCATAACCTGTCTTTTATCTGTCTTCATGGCAGTGTGAAGTGATGTAAAGAGCATTAGTGATAGAGCCCTGTACTGACTCTAGAGCTTTGGTTCCCCTAGATATTTGATCAGGATTTAGTGATACTTGAACGTAGCTATCATAGCATAACATCTACTTAGAGTGTTCTGAGAATGGGTACTTGCCAGCTCAATACTTACCTGGAAGGCAGCTAAAGATGTACCATAGCACTTCAAGATTAAAACACTGCAAATTCTTTCGTCATCATGCTCCCAGCTGTTAATGTAATACATAAAACTGTTCAGGCAGCATTTTTCTACATCTTGTTCAACTCATCAGGGTAAAATAGGTCTGAATTTTGTAGCAGTCTTTGTTCACAGCTTGCACAACTTCCTACTTTGGAGCCACCATCTCTTTAAATGTGTATTGTTAAATGGGAATACTGAAGCAGCCAACTGCTCCCAGAAACACTGAAAACCTAATAAAAAGCAACATAAGAAAACACTTAATCAGGTCCAGAAACAACCTGTGTCCTTATGTTGTTACTTTGTGTGAGCCTGCAAAACCACACAAGTAGGAGTGTGATCTGAAGGTCACAGAGTGCACTGAATTTTCCAAATGTTATATAATTAAAGAAACACCTGTGCCCAACCAAATAGCTTCATGCTGATCTGCTGTGAAAATGTTATGCTTAATAACCCTAAAAATGTGTAATTTCTTATGCCCAGTGGAGGTTGCAAGAAGAGTAGCAGTATATAAAGCATGAGACATTGCTTCAAGATGTCTTAAAGAGTCTCTTAAGATTGATTTAGTAGTGTCCCAGTGTGTGTTTCCTAGTTTCTGCCATTATGTTTAGCACACTTCAGATGGGACTAAATGGGATTTAAGACTGCCAATGATTTATGAAGACTTAAAATCTACTCCTGAGCTCCTGATGCTCTTAAGCCAACGGAGGTTTTAAAGGATATCACAGGTCATATATCCTTTCCTAAGGAGAAAGAGGAAAAAAATCCATATTGCTTGATTTTGGTCATCATATCTGTTCCTGTATTTTGTACTAAAGAAAATGCCGTTGATAACACATCTGAATGTTATAGGCTCATGTAAGGAGTGAAGAAAACTCGTGTCAAATTTCAGAGTTGCTTGAGGTCATGTAAATTTTTCTGTCCAGAAGGAAGAAATAAGGGGAAGGAGGGTTGCAGTGTTAATTTTATAACACTGTGAAGAATCTGTAGAAAATTTGTGGGCAATCCTGCTTAAGTGAAATAAGATTTCAATGGGAGTAGAATACATTGGAAAAGCGAGAAAAACAGGATAAATGAGAAAACAGGATTGGTAAACTGGATCATAAACTGTTTCTAAATTTTACATGCACATTTCTATTAAATCTTCCTCACTGAGTGCCAAACTACTGACTGCTAGGATATGGCACCACACACATGAGGGCATAGAAGTAAAAGGTGTGGTGGCAGTCCTTTATTCACAGTCACTTCATGTCAGGGTGCACACATCTGTGCATATTGTAGGCATATTTACTTTGCTATTACTGACCACATTCTAAATTTTAAAGCAGATTTTTAAGGATAAGTTGGCAAAAGATACTTTTAATTTCAAAACTGAGTTTTGCCCTCGACTGATAATAGCACTAGTTGGAGGAGAGATGCAGATCCACCGGACTCTCTCCCCAAATCCTGGAGCATGTGCTTTCTGTTATAAAGTTCAGAAAACAGGGATAACTACTTCAATAATTGTGAATGGTTAAATTATGTTGACTAGGTATTTTGTAGGAAGTCACTGATTGACTGACCTGGAATAATTAAATGTTTTCATTTAGTCTGTGGCTCCTCTTGACAGTAACTGAAAACCAGTGATTTAATACTTGCTAACTGGATTTTATTAAATGACTAAGGACCATAAGCCAGTGAATAGTAAGGGATATCCAGGTATTCTTATCTCTGAACTTGTATGTAACCAGCTTACAAAAAACAAACAAGCCAAAAATATGTTATGTTTGAAGAGCCAGAGGTTCAAATAGCTACAGTCTTACAGTCATTACTAATTCCTAAAATGTATGACGTAGAATGAAGACCCATTAGAAGAGAAATGGTGGTGGTATTGAATTGGGCAAGCAGAAATAAACAAACAACAAAAAGCAGGTGGATCCCAGATCCTGAGCCGCAAAGATGCCTTTAAAATTAGTATTTTGTGTAGAAGTAGTCACCTGTCTTTATATCACAAAAAGAATGAGGATCTGTAGGATCCAAATTACGAAAATCATGATGAGCTGTGAAGATGAAGGCAGAACCTTTGCTTGGACAAGGAAACACATGTATATATACACACTGCTCTCTGCAAAGTGAAGTTCTCTGCTTTAAAGTCATAACAGTACAGATTATATCTACAAGGCTTCTGTTCACTTACAGTTCTAGCTTTAAGGTGAAAACTCTCTGGTCTAGCTTGTTTGATTGTCTTTCTTATCTGAGTATGAAAATGTATGACCCTTTACTTCTCTACTGCCATCATTATGTTCTTCCTCTCACTTTTTTCTTTTCTTTTTTTTTTTTTTTTTTTGGCAACATGGTTCAATGACATACCAAAGGTGTGAGGTCATCAGGGATATCCATAACACAGATGTGTTATATCAGTTTAATACACAACCCAACCAGATTCCGTCTGCAACCTCATCCTGAAATGAGGCCTCTTCTAGGCTGCTCTTTCTAACCAAGACATTGGATTTTTTTCCAAAACAGAATAGTTAAAATCAGTTTAACATTTAATTTTTTATTCCCTCAAATGGTAGTTGATAGGCAACCATGTCTTGCCCTATACCTGGGTGATGCCACTTCTGCTTCCTTTAATTCATTCAAAAAAAAAGAACAAATAGAGTTTGGATATTGAGCCATCACTGTATCCACCCCTGCTCTATCTGAAAATTCTTCTACCAGTGATGTTTCAGGTGATAGAGAAAAAAAATTACTGATTCTGCTCTCAATTTCATGTAGAAGTTGTTAAGAGAGTGTGCCAGTAAGTAGAGTTCAGGACCTCTTTCTGGGTCTCGTAATGTGAAAAAAAAAATGGTTTCTAAACTCTGAATGCCTTCCTGCAGGAAAAATTTACATCAGTTGTTAACAGCTCCTAAATTTCCTCCTCCTCATTTTTTTCCCTTTCAGACACTAAACAAACAATTTGATTTTCAAACAAGAGATACTCAGCAGCTCCTATATAATTTAGCTAAATCATTGCAAGTTGCTGGACACCAGCAGCTGTACTTCTTACATGATGCACTTCCTTCTCAGAGGGAAGATATGATTTATGGCACCCAGAGATTTTGGTCTATTGTAACATTCATAAATGAAGTAAAGGGCACTGATAATAAGGAAAAAAAGAAGGGAAAAAGTACTGGTGAGGGAAATACCAGAAAAAGTGACATTTTCAACCTCTGAGGCAGGGGTTTATTATTTCAGTATTAGATATTAGAAAGCACTTTTTTAAAATGATGCCAAAGTGTCCATTTAAGAAAGTGGTTATTAAAGAATGATATATAATCAAATGTCAGTGTGGCTTTGTGCTTTCAGCTGAGATGCTGTGTGCTGATGCATCAAAGCTTAGATGCTGCCACAGTTTTTGAACCAGTCACAGAAAATGTGGCCTGCCTTGCAAAAAGCTTGATTTTTCCAGTGTACCGAGTTATAGGCAGGACTGTCATGTGCACATATATGTCCCTGTTATAGAAATGAGAATATCAAAGCCTTAAGGTAAACCATTTTTCATGCCCTATAAATTTGTAAAGATTACTGTGTTTTCAATTCTGTTATTAGTTTCTAAAATTTAGGATAGATAATTAAAAATCCATATAAAAATAATACATCATATTATTTTCATGTATTTTTGACATGGATTTGATAAATTCTGTTGTAAGAATAGCTTTTTAATAGAAATTCACCTACTTTAATTGAAGTTAATAGTTAAAAATTTTAATAGATGCCCATATAGTCTACATTTCCTCTAAGTGAAATTTTCTTACTGTTTCTTTGCTTTTATTTATTAATATGAAAAAGAATACTGCAGTAATACTACATATTTTGTATTCAGACGATAGTGATAAGCTGGAGAGGGTTTTTTTATGCAACGAAATAAATTGATAAATACAGCTGATTCAGACTGTTTACATAATCTTTCCAATGTCAACAGTCATTTAAATTATCCTAACTTTATACTGAATCTCCAAAATCCAATTACAAGCTAATAATAATTGTCAGTTTTACTCTAAACCTTTAATGATAGGTCACAAGGGATGTTGTACCAGAAGGATTAAATCATTGTAGACTGCAGCTATGCCCAGCCTTATATTACTAGCCTCTTATCTCATGGTAACAGAGCTACTATATGTTTTGTCACCATTTTTGCTAAATAGAATAAATGTCGCCAAAATTAATTTCATCTTTCTTAAATTAGCTTCTTAGTATGATTTCTCACTTCAGTCAAAATTTATTTCTTGAAGAATTTAATTTCCTTCTTAATCCATTTTATTTGAGAAAGGGGAGAAAGAACTTTCAGGAACAAATGCATTTTAAATCATTCTGTGGCTAATTTTGAAATTTACCCTTCATTAATATTTGCTGACACTTGCAGGATGGAATTTTTTAAGTCACTGTATACTCAAAATCTAACTGTTTCTGCTTAGTTCATCCTGGCTATATTTAAGGCACTAAAAGATAAAAGGGGGTAAATCCTTCTTGTAAGAAGAGGTACTGCTTAATCATGTGAATACAAGATTTCCCATGTGATGGATGATCCAAGGGAATGTTGGAATTAGATGGTTTAGTTTAGTTGCATTTATTAGTTTTTAATCATATTAAGGACACATAGAAGTGAAGGAAAACGTAAGGAATAGTGTAGCTGGACGAAATGTTGCCTTGAAAAGAATATATAGAGAGTTGGCATTATCATACAATAGAGCGACAGAAATTTCTGTCTGAGCTATTGGCATTCTTAAATAATATTTCCAATGGAACATGTATTTTAAAATAATTAAAAAATGGAGCTATTGGCTTTTTATTATATTTGCCATTCTTTTGGTTTTGATTAGCTCAGTCAAAAACTCTATAAAGTTACAATATAATAATTCTTTCAAAGAAAGATGGAGCAATTGAAAAGGGGAGGATTCAAAAAATAAACCTGAAGTGACAGGCTCTGTCTGAAATTATCACAACTGGTGATATAAGTAGAAGGCAAAATGGGTGAGGAGGAGGGATTTTTAATGCTCATAAATCAAATCTATTTTAAAATATTGAAATCTAGAGGGAACATACTGGCTGGAATAGTGAAATCTGTTAAATGGCTATGATTTCCTTTTGGAAACATGTTGCTCTTTTTAGAATCTATAGCATAATGAACAGGGATGACTATGAAAAAAAAAAAAAGAAATAAATTCTTCTGTCAGCTGCACATGGTTATCAAGGCTTTGTAAACTCAATTAGTAGAGAGGAATTTATCCAAAATCTGATTAAATATTAGTGCCAGCAGGGCAGAAAATTAAACAGAGCATACACATTAATAATCTATTAAATATTCTATCAACTTTGAACAGCTGTAGCAGTTGTAATCAGACATTTCTTTGTGGCATCCTACAGATTTGTATGGGACTAGGAAGTCACAATTAGATTATTGTAGTGCGTGGAAAGTCAGAAGTCTCTGTCATTCCTCTGACAGTGGAGGGAATCTGTATATAGGGAAATCCTGAGTTTGTTTAAACAGGAACTGTCATCTCCACTTTTATTTGAAGTGTTGGTATTTGTAGCACTGTATCTGTATCACAATATTTGTCTGTTAGGTGGCTGAAGAACAACGTCAGAGAAGAGCATCCTGCAGAAATATGGCTATTTTTACTACCTTGCCATTTTTGAAAAAGAAAATGTACCAGTCAGGTTGGTAAAATGGTAGGTTGCTCTTTCGTAGATGTATGATAGCCACTAGCTGAAATAAGTGAAAACAGAAATATGAATAGTCTCCAGAGGAACAGAATTAGTTGTAGCTTCTTGAGTTAAAGTAGGAAACCAAATTTCAGTGTTTTTGAGAAAGCATTGTAGGGACTATAAGTGCTGTGTTTGTACTGGTAACCAATCCTGTGCATGACAGGGGACTGTACCTAAAAAAAAACAATGAAGCTAATGAAGGTAAAGCACTTCAGTGAGCATATGCTTCCTGAAACATAACATAAGAATATGGGGAATGCTCTCCCTGGCTCTGACCAGCTGCCCAAATGGTCCAATATTCTCTGAGTGTGGCCAGAAGCAAATGTCTGGAGAGGAACTGAACAAGCATGCATGATATTTCCCTTTAGTACTCTTCCAGCATTTGACTATTTTTAGCTAAATTTGTTTACTAACGTGTAACAGATCTCCAGTCTCCCTTGGAGTTCGTGTAAGCTTCTATGCCTAGCAGCCTCTGGCAAGGAATTTCACAGGTCTACTATTTGTTATGGAAAGAGCTATACTTTTCTGTTTGTTCTGAAGTTGTTTCCAACTGCTTTCTCTTGATGAACCCCAGCTCTTGAACTGGAAAAGACAGTCGAAAATTAATCTCACCTAGTCTCTTCTATATCTTCTGTAATTCTGTAGGTCACCAGTAAATTTAGTATATCAAGATTTCCGCATGTTGATCACTAAGCCAAATTGAACATGTGTGTGTCTGGGTTTCAGACAAACTTAGTATATGTGTCCTTGAAAAGAAATCTATATGATGTAACCCTGTATATATACAATTTGGGAAAAATATTTTTAATTTCTTTCACCTTTTGGTTATTTGTTGCTTGTTCTATTCCGGACTGTATTTACATTGAGGGCTGTGGTTGTAGAGTAGCATCTCCTAAATACGGAATTGATCTGAATCAATCTCTACAATTGCTGGTACTGCATGCAGTAGAAAAGAGGGATTTTTTGCTAGTCTGTCACTCTTATGTCCTCCTTCCCCTTCCTTTATTAAAAAACAAAACAAAACAAAACCAAAAACCAAAAACCAAAACCAGCAAAAAACAACAACAACAAAAAAATGAAAACCAAAAACCAAACCAACAAAACAAAAAAAAAAAAAAAAAAACACACACAATAAAAACCCCCCAACCAAACAAACATAAAAAACCCTACCACTAGCAGATTCTGAAAATGGAAAGAGGTTTCTCCTTTGTAAATGGTCTTTGTTTTGTTTGGCTTTGGTGGGGGGGAGAGGGCTGGTTGGTTTTTTTGGTTGGTTGGTTGGGTTGGCTCTTTTCCTCTTGGGAATATTGTTTAAGTGTTTCCTTGGAGTTTGTTTGTGGTCTGGTTTCCTTTTTTTTTTTTTTAAGTTAAGATTTGTTTGCTTTCTTTTCACTTCATAGAAATGGAAGGAGGCAGTATAACTTTGAAAAATCTGAAGTCTTTACCATTTATGAACCATAGAATTCTGTGGAGTGAAAAGCTAGAAAAGCTACAATAATAAATGGGAATGAAAGAGCAGGTTGCAGTTCTGGCTTTAATTTATGCCTGAATGCCGAGGTGTAACAGAGTTTTGCAAACAGTTAATGGTAACTAATAATATGTTTCTTGCAAGTTCTAAAACATACTCCAAAGCACAATTCTCCAGAATATGTTTCTGGTCTATTTTAATGATACATTTAGATTTCTTAAAATATTTACTGTGCTCTCATGGTTTTAAGTAATCATACTAGTTTGGGCAATGCTGAGTGTTTTCTTCCAAATTCTAACTAAATTTATTTATAGTCAAATTCAGTTAAAAATCATGTTTGTAAGATTTCAGTGCATATTTGTAACCTAGGAAATATTCTGGGTTGAGTTATGTGACATCATTTCTGAGAATAGTTTTTACAGTGACCAAAAGTCATCCTTATTAAATTAGTCATCTATCCTTTGTTCCTTTTTAGTCTTCCCTTTGAGTTGTTTTTCTGCTCATCCTTACACAAGCTACATTATAAAGGGAAAGGTTGTTCTGTTTTGGTGTTAAAAATTTAAGTGCAAGTATTTCTTTCGCTCATTTTTTCACTTAGCAGAAGTACATTTTACTACACAATGGCACAATCCCAAATGTCTGTGCTGCACAGTGAACTCAAATCAGGATTAAAGGTTGTCAATTTTATTCTGAAAAGCAATGCTAGGATAATATTGGCCATCTACCAAAGTTGTACAGGCTTGAAAAGTTTTGCTGAATGTGCACAGAACTCCATTCAAGCATGGGCAGTTCACACTGGCAAAGGTCAGCTCTTGTTCTCATTCTGTAAGGCCTCTAATTTTTCATCATTAGTGTCTTTAAAGATTACTGTGGGGGTTTTGCAAGAGATAAGGGGTGAACTCCTGTTTGTAGTTTTACAGCACAAGGACTGTTAAATATTTAGAGCTAGGTGTCAGGGAATATCTGGACATTGAGGAGGGTGTGGCAAATGCTGAAAAATTGGAGCATTATGTTCATGCCTATAGAGAACTGGGCTTTTCACAAAATAGCATATGCCCATACTGGTATGATCATATAAGTACATTTCTGTTTGGTTTTCTCTATGAATATATGCAAAAAATATGAGAGTTATTCAGGTTGAGGGTGGAAAAGAAGGGAAATTAATTGCGCAGTGAAAAGGAAATAAAATTTGTAGTGGAATTAAGGAAACAGGACAAAACCAAAACCATGCACTCAAGTGAATGTTACATTGCATAAAGCTTTGCAATACACATGTAGCAAATAGCAGTAGCTGACTGCTTACTGTAAGCTTGCTATTTTCCTCCCTACAAGCTAAAAGTAGTGTTACACTGTGTTGAGATGCCTTCTTACTTGTGGGTGAGAATTATTTCCTATCACACTGTTGTTCTATTCAATGTCTTGAACTTTTTTTGGCAAAGTTATAATGGAAACCTTTCCTGCATTATCTTTTACACTGATATGGCTATGCAAATATGGATATATCTTTCTAGTGAAGAGGCAGCCTATGACAACAAATGGAATTCTTCTAAATCTAGGCACAGCATCTCATTGCACACTACAAGCTAAATCTGTGGAGCGATGGTCACCACAGAAACATCTGCACTGGTTTGCAATGTTACAAATTATGGGCAAAGTCAGAAGGTTAAACTGGGTCACAGCTAAGCTGGAAGAGGTCAGCTTAGCTCACTGTTGAAGATTTTGCCAATTCAGTCAGCTGACTTTGTAGTGAAGCAGGTGATGAGTCTTGCACAGGCTAGTCCACTAGCTCAGATGTAATGGTAGTGACCCTCAGCAAAGGATGTCAAAAGCAGTTAGAAACTGAAATGGAGATTAGCATCCTAAATAGGCACAGGCTTTTCTCTAGTGGCCATTTGTCATGACTTACAGGACTGGTAGCTTCAGCAAGAACACAACACTCTAAAATTCACTATTGTCCTGGATGTGAAACATCATCAAATGGTCTGCTTCTGTGTATTGGTTCTTATCGGTGCCATGTGTTCAGGGATAGTGATGAGCATTTGGTTTTAACAATGGGCAAACACTGAAATATTGGAGGAAAGGGCTTGTAGGGGATGTCTCAGTTAAGCCACTCGCCAACGTTCACTAACAACAGCTAGCTTAAATCTTGATTTTCCAAGCTCATTGACTTTATACATGGTGCTAAGTATGTCCAAATCTGCTTAACTTCAGAAAGCAATTTAGCTGCATTCAAATGGAACAGAACCAAAGCTAAAAGTGTTTCTCAGCTGACAAACTGACCGGTTAAGGTGCATGTCAAAACTGCTGCTGTTTCTCTAATAGCATAATAACCTGTCTCTTCCTTATAGTCTGTTGCAAGATGTAGCTGCACTTTCCATTTTCTTATTCCATTGGCTATCATGTCTGTTGTTGTTTCCTTTTACATAATGCTTATGGCTTCTTCAGGAAAAAAGAAATCTGAAAATAGATACAGTCACATTTCTAGAGTCTGTATTTGTGCCATTAATCAGAATATATTTCCTTCTAACCCTGAGGCTTTATGATTGCACTCTCACTCTCTCAAAACACGTCCTCATATCTCATTTCCAGACATAATGAAGGAAACATGAAATTCATGGTATATTCTCTTTCTTCCTTTGAATGTAGGTGAACATGCTATGGACAAATCTTTGCTTCCTTCTCTGCTTGCTGTTTCCAGCAGCAAAGTAATCTGCTAACCTTAAAACCAGGCTAATATGAAAGGCATCCCCACCCTAGCAAGCAAAAAAAGAGAAACCTTCTCTGTGCACAAGCCATTCCATGCATGTCATAATAAAATAGTTTCAACTGCTGTTAAATCATCCCAAGAACAACCAGAGGAGTAGAATTGTGTGCTTAATTTTTGTAAGGCCCTGTATCTCATGTAAATGGTTCCCCAGTCTTAGCTGCTTCCAGTGTGGTTTCAGCCCACCTCTAATTCTGTCCAGAGCCAGATCAATTATGGTTAGTGAAAGTGTGGATATTTATTGTGTGAAAAGTGAAAAACCATATGACAATAGACATCTCTTTCTTGCAGTGCTGAAAGTTTTTATTTGGTTTGCAGAATTTTGAATAGCAATTTTAATGGGCTTGGGGTGGATAGGATGTGTGTATAGCTTCACTGGATATAGTCATTAAAGACAATATTGTCTGGCTCCTGAATTTGAAGAGGCCTAGATAATATGATGATCTCTTTTTAGTTCTTACATAGAAGAGATTTACTATGCATGTATTATAGACCTCTGATTTATAAACCTCATTGACTTCATTAGTCCCCAGGGGCTTTATTCTTGTTAGCCTGGAAATGCCTGTTTAAATTTTTTTCCCTTTTTTCTTTTTTTATTTAAATGATGACCTCATTAGAGTGAAAACATGGCTCGAAATTCTTGCCTTGTGTAAATCAGCCAATTCTTGTGAGTAACCCCAGCTGAGGGTCCAGGCTGTAAATTGAAAATCTGTCCTTTCCAGTTGCCTCTTCCAATCCCAAAGGCTGGCCATAGTGTTAGAAACATCCTCATACTAACATAAAAGAGCATTTCATTAATTTTCTTTTTGTGTCTTCTTCCAGTTAAGACAGTGGTCTCTCAATGCGCCTAAGATTTAGGCAGACATGTGTGAGATGTAATGCAGTAAATTTCTTCAAAGGAGTTAGGGGTAAGATGTTTTAAAAAATGCAACAGTGGTGAAGGCTGGGATTGCAAAACCTGTTAATATTGAGTAAGATTAGGTTTCAGTCTCTCACACTTTTTCAGGGATAAGAGGACCTTCATTTTTGGAGTTTTCTTAAGTACTATAGTTAATGTGAAGAACATCTTATAAAAATTGCTCAAGGTAAAACAGATAAATGGCTTCACTAAAGTTGTCAAATTCCACTTAATGAGTGCCTTTTTTTTTTTTTTTTAATGCTCCATTATTCAAATTCAAAACCATCTTGAGATTATTGTTGGATTGTGGCACAAGTTATTGGGAGTTTGCTCTTCATAAACAGGTTTCTTTTTCTTTCTCTATTTTAAGATAGTCTCTATTTTAAGATACTGAAAAACTCTTCTACCTAATCTTTTACACTAAACCCAAAACAGTTTTATTTATAGTTGCCAGAAGTTCCTAATGTCATCCTAATTAGAAACATGTGGTGAAAAAAAGAGGCAACTTTTAAGCTGACACTATTTTTGAGTTAAAATCTGGCATCCCCTTTCTACTGACAAGCCTGACAACTGCAGCAGCAATCACCTCATCAAATCTCTCCGTTGTGTCTTTCCTGGGTTTTGGCATTCTTCCTGTCCAAATTTTTATCAGATGAGTGCTTTTTTTCTTGGCAAGTATTTTGAATACCTTCTTGTTGCTTTATCTCTGCACTATCACCCTTTGCCCTTAATGTAATTTCTCACATGTAACTGTGGCAGAATTCGAAACAAATTAGTTAGGAACAAAGATGCACGGAACAGTTTTTCATCTTGGCTCACTAGTCTTTTCTCCCCTCAGCTTTTAAACACCAGCGTGTCACAGACACCGCAGAAACACTTAGTTTTTAAGTTGCATTTTTAATGTTTTAAATCCTCAATGCTGCGTCTACCTTCTTTCTGCTATGACTTCTATTGGTTTTGAAAGGTTTTCTTCTGGTGATACCTGGATTTTTCATCCTGAGTTTTGAAAATGCTCAGTAGGCTATGTCAGAATATGAATCTTTAGGTATAGATGCTTTAGACCACAGCTAAACTTCCTGCAGCTTTTCTCAAAGCTGAGCTTGAATTGACTTTCTTGTGAGAATTCTGTAGTTTCTCTTCTAGTTGTTGGTAATTGCAAAGTTCATTGTGAACCTTGAAACTCAGAAACCAAGAAGATGGGGGCATTTGGGTTAGTTATCCAAATAATTTGTTTCTTCAAATAAATGCACATGTCTTGGGTGACATTTGCAAGCTGAATTCATATGAATGAGGACCACTCTTCCCTTCCAGAAAAAAAAAAAAAAAGGAGACTAGGAAATATGTAGGCCTTCTCTGGAAGGGAATGTGAGACCCAGTTACCTGGGATATGGAGAAATTAATATAGTAGCTCTCACTGAGAACACTGTAAGCTCCCGAATGCTCAGCAAGCAAAACACCTCTTTAGGGCGCCATGAACAGGCAATAAACTTCAAACGGAGTAGTGACACACTAAGAAAACATAATAATTAAGGTAAATTTGGCAATTTTACTGGAGCCAGTTTTCTGGTTCCTTTAGTCAATGCAGAGCAGTGTAAGCTGAAGGACACAGAGCATTGTTTTATACTGGCTGCTTCTTTTCATTGCCTAATGGGAGTTAAGCCTTCTGAATGTCTAGCCTCCTTTGTATTTCAAAAGAAAACCTCAGCTGTAAATCCCAGTTTATGTGACTAATGTAATGGGCTCATTTTCCAGTGGCTAGCACCAACTCCTTGCGAAGGCAGTAGAAGAAACTGAGTAAGTAAGACGTATTTCTATAGATATATATCTAAACTCTTGAAGCAGGTGTTTTTAACGTGTCTAAGCAGTAGGGTCTAAGGGCAAGATCACTGTGGTTCAAGCTTTTAAGAGCAGATAGCAATGCATAAAGTGTTGATCATGTGCAGAAGTGACTGAAAGTCTCCATCTATATTTTCATTAGTGAAGTCACCTAAGCACCTAGTGCTCCACTGCAGTACATGCCAGCAGAGGCTGCCATTTTGAAGGTGCTAGAGGTTTGATGGATGAGACCTTCCTTGGCTTCTGTGGTTGGCAAATTCCAAGCCTTTTGAGAGTAATGGTACATGTCTGAGTAGGCAGCACACAATTCAGTGAAGATTGTGGCAGTCAGAGACTTCTTCCCTCCGAAACACCAGGCAGAAAGGGAACAACGTGTTAATCACGGGGTTGTAGTGTAGTCTGAATGTCTGGGAAAGAAACACAGTTTTCCTCTGTCTCTCCAGTACTATCTGATAATTTCTTTTAATCCTCTTCTTTCATACCATGACCTCTGTTGAGAATCCCTTCTCCATTGCCCTGGCGATCTTAGGGCTCAACAATGTGCCCAGTTGTCCTGATTAGACCAAGGGCACCCAGGCCATACCCCAGCTGGTGGAACACGTGCCCTGTGGGGGTCAAGCTTGTCCCACCAGTCTGTGCAGCAGCTTCTTGTCCAGATGGCCAGGGAAGTGGAGTAGAGATTTATTTCTTCCCAGTACAGAGGTACGTGTGTGGACCAGCATTGCAGTACATTGGAGAACACAGGTTTGGCCTGTTTTTCTTTACAACCACGTTACAGGGATCTTAGGCTGTTAATTCAAAAATGCATAATGATTCACTTTGTTGCCAGTTTAATATCTTTCTGGGTTTAGGCCTCTGTATGATTCCCTTCCCCGCCCCGCCCCCCCCCCCCCCTTCCCTTAAGCACTTAAACTAGTTAAAAATAGGATTTAGCAACTCTTGTAAATTTAATTGTAAAATACTTTAAATTCATTTGAAAATATCATCATATTTTTTTTTTCTCATAATCTTTTTTTACACTTTTTTAACATGCAGTTGCTTCAGTAAATCATGTTGCAGCAGAGTAATCAACCATTAAAAAGCATAAAATTCTGCTTCATGGTGCAGAGCCTTCCTATAACTGCACCCCTAAAGGGTGGTTCAGTCACCACTTTGCATCACAGTGCCATGTTGGTAGTTAACATGCAAAAGTATTTTTGAATGCTTTGTATGTGACAGCCAAGGCTTCTTGTCCCATCTGTCCCATAGAAGTGAAGACGAATGGTAACTCTCTAGTCTGCTACCAAATATTGTTCATACATATTTTGCAATCTCACGTAGAACATGTGCTGCAAGGAAAAGGCCATAATATAAATGGACAATCAGCCTTCTTTTAGATGCCTAATGCTGTCATTTGGAGGCTCAGTTTTGATGTAGTTTAAAATAGCATGCAACAATGTGAAGACGAGAAAGTTACAATCTTATGTGTTAACAGAAGTTTTAGGAATTAAGATGCTGATTTATTAAAATAGCTTGTGGAATAGCAAACCGAAGCTCTTAAAGCCACTGTTTAAAGAGAATGCTTAATACAAGGATTTAAGACCAAATACACTTCTTTTCGCTATAATGTAGTACTGATTTGTAGAATCAGTGCACAGAAAAAAAATATTGTAACAATAATGTTGTTGGAAGAAGGCAAAGTACATCTTTATGAAAAACCAACATCACATGCGCAGTCTTATTGCTGGTATTGTTCTCTTATTGTTCTGTAGCATGTGCAACATCCAGGTCACTGCCAGTGCAAACCAGACAAGCTTAAGCTGCGATGAGTGATACTGACGGGGGGGCAGGGTGAGAGGGGCTGTGTGTGTGGATCTGGATTGTCTCAAACTCAGACCCCAAGCAGAGATCCAGTGCTGGCAAATACAGTGAGAGTCTGCAGGGAAACTCTGCAGCTTAAGTCTGCAGGGAATGGGAAAGAGTAGTTCCAGATAGGCCACCTTGACAAAGGTATTAGGTGTAGCAGGACATGCTGGTGTTCTGAACACATTGACAGTTATGAGCTTTTTAAGCAAATGTTTCTCATTTATTTTTTCTCTTTGTTAGTTAAGTTGGATTGGGTGGCTGGTGCTGAAACAATTTAATCCTTGTCTACAAAGCAATTTATTGCAAGTTATTGCATCCTATTGCAATTGATTGCTTTATTGTTGTTGGCGTGTTCTGTGCTTTTTCTCTTAGAAATTTCATTTTGCAAATGTAGTAATAATATTTTACATGTGTAGAGTGCCTTTCATCACAAAATACTTCACAAACTAGACAGAGTTTTTGCAGTCAGTTGTTTGAAAGGGACTTAGGCTGGTATCAAGACATAGCTATCTTTGCCGCTGCAGTTCAGTCAGGCTCAACCTTTTTCATACTGTATACTTTCTTGTAACCTATATTGTCACCTGAGTAATAAATAGGCAACTTCCATTCCTGGCATTTTAGATGCATTTACTGCTGTGACTCAAATCCTGAAGTACTTGCAGAGCAGGAAAACAGTTTCAATTTCACTGGCTGCCACACTGTTAGCGTGATTAACCACAAAACCAAAAAAAAAAAAAAGAAAAAAGAAAAAAGTGCAAGAAAAGAACTGAGACATAGAGAAACTTTAAGCCTTGTTATTTTTCGTGTGTGCGTTGTTTTGGGCAAGTATGATTTTAAAAAGTGTTACTGATCCATGTCCTGTGTTTATTTGACCAACTTCTGCTGGATTTAAAATTTGCATTTGTCTTATATTTATTTTACTGTGTGCTATGGCCTAAAGCTAAGACACTGTATTAATAAAATTGACCAGCTAGAGGTAAGGGCAGCAGATTCTGTGCTCTGTGGTAATCTGGCCTTAAATTTGAACAAATCCCTGAAAATTCTGTGGCATTCAGTGAAAGAACTGAATTAATTTAAACTGAACTTCACACAACCTTTTAAAAATTAAATCTGCTACATATATGGATAATACTACTCTTAAATATTCAGCCTCTGTTACTTACTTTAATTCAGCGGATTTTTCGGTGTCTCCACATAATTTCCGTGTAAAAGGAAAGGCTAATCTACTGGTTCAGACAAAAGGCTTAAGCTCAGATGATCTCTGTTCTGTTTCCTTTTTATCATGTTCTTTCATTTTTTTTTCCATCTGTAAAAAGGAGATGACAGCACTTCACTGCCTCATTATTATGGAAGGATAAATACATTGATTGTGAGATGTTAAAAATGATTGAGCCAAGTATGTAACCAGGCCAATTTATATGGAGAGATTCTTTCAAATTAGTAGCTGGTATATATTGTCTTGGAGAAGTGTAGAGGAAGAGTTTAGCTATCTTACTCAAGGTAGATAGTAGTGAAATGGTTAAATATATATATATATATACACAAGCAATGTTTAGGTTTTAGAGTTAACACCCTATTGAGATGATTGAAAATAGTTCACATCTTGCTGAACTGTCATTTTGAGCTGTCTGCCAATTTAAGAACATATTGCTGCCTCAGTTAACATATGGTTCGAGTTGATACAGTTTGCTGTGCAACTATGAGAGCTAGACACATCATTATATCAAAATGAAAACAAATGGCTGAGTCCTGAGCTTGCTGCCTTAGGCCCCCCCAGCGTAAGCACCAGTTCAAAGCCACCTAGTCCTTTCACGTGGAGATTCCTGCAGCATGAGAGAGTCCGGGTGTGATGGTGAGCCACAATAACCTGTGCCTGGGCTACAGGGCCACGGCATGCAGCCTGTAAGGGACGTTCCTGGGACAGAGATTTTATGATGTGAACACAATGGCAAATGATCCCCTGGGTTGCTGTACCTAATTTGTCAAGATTTAATTAGAACTTGAGATCAGTGAGCCTCCTTTTAGGATTTCTACACCTTTACTGTGTCACTGGTGTGGCAGATGTGTTAGAGTGGCACATTAAAGAACTGAACCCCAAGCGCTTGCTGCATCTTAACTGCGTTCTACTGTAAGATAATGCTAGCAAAGCAAAGGTGAAAGTTTCTCAGGAAACACTGTTTAGTGAGCACCATGAGGTAGCTTTTGGTATCTGCAAAAGTAAGACTGAAAAATTTTCCACTGAATTTATAATGCCTCTGTTCTAGAATACTTGTAATTGTTTTGCATATTAGCTAATTTTTTGGGGGTTTCCTGATGTGATGGGAACTCCATGATTATGCTACAATTTGCTTTGCTTTTCTTAGTTTAAGTTACAGTTATAGTACTGAATCTTTTTTCTACTTAGACTAGGTAAATTTTACAACATTTTCAACTCACTTGTTATCCACATATTTTCATTTGCAAAATTCCTGATATGTCACTTGTCACACTAGAAAAATAATTTGCTCGAAACAAATAATATTTAAATTGTTTTGAAGGTACAACAAAAGCTAATCAAACCAAAATAAAAAGTTGAAGCTGAGATTTCATCTTGTGCAGTGGGGCAGATGCAGATCAGAGTGACTTCGGTTATGTGTACAGCATAAAACTATCCAGATTTGGATAAATTGACTTCTTTCCTTGTACATATGGCTTTGAAACTGGCTTATTTCCCAACGTTTTTTTGACTCAACTTTCAGATTCAAAAGGAATCCAAATATCTGACCAAAACTCACTTAATTTTCTTCTGCCTATTAAAAGTAAGTATTTGTGCAAAATGAAACCACAAATCAACTCAGGTTTGCTTATGAGATTGAAGAACCATAATGAATCTTTCTGTGAACCCAGCCTAAATTTCAAGCATGTAATAAAACAGAAAAGCATATCCAGAAGTCGCTTTGAGTATATCCCCGCACATCTAGGATTTTTTTTTTTTTTTTTTTGGGGTGGGGGGAGAGGGGTGGTCACTTATTTTGGGGCATTTACAAGCCACTCAACTGACAGAAATGCCACCTAGCAGTCTTGCCTGCAGATTGCCTATATAAGTACTGGTATACAAATTGCAGACACATTCACCGAATGAATCATCAGATTTTTGACTGATAAGATAATGGCAGGGCAGCATTTAATTCTTTGGAGCTGCTGGAGAACATGGGCCAAAATCTATTGCTGCTCCATAGCTCAGGTTTTTCAGATACATCATCACCTCCTGTGTGTTCTTTGGACTTGATTAGAGCCTGCTGGTCCCCACAGTGCCTTAACAGGCAATGTCCTGCCTGTGGTGAGATCACAACTCGCTGTGGCTGCAAAGAGGCCAGGTTGGGTGGTGCAGGCAGGGTGAGCATGGCATCAGCCTTACATTGGGAGGATTACACTAAACAGGGTATGTTTTGTCATTCACACGTATTATATCTGTGTTTTCTAAAGCTTTGTAGAAAATCCTTATGCAACCAAGTTGGCAAATCACCTCCCAGAGTTTCAGGGCCATGTTTTTTATTGCCTTTTTCAGTCCCACAAACTTTCTGAAGTGATGTTCTTGTGTAGTGTACTGTATTGGTTCTTTTGCACCCCTCCTATGGCTGCAATTCAGGCGCTCACTCCAGGGTTCCTTTCACCCAGGCTGATATTTAACAGTGAGCTGATAACTGATTTTAGAAGTAAATTGTCTTCTTCCTCCTTTTAAAGTGTAAGCACAAATTCACATTTTAAAATGGCAGCACAGTAACTGTAGCTGTTAGGTAGAGATGATTACATCCTAACCAACATATCAAAGCAATGTGGAGATTTCTGTGTTTGTTTACAGGGTGCTATTATGTGTATGTTCTTGTGCAACAGGGAACCTGTTGGACGTGGCTTATAAGATCTTCATTTTTGGTATCTAGATTACTACCCTTAGGCTCAATCACTCTATCGCCCTACCACTATGAATTTACCTCGCCCAGTGACACTATTTTGTAATTTATAGGTAGTGAAGAGGAAAGGAACCAGGATGCATTTCATTGATCTTTCAATGTTGTAAATGTAAAATTCATGTGCATTTTTGTTTCCTTTATGGCTGTTCTCTTTCCTTTTCCTAATTTAATATGCACTTCATACTGTGCCAGGGGGTCAGTAGGGCAAATCAAGGAGCCAGATGGCTTACTTCTACCCTAAGGAAACATACCAATATTTAGCTGGCTATTTTCCCAAATAAAGGCAAGACTGGAATCCACAATAAATGTGAGAGTTGGTTAAAACTGCGTCCTTTTTTTAGATGCACAGCTACAACATCCTTGAGGCATGAGCTTTTTATACTTCACTGCCACTTTCTAGCTTTCTCCAAGAAACTGCATCTTAGAAGATATTAGAGGGGGGTGCAGCTCATTTATTTATGGCCATTGCACAGAAACAAGTTTCAGTTATTTTAATCTGACTGAAATAAGAAACCATAATCCATGGATGAAAAGACAGTGGACAAACTCTGTTAAATCCCTAGTACCCTGAGGACATATATTTTGTCCATTTCTGGGTTTTTATGTTCCATTTTTTCTTCTGTTATTCCCAACTTTAACTTTTGAAAAGCCAAGCAGTTTAAGTGGCCGGGCCTGGGGAGCTTATTTGTATGCAGCACAAATTTCAGGATCTGTTCCCAAGCCTGTGCAGAGTGAAAAATGGCCTGCATTTTCTTGATAGCCCATGTGGTTGTAAAGAATAAATGGCTAATGAATTACAGATGAACATTGACGCAAATTAATCTTCCTGATGTCCCTGGGTTATATGGCAGCCATTTAAAAGTTTAATCAATACACTAAAGTTGAAAACATGCAGGCACTGCAGTTGTTTGGATGTAATAAACATCAGAGGGAAACGGGAGGCTTGTACCCAGTCCATGTATCATAATGACAGGTATTTATGTTTAATGGACTAAATATTTTTTATTGGAAGAGAGCAAATGTCAGCTTAACTTTGTAAGCCCCGCATTCAACTTTCCTTTGAGGTTGGTGAGAGACGGCTGACATGTCATTGAAAATGAAATGTAAAAAAACCAATTGAGACAAAGCGAGGATAAGGAGCTGTTTTGCCGACGAGATGTTGCTTTAATGCTCTGCAACTATTCATTAAATAAAATGTAAACTCTGCCATTTCAAACATTGCAGTAAAATGGTTTACTAGGGCAGACTTTTAATGGTTATTAGGGAAAACAAGAGCCAACTGCTGCCAAATATTCTTTTCTGGAAAACATTTTATTTGAAAAGTCTTTTCCTGAGTTACAGTTTCAGAAGATTTATAATTATGGAACAGTCATCTCCCCCTCCCCCTTTCTTTTTTGAGACAAAGAAAAACAGAAAAATAACTTTCAGTATAACCATTTGATGGTCTTTTTTCCCTGCTTTGAACAAACTAATAGCTTTATATAAGCTTCCCAGAGGCTTGGATATTAATGGCACTTGAAGTCAATAAATTTTAGAGCCATGTGTGTCCAGGACTTAACCATCATTGCTATAAATGGGGAAGGAGGCTATACAAGACTGCCAGATTCACCAGGTCTGCACCGTTACTATGTAAAAGGCCACATGAAGGTATTTTCCTTAGGTAAAGAAAAGTGTTGTTGTTATATCGTTCGGTCTTATGAGTAGACAGACTTCCATGTGAAACAAAAACTTCGAATAAATGGAAGAAAAAAGGAAGAACATCTTGTACCATCTTTCTGTAGTCTGTTTTAGTACTCCAGGATGATCTTACCTTAATGGATCCTTGGTGGTTTAGAGGGTTCTCATAAAGCTTCTGGTAATGTGTACTGTGGAACCAAGTCAGAAAGGGAGGAAGGTTGAAAGCCTATGGGTCACTGTTTTCTTCTTCGGTGATTGCTTGAACTGGTTTTCTCTTGACTTCATCATCTGTCTAAAATACTTCATTTACTTAAATAATTGCTCTTAACAGCGTAGTGAGTCATCTGGTGGAGGTTTGATGGCTGACATCTTACTTCAAGGTCACCAATCATATTGTGTTGGCTTCACCAGCACATGTAATAAAAAGCAACCTAGCTGTGTTTAAAATCACAGAATTACAGAATATGCAGAGTTGGAAGGGATACACAAGGATCATCAAGTCCAACTCTTAGCCCTGCACAGGACCATCCCCATGAGTCACACCATGTGCCTGAGAGTATTGCCCAAACTTTTCTTGAACTCCGTCAGGCTTGGTGACAGTGTTTAAGGCAGGCAAGTGCACTGGGAGAGTGACAGAAATCTAATATTACTACAGAGGCATCCAAAATATCTAACTTCTGTTTGGTAGGCAGACCATTTTATTTTTAATTATTTTAACAATTTTATCTCCACATATTCTTGTTATATCAGGTTCTACTCATCTAAGGTGGCCACTAATACTGTGAATAAAGATGTATTTTTCTCAATAATGTCGTAGATTGATAGTATCATAAGATATCATACGCTGCTTTCTGATAACAAAAAAATTGTTGAAGAAGCATCTGAAAATGTTTCTCACCTACTCCTTGGCTCATGAGCTATTTGCCTTTTTGAGCAAGCCCATAAACAGAAAAAGAATTAAATGTGTACAGTAGCCAGACAGCCTGGGAAGGCTGAAGAACTCAGTGTGATTGAAATAACGTAAAAATGGCCATTTTTAACACTGTCTTCTGCTGACCCTGTGTCACCTGTCCCAAATACAATAGCTTCCTAGTCTCAAGGACCCAGTATGGCCTAATCTGATGATGTTCCAGACATGCTACTCCTGATCTTTTATTCTGCAGCAGGGAGTGGGTTGTTCTTTCCATTGTATGGCCACTCTGCACAATGGCTGGAATTTACCTGGGATGCATTGAAAGGCAGCTGAGCCATGACATACCCATTTATGGCCATTAGAAATGGTCTGTTGAGTAGTTCTGAGCTGACTTCACTGTTACTGGTAAAGGGGAGGGTTGGAGCTTTGTTGTCCTAATAAAGCATCAAACACTTAGATGCAGGGTTGCTGTGTCCTGCTGAATTAAGCTACAGTTTAGTTCAGTTTAAAATATTGTCTTCTGTTTCATAATGCTCAAAGGCAGTTTTCCAAAACTGCTCAAGAGCAGTAAGCTTTAGTGGCAAGTGAAGTAAAACAGCAGGTATCTACAGCAAAACATTAACAAGATTGCAAGAGACAGAGGTGGTGCTGGTAGAAAATTGGAGGTAAAGAGTGGGTGACATTAGATTGATTCTCTCTGTCAGATAGAAAACTCTCTTTTCAGTAACTATTCACAACAAAATATGAAGTCCTCCGTAAAATGGTACATTGGGGAGTCCAAACTCCCACTATCCAACACACTGTTCCAACAGCAGAAAATCTAATAAATTATTTTCTTGGTCAAGCCATTATACTATTTGACTAAACTGCTCTGAGTTAGATTTTTTTCAACAAGAGGCTCAAACTTCAGACAAATCCCTTTTGCTGTGGTTTCTGAATATTTAAATTCTGTAGAGAGGCTGCTGCTATTACAGGCTTAACGAATAAAATACAGAAATGTAAAAAAAATACTAAAAAATATTTCT
The DNA here is from genome assembly GCA_035583185.1 of Anabacerthia variegaticeps. Classification (NCBI taxonomy): domain Eukaryota; kingdom Metazoa; phylum Chordata; class Aves; order Passeriformes; family Furnariidae; genus Anabacerthia; species Anabacerthia variegaticeps. Next base: position 12,912,529 of record JAWWEW010000166.1, on the reverse strand, counting down.
TTTAAAGCAAAAAGCAGAAAATGTTACAACTCCAAGACTTCACATTTGAAGTGAGGTTTAACTTCATTGAGAGAAAGTATCTAAGGTAAGGGTGTATTGTCAAATGACAGAATTAGTAGTGATTTAATGTGGCTTTTTGAGAGTACTTTTCTTTCAGTTCAAAGCTATGTAGGTTTATATATGTACTTAAGGACAGCAACTTCATGCAACTGTCTTGAAAATTTACCAGCCCAGATACACAAATGTACCTGCCCACACCTTAAGAAATGTAAAAAAAAATTAATGGTGTTTTATCTGTCCATCAAAAAAATTGCTTCTGACTACTGGCTGGTAATGTTTTCCAAGGATGATAGTTACTGCGCATTTAAATATATATTTATATTTCATATTTTTCTACATGATACCAGTGCAACAAAGATACACAGTATGTTTGCCATACAGTGAAAACATTTAAATAGTGTTACAAAACTAGTTATCTAAAATAAGTTTAATTTAAGTGAAAAAGAAGACAAGAAACCATGATTTGGTTAAGTACCTTTTTCTTTACCGTGTTCATTTTGAGTTCCTCAGGAATACAAATGGGATGTATAAGGGTGAAAGCAGTTTGAGAATAATGCCAGTCACAGCCTTCTTAAATGGGGAGCCACAGTTCTGACAGCTATTAAAAACATAAAGTAACTTTTGTTTCTGATTTTGTATAGTGAGCATATAACAAAAAGGAGGCTTATTTCTACATTATCCTGCAGGTGTAACTGCTGTCTGTCAGTTTATCCTGTATTTTATTTTGATGATGAGAGAACACTAGGGAGAAAAAAAATTCTCATCAAAACCCTTAACAGGAAAGAAAAAAAGTCTCAAGACAATGTCATGTATTGCTGGTTATTTGTGATGGTTAAAAGAATTATCTGAAAACAAAGAAGTCTTTCACAATGAATCTAAAACACAAAAGCTTTAATAACATTTACATCTGTGTATCATCCATGTCTCCAAATGCGAGTCATGAATAACACATAGAGGATATAGGGAACAGAAGTGCTAGCACATCATTTAAAATCCAACACACCCCATCGTCAGTGGAATCAAATACACAGCAGGAATGGTTCCAGTTGATAGACATACAATGAAGTAATTGAAAATGAAAACATATTAATTATGTTCCTAAAGGTTAAGATAGGCTAAATTCTCTAATCCTGGAATAATATTAACGTCCCAAATCCATGCAGGAAAAGTCTGAAGTGTTTCAAAAATTGTGGAAAATTTTAGTAAACACTTATTTGTATGTCACCCATGACTGACTCCACAGCATAGGGGTAGCAGGGGGAAGAGCAGGAAGTGTAAGACAAAGACAAAACCAGGGAGAATTATTTAAAAAAAAAAAAAAAAAAGGTATGTTCTTGGTCCAAACAAGCCACTTGCACTACATGAGCTAATTGTAAGAATAGACCATTTCTAAACTGCAGCTGTTATGTGCTTAAGCAAACCCTGCTGGGAGAAATGCTTTATAGAACACCTAACACAGACACACAGAGCGTCCTTTAATAGAGGAATTCAAAGTGCAGTGTATAAGGGAAAGCTTTTCCGCTTCCAAATTTTGCTGAGATTATTACAGGATGTGATCCTAGCTTTTCACTCTGACACAGGTTTCCCTTAAGTGTTTTCTATTTTCATTATCTTTTTGCCTATGTTAAATCAAAACAACACAGGTTGAAGACTGTGTATGTGTTGGGAAATGAGCAAAGGGGGGCGGAGCGAGAATGCTTAGGGTTTGTGATAGAAAATTACACGAGGAAAAAAAAACCACAAAACACCCATCTTGGTCATGGTTATTTTCTTTGAATAATATTTTTTTTGTTGTTTCTGTGTGCTAGTAAGATCATTCATATCGTAGTTAATTTTTTATGTATTCTTTCTCTTTTCTTTGCTTTCCCTCAAATCCTCATCCAGGCGTTTCTGACACAAGGCTATTGCACCTGGGTTCCTAACTATATTAACTCCATTGTGCTGGTTTTCTGAGCACCCCTGATCCTTAATGTCTTTATGCTAAAACCCAAATCCTCCCAACAGCAAGGGGTTAATTGTCTGCTTTCAATGTACTTTAAAACTCTCAGCTCTTGGGAACGATGTTTCCATGAGGATTGAATGTAATTACAAAATAATATAGGCACTCTGTCTTATTTTCAGTGAGTGATACTTAAGTCGTTGCTGGTTTTGCAGCATGTGTTTATATTGGGGCTCTTCCTTCAGTGTACTTGATGCAAGGTATTTGCAAATTTGAGCCTTTGGGCTTTAAATGTTGTGCTGCTGCTTCTGCTCCTTATTCACTACAGATTACATATAATTGATGACCTGCATTTACAGACATGGGTGGTATACAGATGTAAATGTTATTATAGCTTTTATATTTTATGTTCTTTCTGAAAGATCATTTTGTCTTTGAATAATACTCCTGTTCAGATTTTGGGGGGTTTATCTCTAAAAGAGAATATGAAATGGATATTGCACATCGTATATTTCTTAAAAGTAATTTGGAATTTTAGGGTATGGGATTGGTGGTGACTGATACACTGCCTGGATGAGATATATCCCTTTGAAAATAACAGCGCCAGTACATGCCTGCATCTGTCTAACCTCATAATTCACTTTCACATTGGGTTATGGATGTCTGCATTCAGTGAGTCTATCTTCCCTTTAGGTATTATTTCAGCCCTTTGAGATAATAAGGAAAGTTTAATTGCGTTGTTAATTGATTTTTTGCACAACATTATTACCTTGATTGATTGCAGAGTTGATGAAAATGTTAGACACAGGCAGTGTAAAGTATCAGCCCAGTAAGGAGTGGGAGCCTTGTGGAGAATAGATAACCTTGATGTTAAGAGCTATATCCTTCAGATATGTCTTCCCTTGACATATTGATGGCCCTTGAAAAGGGAAAAGCTGATTGTATGCAGAATGCAATCATTAAACCCACTTCAGCTGGCTGTTGATTAATTTGTTTTTTCCTGAAGGATCTAGTTAAAGAGAAGGCCTCACTAGTATCAACAGCAGCCATTTTCCAGGCTTCAGATTATACTTAACCCTCTCCTAGGAGAAAGAAAAATGATACTGTCTTGGTTTAGACAGGCAGATTGTCTGCAAACATTCTGTTGAACTGCAATTTGGGGATTATAACACTCACTTTACCCCGTTAACTACTGCTTCCTCTGTGACCTCTCCTCCCCCCTGCCTTCAGTATTCAGCTTCACCACAGAAAGCAGAAAGTCACGTTTGATGTTTTCTGAGTAAGGCCACTGTCTGTTCTCAGCAGAGATGCCAACAGGGATATCAAGCTTGTTTTGCCCAAAGACTGAAATACTTCAGTAGCATATAGCTGCTTCCCAGGAGCCTCTCTGAAAGGACCACAGGGTTCACTGCACACACGTAAGTGGTTAAGCTTTTCCTTATCCCTGAAAAGATCTTCCTTGTATAATTTTTTGGTATTACTTTTGAGATTTTTGAGGTCTTCTGTAGGGCAGTTTGTGCTGTTCAGTGCTGCCCCAGGCTTAACAGCAGCACTCACGTGCCCTGTTGTTGGATAGTTTTAACCAAACAGCGGCTGCGTGTGGCTGGCTTTCCCACTGTGAATTTATGTGATGGTCTAATCCCAGACTACCTCTACCTTCAGAGCACTTTCTGTTTTATTAGCACCCACTCTGAGAGCAAGGATGAAGAGTATTGTCTATATGGCCTTCCTGTGGCAAAAGGGGCTTCCTTGGATGAAAAACATTCTCAGGATTGAGGGACAGCTTCTGTTTTAAGCCTTTCGTTTGTACTAGCAAATGACTCAAGTCTTACAAAATATTTATGCAGCTTTAACCAAGCAATTTAGTCTCTGAATGTGGTGGGTTTTTTATCCTTCTGTTAACCATTTAAAGGATATTTGGTGAAGTAACAGGTTACTGCTTCCTGTTTTACTTGGTCGCTCTTAATTTGTGTGTGTGAGTGATAACAGTGATCAGTGTTGCTTGATTGTTTGGCCAAATGTGTTTTATTAGGTCCAAAGTCCACATTTTGCCAGTGGGCTCCTTTTTAATATGGTGACATAGTCGAGTCTGACAAATTTGAACCAGCCAAATACGTGAGTAATAATTCAAGCTGTCAAAGCAGGTGAATGCTGATTAACTGACACACTCCAAGAGCTCTCACCAATATTCGTGCTCCAGTGGAAAACGTTTACTAAGCATAGTACTTGTTAGAAAGTCTTTGGTGCTTTGACTAAGTCTTAATCATTCTGACCCTAATGGAGGGATTTTAATGTGCCTCTCTTGAGCTATTTCTTAGTCCCCAATCTTTAATCTTTAGCAAAAAGCTTCTGTAGGGGCTAGAAGTGCACCTGTAAGCTACGTTCTACTGACAGCCCCCCTCTCATTAGCATGTTTTTAAAAGTAGGCTGAGGAAAGGGAAAAGAGTTGAGGGTAGGAAACAATGACAATGTTTTGGCTTTCAGTACTGGAGACAGGGTTTGGGAACTAGACTATGGCCCATAACTATATGTTGCATAGCGTATAACAAAATTCTAAGAGGCAAGTCCAGATTTAGTCCAGAGAACTAGATATTTTCTGAATACTTTCAGTGTTTGGATCCAGATGCAATTCTGATTTCACTTGATGCTATGTAGGAATAACAATAGAAGAGAGAAAGGAACTCCACCAGTTGTTGTGGGGTCTGGATGTGTCTTACAAAGTACCAGATGCCTTCAACTTCTGCTCGAAGTCAACGGAATCCAGGGTCTTGCAGTGTCAGCTTCTTAAAAAAACACTTGTTTTTGCATTGGGAAAGATCATAGCAATCCTATCATTAGCAATTAGTTAAATGGGATTTTTTTGTTTCTGAGGAAGGGCTTGTGGAAAGGAGCAAGTAATGGCAGGCAAAGAAGGTTGCCTTAACTGTATCATAATGTGACAGCAGTACTATTTAATTATGCACTTTAATTTTCTTTGAGAGACTTTCTTTCCCAGCTTTAAAAATAAAAAGCAACTTGTCTTTATTTCAGATGACTCTCTTGAGAAATTTTAAACCAGTTGAGCCAGACTGAATTTTCTATGGCTTTTTTTTTCCCTAATGTGAACTCCTGCAGCAGGAACACATTTGAGATCCAAAAGCAAGTTTTACTCATGAGATGAGCCAAATTTGTGTCTAAACTCTCCAGAAGGGCCCTGCTGCTCAAATTTTTTTCACATAAGAATTTGTAATTTTACAGGAATGCTTGCAGACTTTCCGGGCAATTATTCCAAAAGTTTGCTTTCTGCCCCATAAATCATGGAACATTTGTTTAATTCTATCACAGTTACTAAAAGAACTTACTTCCTTCTTCTTTCCTCTCTCATTTTACTGCTAATGCAATCTGTGCATGGTTAAAGTTTGTGAAGTACGATATAATTATAGTCACTTTTTGTTTTTTCTAATGACCTTGCCATTCTCTATGGTTTAACTCCATTGCTGAGTCGCGTAATTATTATTATTAGAATGTAGCCCAAAGTGTAGAGCAGCCGGCAGAAATGCCATTTTTGCATATGTTAGCCATATTAACTGAAAATCTTTTAAGTTTGTATGGTGAGTGTACATTGAACAGCTGAACTTTAATTTACGGTCAGGAAGGGATTTTTACAATCTCCTTTTCCTCCATCGTTCTGAATATATTAAAAGTGTCTCTTACACCACTTCAGTGGTTGTAGTGTTGCATTAACAAAGGCAATAGCAAGATTGTTCAAAGCAGTGCTGGCGTTTATGCAGTGGATGTGAGAGAATAACAAGTGCCACCTCAGCCGCAGTGGAAGCTGATGGTGGAGACGGGTGGTCGCCGCCTCCCCCCGGGACAACATTTTGAGCCTTTTGTTCAGAGCGCTGCCCCGCCATCTGTGTACACAAACTGATGCTCACTGAGATTAGTCCACCAGAAGTCAGGCTCCTGGGCGAAAGAGTGAAAGCAGAGGTTGTATAAATATGGGCTTTGATCATGACAGAACAAGAAATTGGCTGCAAAACTAACAACCGGTATTGCTTTAATTGCCATCCCCGCCTGTTTGGCGGCGGGTGCGGTGCGCATTTTAGACAAATGCTTGCTGCCCTCTAGTGCCCATGGGCTCGGCCTGAAGCTGCCGGGCCCAGGCGAGCCGGGCAGATGGGGCTCTCCTGGCCAGGAGTGGCTTTTTGCCTGGTCGCTAACATTGCGTGTGCAGTTTGGGGTGCTTAGTTGTTAACAGAAAGCAAATAAGCTCTTGTGACATGGGTTTAGAGATGAAGGGTATTTAAGAGATATAACCTGAGTTGCATTGAATATTTACAGTCTTTTTTTTTCTGCTTTTACTACTTTTATTTGGACCATGTATGAGAGAATGAAATATATGGAGAAGTGTTCTAAAGACTAAAAGAACTGTGAAACCATTCTTCCTTTCCTCCATCTCCTTCAAGGGCATTCAGTATATCCAAATGCAAGCATCAGTTCACCTGTAAAATCTGGCATGCTGATGCTTTCTGTGCACTTGGGTTTCTTTGACTATAGTGTGTAGCTAACTATACAATTTATGTGTCTGAGTAATTTGAAAACTCTGCTTTAATTTTTCAACATATTTCATGAGAAGTATTTAATCATAAAGTTGGCAATAATTCCATCCATGACATTAGAAGTGCAAAACAGATAAAGATGCACTGAAGAGACAAAAGCATTTGGCTGGGGTTTTTTGTTTGGTTGGCTGGGGTTTTTTGTTTGTTGCTTTTTGCTTCATTTTCACCAGAAAGAGACATTGCCCTCCCCCCCCCCCCATATTTCTCTGATGATGATTACAATAAGTGTGGAAGGTTTCCAAAGAAATCCCAAGTGTAGGACCTTAAATTGTAACAATGATACCCAGAGGAGTATGGAATTGGTTAATGATTTAAAGTATTATGCCCTAAATGCTCCTATTTTAGCCATCAGTAAAGAATCTGTAGACAGCACATGCCCAGATCAAAGCTGACCGTTTCAATGTCATTCAAGGAGGGAAAGACACCCTACTTTTTCCCTTCTCTCCCCCCTACCCTTTTTTTAAACAAAGTATGACATCTGAGGAACAGTGTGTTGATTGTTCCACTGCCAGGATACGCATAATGGAAACATTAGCTCCAAGATAACTTTTAATCTGTCAGCCTAATGGCTCCTTAATGTGTAGAGGGCTTTAAATGTATGTCAGCCAGGGCTGTATAAAGTAATATAGTTTGTGGCCTGAATGGATCTAGATGACTCTGCACCATGACACAATATGGTTTATTATTAAGTATCAGCTCATCAGCTTATTCCCACGGACTTGGACAAGCTTCTCAGTTTTCCAGTAACAGATTATGTGAGAAAAAGCTTGCAGTGCATTTTTTCTTTGCTCTTTTTTTTTCTCCCCCTCCCCCCGCCCCCTTCCAAATTACAAGTTTCATCCCCAGTTGCACTGGGAGCCCTGAAGTGTATTTACAGCAGGCTGCACTTTATCACACATCAGCTTGACTGCTAGTTTACACTGAACATTTATGCAGCTTCCTTGGCCCAGGATGCAAACTTCACATCTTTGTATTCCTATCACCTTCATTGCAAATTTTTCCAACATCCTCTCCCTGTTGACTGCTTTCGGCGGGGCGGGGCGGCG
>JAWWEW010000166.1:12876903-12904783 GCA_035583185.1 Anabacerthia variegaticeps | reverse complement strand
CTGTTGACTGCTTTCTGCCCCCCTCCCCTACTCTCACTTCCCTATGTACTCCCCCCTTTTCTCCCTCTTCCTTCAAACAGGCCAGTGAGACTTGACATGTCACAGTACTTGTCTGTGCAAGATAGTTGTAATAATTCAGTGTGTTAGTTTGCCTTCTGTGATTCCTCTCAGCTCTAACTTAGGTGTATAATTCCAACAGCATTGCTGCAGACTGGATACAGGTTTGATTTTGTACCTTTCACTAATTTCTTTTAGTCTGAAAGACCGTTTTGTTCCCCATCCTGTAGGGTGTCCAGAGGAAAATGTTACCACTTTTCAGCACCCTAGTGCAGGCAGCAGAGCAAAGAGGTAATTCCTCTCCTTTGAATGGGAAGGTTGCCTTCCTTGAATGTTGTTAGCCCCCCAGAGGGAGGGAAGAATCAGAATCAGCAGTTTGCTACTGAAGGTATGTCTTCTTTCTCTGGAAAACCTGCAATGGACAACAATCCCTAATTCATGGGGACCTCTTCGGGAGTATTTGGAGACACTCTGTGAGTAGTGTGGCTATGGTGTAGGAATTTTGCCTTTACCACAGTGAGCTCTGCTTTCAGCCTTCTCAAGCACAACCTAATCCCTTTATGCACAGCTAGTTTTGGAGGAATTATGCATTAGTTTGGCTTACATTTAATTTTTGTATCCTCTTAAAAAAATTAACTGGCTTATAACATAAGGAAAGCTAAATATTTGTGCATCTGTTATGTAAGCACTTGTGAGCATTTTATGTTTGTATTTTAGGGAATTTATCTTTGGGTTTTGTTTATTGCCATGGTATTTCAGGTCTTTATAATATACTCTTCTACAGCATTTAGCTGTGGCACAACCGAAGGCATTCTTATCCTTACCTGTTGTATTCTCCTCTATGTTGCTCCCTCTGCTCTGATTTAAGGAGTCTATATCCTGTGTCTTGACTCCAGCCTGGAGCAATCTGGAAACTGCAGTTACAACCAGCAGATTTAATGGTAGTAGTCAGAGATCCCATCCCATTAGCAAGCACAGTGGCAACTCTTCTGTTCTTTTCCTGTGTCATGTTGCAGTTATTGAGCCCCAGCTTCCCCGTGATGGTTGTGGTGTGTTTGCTGGGGCAGAGTGAAAGTCTGAGTGGACCTCTCTGTGTTACATACTTGGCTGCTTTGGGGAGGACTTGGTGACTCAGGTGATCCTTTACACCTTTTCTTCTAAGTGATTATCTCAAATTCTTGTGTCAGAGATCATATTCAATAGAAACAATTGTTCTGTTTCACCAAAAGTACAAATGTCCGTCCAGAATTCCCTCCCTTCTTGTCCTGTAAGTTTGTAGTTTTAAACTTTTGATTAAATTTGGTTTATTTTACCAAACATGGACCAATAAAGACAAACAACATAACAACCATCCTTTTCTGGTTTTGGCTCTAGCAGATCTCAAAAACTAAAGGATTTGTTTTTTCTATTTGCTCAAACTCTTGTTCTTGTTTATAAAAATATATTTCTACATAAATGACTATAAAGGTAAAACTATAAATAAATGTCTGCAAATTAAAGCAGATGAATGAACCTTAGAAGACTGAGTGACTTGAACAAACACCCAATTTCCAACATTTTTGGAAAAAGTGTTTTGTTTCTTTTTGGGGGTTTCACTTGTTAAGTATCGTATGTCACAGCCACAAGAGTCAGTAGAACTAAAAGTGCATAATTTGGGCCTACATAAACTGTTTATTCTTCTTTTTCCTATCACTATTACATATTTAACATCTCTCTTCTCCTTTCCTTCCACCCCATTCCAGGGGCCAGTGAAGCTTTGCGTGGATATGTGCCGCCCAAATTTCAAGATGATTTGGCTGAATCAGACTAATGTTTTTGTGGGTTTGTTTGCTTTAGTTCAGGTGTGGTTTTGTTTGGTTTTTTTGCAGGTTGGGTGTTTTTTTTAATTCATCAAGGATTGCAAAGCAAGTATTTTGAAGGAGCAGATTTGGAAATATTTTTATAATCTTTGCAGCATTCAATTGTATGAATATTCTTAATGATGAATATAAAATAGCTCAGGTACATTCAGATGGCATGGTTATTTTATTTTTTTTTAAACTAAAGTGACTGTCAGAGTATATATATAATTTAATTCTCCTGATATAGCAGAAAAGTACAACCGATGTGCTACTGAAGATGAGAGGATTAGGCTTCTAATTTCATGAAAATCTCTCGTACTGCATTTTTCATAGACAGTCAAAATGGAATTGAAAATAAGAAGTTGTCAACTAGACAACTAAAGTTGTTAGAATTTCCAGAAACATAAAAACAAAATTGAAAATTTCTAAACTCCTGTGCAAAAGGTGATTTTTATTTTTTTTTCTAACTAGCTTTATTTATCCCTTAGATGCAAAGATTTTTAAGAGTTTTAAATTAATTTGACTCATGGAGGTGTTTTGCTTAAATCAGTAGCGTTGAAGCTGTTCACAGATAGCTATTTATTCTCCTCTAAATATTGCCAGTAGGGAATTATTTTCCTTTAAAGCAAGTTTATATTAATGTTTAAGGGAATTTCTCAACTTCTGTTCATTAATTGTAGAATATGCCCAAGTGCCTATGAAAAAATTATAATGGTATTGATATTTCATTCTGAACAGCCTCAAAACAATTTACAGATTGGTAGTATAACCACACTGAAATGCACCCAGCTTCTTGGTGGAACATGGCAGCTGTTTAATAGCCCATAGCAAAACTATACAACAGCAGGTTGTACAAAAATAGATGAATATGGATCAAATACAAATTGGCAGTGGAGGATTTAGGTACTGTACTCTAATTAAAGCTGGGTGAGCTGGAATTCCACTAGAATATTTAAGCCTGTGTATAAAGTGCTGCACTTTATCTGACCACAGCTCCTAGTACAAGGACCTGTGGTTAGTCCACGTGAAAGACAGGCAGAAGACTATTTACCAGTGTTTGACAAACAAATTTAATTGTGAATACTTTGCCTTTTTTCCTTGCAGAGGGGTTTATTAAAAGCATTTGGTGTTAAAATGGGTGCCTGATGGGGGTGTTGGGCAGATGTGGCAACAGCTTTTAATAGGGGAGGCACAATTTTTGGCTTGATTACTTGGTTTTAGTAATTACTTTTTAAAGAAAACTGAATGCTGCTGGAGGAAACTATTTTGCTAATAGCTGCCTGAGTTGTGGTGGATGAGAGATGGCATTTTTATAGATGTGGAGTATATATTTGCTGGGAAAAGAGAAAAGCGAGAAAGGCAACAAGATGCTACTAGACAACAATTTCCTTAGGTCACTGTTGGCTTGAGCTATATTTTGACCTGTAACTTACTATCTAAGGCTGTATGATCCATAGGTGTAGCATCTTCCATTGCAGCTTCTTCTTACCATTTTTGGTTTAATACATGAACTTCTGCAAACTTTTTTTTCTCTAGGAAAGTGTATAGAGATCCAAATGCACCATAGCTCTCTGCAAAACTTGCCGGATTTAAAAGGAGCTAACATGACTTGAAATTTTTCATGTGTATTAGTATGCATGTATGTATTTATTTATTTATTTGGATAATTGGGTTTTCCCTCAGCTAAGGAAAAACTGGTGTTGCTGACATTACAATGTGTTTGTGAAGAAAGACTGATACCACAACACATGCAGGCAACTGCAAGGTCATTACTTACCCAACATAATTAGAACATCCATTCCGAAGGGTGAAAACATTTAAAAGATAAAGAGTGAATTTAAAAAGGATTCTTCCCAATGCATTTTTTTCATAATTATAGTTTTAACAGCTTGTGGTGATGGTAGAATCAGCTACTTAAGAAAAATTAGAAGCCTCATTCAGGGAAGATGATCCCTCAAGAGACCTTGTGTTGTCATTTCTTAAGAACCTCAAGCAGAAACCTCATTCAGGATTCTGTGTATTGTTTTGATGTATAGGGAGTATACTTACCTTATTATAGCCAATGCTGGATATTTTAATTAAAAAACACCAGAACAGCCACAGATGTATTGTTTTCCCCTTATTCCTCCCCTTGTCTGTGTGCAAAAGCATGACTGTACTCCTGCTCCTGAACTGCAAGGAAAGAATACCATATCAGATAGGCAAAAGAGAAGCAGTAGCTTCCCTAAATTCTCACATTAAATATCTTAGCATCAAAATTCTCATTGCAGCACACAAACCTTTTGCAGTTCTCTGAGCTTTCTGTGGTTGCCAAAGGGAGGTGGGAAATAAAGAGGAAAAACAAAAGAAAAAAACCACACCAGTCACTGCATTTAATTTATGAGCAAGATTATTGTTTTACAAATAACCTTCATGATAAATAAGGTCTCATGGCAACATTTTCAACTGTGCTTTTATCAAGACTCTCTGAGCAGTGTGTGTAATATGCCTGGCAATCGAATCACAGCTGTGTGCCTGGATTGGGAATCTCTGCGGAGACAACACTTCCTTAATTTAAACAATTGTAGGCTGCAGGATTTCAAAAATTTCAGCTGACTTTAACTGTCACTAGCCCAAGCACCTTTATCCCCAGGCGAGCAGCAGCAGCTGGATTTCATTTCCTGCTGCCAGACTGTCCGACATCTTTGCTGAACATCCCGGGAACAGAGCATCTTTACTTTAAGCATTTTATTCAAGGTGACAGCTCCTCACACTTTAGCGTTCAGATCACCTCAAGTAGCTGAGATATCAGTGAAAATGAGAGCACTTCTCCAGCAAACTCCAAATTTAGATTGACTGAGGTTATCCTTAGGCCTCTAGACCCAGCCTCCACAACAGCACAGGCCTGCCAGTAACTTTAAAACTACAGTGGAGTTTGTAATGATGTCTGGGGAGAAATATTCTGCCAGAGCAGTGGAGGATACTATAAGCGATAGGAAATGATGTCAGATTTAGTTAGGGCTGGAGACAGTGTTAGAATATACTTGGCATAATATGGCACCGGTATCTCTGTCAGCATCTCTGTTTTCTGTCACCGCACACAATCCCGGGCCTGTCTGCAGCCCTGACAGTGTCTTTTCAGATCAGGTTATTGCCAACTTGGAGACTGGCTCAGTGCAGCGCCATACAGCCCCCTTTGTTTGAAGTCTGCCCTTTTGTCATTAATGCACTTGATGTCTATTTAAATCTGACGGTGAATGCAGTATCTGTTTTCCTGTCAAGAGATCATTGAGAATATTAATACCTCATGTCCGTGCCTCATTTTCTAAGCACTGACACCTAGCTATAGTCTCCAGCATTCATCAAACAGCACTCTCTCACCAGCATCTCTATAAACAGTCTTGCTTCCAGTCCTTAAGAAATGCAGCAGACCTCAAACAAGACTTTTATCAATGCCAGTGAAAAAGGAGTCTGAAGAATGCCATTAATAAACTGCTCGTATCCTTTGCATTTAGAGCTCTAAATGGCCTTGTTCCCAACCTAATGACTGCTGCAGCCTGACTTGGGATATCTGTATAGGGGATGAAAAACTTGCTCTGAAATAAGAATTAATTGAGGCTCTGCTTCTCCCCTATCTTTACCCATTATGTAAGGCAGTGTTTGTCCCCTTTGGGCTAGGTTGTGTTTGCCCTTATAGAGGTAAGTACTAGGTACTCACAGTGTGACTGCTCTGTTAAGGCACTCCCAAGGCAGAGGAGACCCACCTTTCTGTTTGTGGGAAATTACTTTGATTATACATGTCTGAGGGGTCAAAGAGCAAATCTGCTAGTAAAATTTAGCATCTTTGAGGATGTTCACAGGTGGGATGTGACTGTGAACTTATGCTTTCACATACCACTTAGTACCACCAGAGGGGATGGTTTTCAATAAGGTAGTGAGATTTGCAGGTATGTGTGTCTCATCCACAGCAGTTAAGGCTACTTCAGGCATCTTTCTGCCTGTACTCGCTGAGAATAACGTGCCTTATCTCCCAAAGCCAGTATTCCGTCTAATTTTTGAAAGCATCCTCTTTGAAGCAATATGTAGAATAATTATAAATTTATTATGCTCATGGAATGTTATGATGCTGTTTGGAAAAGTATGTTGGAATAGTTTTTACTAATTGTTTATTTGTGTGTATAAAAATGCTGGAGTCTGGAGGGCTAACTGTTCTAGTCCGTATCTGTTGATGACTTCCAATGTAGATTTCAACTGGTCACTTCAGTTCTCTCTCGCTGCAAAGCAGGGATGGCTTTAGGTGCTTGCATTGCGACTTTGTGAAAGTTTGAAAGGTTCTTCCAGGATCCACATTAAACTGTAATTATTTTCTCTGTTCTTTTCCTTTTTGGTTTCATTCACCAGGAAAACCTTTTAAATACATAGCAGGGATATAGCAGAAAGCACAAAATATAACTTCAACCTGGACTTTCCATTTTTCAAAAGCAGGAGAAGGGTGCTGTGATTTGAAATGCAGTGCATGATGTTTCAGTGTTATGTAGTTCTGTTTTTGAAGATACTTGTGGATTTAACAGCATAGATCATGCATGTATTTCAACAGATGTTTTTCCAGTAGATTCAAAACTGTTGATTAAAATGGCAGAACTGAGTAATTCAAATGCACAAACTTTCTTTTTCTGGAAAAGAGAAAACAGTTCCCTTCCTTTCTTCAAATTTTCCTAGTTATGTGCTTTATTGCGTATTATGCCACTGTGCTCCTAACTGTAATTAATTTCCTTTTCATTGTAGGTATTTTTGGGAAATGCCACTACATTTACTATGGAAAACATTCTGAGGGCAACAGATTCATCCGAGATGACCAGCTATGAAACACAATGCTGTTCAGTACCTCTTCAATCCCTGCACATAAGAAGCACAAATTGCATCTAAATTTTAAGCATGTAACTAAAGTCCTCTAGTGCCTTCTGCTGACATTGCCAAGCCTGTCAAGATCATCTTTCTATCTTAGTCTGAGTAGTCACATAGAGATTGACATGATTGCCTTTAAGCAGGTTCCATCCACCAGTGTGACAGACAGCTGCAGCCGAGCACCCGGCCTGACAGGAGGAGCACCGTGATGGATTGCCTGGTCCAATTGCTGCTCCAGAAGAGCAGGGGTCACACCTGGGGCTGCAGTGAGCATGCTCCATCGCTCAGCGCCTCTGCAAAACCAGTGCATTTATCTCCAGCTTGCCTGTTGAGCAAAAGTGGCTGGTGATATCCAAGTGTTTATAAAAGAGAGAGGCTGTAATTTCAGATGAAAAACCCCTTATCTGTTCTCATTTTTTTCCCTGTGAATTAAGTGCTTGTGTTTCTATCATCTCATACACGCTTACACAAATCCTTTCACAGTTTGGTACTACCCCCACTCACCCCGAAATGAGCCTAGATGGATTATTTTCTCTTTCAACAGGGGAAAAAAATATATTCTGAAAATATTTTGGCCATGAAAAGTGTTATCAACTTTTACAGTTGTTTATATGCAAAGGAAAAGGATTTAAGTAATTTCACAGACAACCAAAATTTTCTAATTCTTAAGTTACATCTCAGTATTCACTATCTCTTACCATTAGAAAAGTGAAAATTTCTTATTGCTGTAGAATAGTGGCACAGCTTAACTGTATATACTTGGAAGAAGCCCTTATTAGTGGTATTGACACTGTTATTCCTGATTTATTGCTCAAGATATTTCTAACTTGTAGAGATTATGTTCAGAGTTAAACATTTGAACTTGGGGGGGAAAGTTCTTAAAAGGAGTGATATAAATCTGCCAGCAGATGTGTGTGATTATTCAGAGAGGAGAAAAGTCAACAAAAGTAAATGGTGGAATTAACATAATTAGCAGCTTTACTAATATGCTAGAAAGATGAGTTCTGAGTAATGTCTTTTTGTGTCTATATGAGAAAGGCTATTGTCAAATTTTCGGTCAAAAAAGTAAAAAATCATGGCAAATTTCCTGCTTTTTTGATAAAGAGGTTGGATATATTTAGAATCGTGAATTAGTTACTGTGGGAAAAAAAAACCCCGTACTTCATGCATATATTGTGTTAAGTGCTACTAGACACAATGGAATTTTCCAAGAAATATGCAAATATTCTGACCTCTGGACTGTTCCAAACCCATGCATATTGGTCCCACTTGAGAACTACCACTGCCTAGCTGTTCTTGGTTTGTTTGAAATTACTTGGTGGCCTTGATTCGCTTCCCTGGTTGAAAAAAAACATCGGTTTTTAGAAACTGCCTACTTTTGGGGGTATTATCAGCTAGCATTACAGGTGGAAGTCAACTGGACATTGAAGTCAATCATGAAATCAGGTTCAAGTGATGAAACAGAGTGAGACACTGGTGGATTGCCAAAGGAAAGCTTGCTGCTGCTGAGCATTTTGGGCCGTACTCAGTAAATGGAAGCCTTTGCTCGTTCTGAAGGTCTATAATAGATCTTTAACAGATACTTACAATCAGTGATGAACATAGAACGATCTAGTTCACACCAGTTGCAGTTCAAATTGAGCTCTGAGCTGTTTGCCATGCAAATTGGTGTCTGGAAAGCACATTTTGGCCGCTTGTAATACCTCTTCTAATGTCATACATGACTGCAAATGAAATGCCAATTCACGTTAGAAGTCCTAGGAGATATTGTATAAATGAAAGCTAAATGCCTCTTTCTTTAATCCAAAATATAATTAGAAATATTTAGGGTGCTTGTCATTTCTCTTGGTTACTGAAATAACAGCAATCCTAGTTTGTTGTCTGTTTTGAAGCTTCCCCACATTTTGGCCATGGCATTGTTACAGGCATCAGGGCTCTGAATAGGGGTGTTTAGAATAACCTAATGTCACTTCCAGTCTGGTTGCATATATGTTCTTGTCTTTGTAAAAGGCTTTAACCCTGCCTCAAACAATAAACAGCACTTGTAAACTGACCGCATGATTTTTCCATCTTTATTTTGCTTGTTTACTTTGCCTAATGTCAAAACCATTTGTATCATTTTCAGGAGTGTTTTCTTCCTAGCAAAGCTTTGGAGGCAAAAATATTTTTGGAAGAAAATGTGAACAAAGTCTCTTCCACTTTGGTTTCTGTTTTCACTTGGGAGATTTTATACCTATAGTTAAATATGGTAAAACCCTAGTTAAAATTTGCTCGAAGGGAATTCACACTAAATGTCTCTGATTCTGGAAAATCAAAAGGATAATGAATAATTATTTTATAATTCTAACATGCGTTAGGATACTATTTAAAAATATGCATAGATGCTTATTACTGTTTCTGCTAACATCATTTTTTTTTTTGATATGTGAAGCATTTTATTTTCAACTGTGTTCTACTGAAATTCTGCTTTAAGAGGTAGCAAACTTTTCAAACCTGGGGCTGCTATCTACGCTTGGTTCTTTCCTCAGTGAGAACTTTGCCTGAACTTCTTAACTAAACTATCATTTAGGATAAAAATTGCCATAATCTGAGGAGAGATTCCACTCTGTGTCCTTTGCTCCCCCTTCTCCACACATAGTACATCTTTCCCTCTTAAGATTAACTAAGCTATTGAAAATAGAAGATTTGCCTACAAAGCTATAACGATTTTGAAATATATACCTTTCCAAGGAATCACTGCATTCTTGTGTTGCAACAAAAAAAATTTGGCCAGCTATGTTTCTTAACAATTAAAAATGTTCGAAATCTGAGGGGGGTGTGTGTGAGTAAGTAATCTTCAAATACTGCAAATTAAAAAAAAAATAAAATTAAAAAAATCCAAATTTCTGTCCTAGGTTCAGTCTTGTTCTGACCAGTAGTTTGCCTTTTATCTTAACAAATGAAGACTAGGAGACAAATGGTTTTACTAGGAGATGCCTATAGAAGCTGTGCTTACTACATTCCTAACTTTATATATTGAAAATGTTAATTGCTAACCTTATAATTAAAAATAAGAAAAAGATCCAAACTATAATATAGAAGTGAAATTCTAAAGATGAATGACCTTCAGTGAAAATCCTGCTGTTATGGATACACAAACCTAACTTTAGAGCACACTGGCTCTAATTGAATCTGTTGCATGCATAAATGATTTATGAGATTGTTGAAAATATGTTACCACTGAAACCACTTTTTTCTCCTTTGTTAGGGCTAAGTCTCACAGTAGTTATTCTAGCGTTTGCCTTACACAAACTGTGAGTCCCTTTGAAGTCAGTGTATTAGCCATGAAAATTAGGGTTACTAAATTTTGGAGGGCTGATAGGCAGCTCCCTTTTAAATATATTTGGTTCTTTAAGCAGAACATTGCATGATTGCCATGTGTTCGATCCTCACATCATCTTTGCAGATGAAAGATCACTATAAGTTAGTGTAATTTTGCTCCCATTTAAGTCAGAAGAAAGAAACAAACCTGTCCGTGCTTTTGAAAATGTTTTTTGTAAATTACAGGGTTCACTTGCTGCCAGTGGATGTATTAATATTTTTTATTCCTGCCAATAATATGAGTATGTTGGGAAATGTTTGCCCCCAGCAGAACTTTGCTAGATGCAGCCTTTATGGTGAGGTTCTGAATCAGCCCGTTTTATACTGACTCACACTGAGCCTTACCACATATTTCTTCTTTATGTGGTGTGATAGTTGGCACATGAGTCTCCTCTTGCCCAGTTTGGGAAAGTTTATTTTCTTTATTCTGTGTAGAACTGTCTGTCTTTTCGCTTTGTTAAATGGTTGGCATATGTGAAAGAAAAAGATGAAATTCAGCTTTCCAGAGGTGTAGCCATACAGCCAAGATTGAGTCTGTATGTTTGACACATAGATTTCTAAGTATCCATTTGCAGGTTCAGTCTGCAGAATCTGACTGAATCAGGTGATATGAAGTCAGGGGTCTTGCATGGCTTGCTCGCTGTTGTCCTGTTCCTAACGATCTCTAGCTGTGTCCTTGTCTGCTTCAATTGCCATGTCATTGCACTGCAAGCAAGTGATGGCACAAAATAGGTAAGTGCTCCCTTTTTGTTTTTAAAGTGAGATTTCTGCTTCACTGCTTGTAGTGTAACAATTGAAATGCATAGTTTGCTTTTTCACTGTTTTTATACGTACACCTGGTAACTGTTATGTCTCGCTGACTAGGCTTTTTCTGCTATTTAGTTAAAATCTGTTTTCTGCAGTCCTTTCTATTCCTAATAATGGGAATAAAACAAAAAAACTCCAAGATGTGACTGTGAGAAAACAAGCTTTTAAAGATGTTACTATGGGATCGTGCCTATGCTAACAACTCTGTGGGACAGATGCACGTTGTTAGATATAAGCACATCTTAATGACTTGAAGGACCAAGATGTCTTCTGATATGGAGCCTTCTTGGAATTCGCCTGTGACGTGAGCAACTGGTAGAGCCTTTGAGTTCCTTGTGCCACTCTCACAGCATTAGCTGGTTAGAGTGTTGTTTTACTTGAAATGAATTAATTCTCATTTTACTTCCAATATTAACTAAATAGCTTACCAAGACCTTGCATATTATGAGAGTTAGGCCTGAGAAAAATGGTTTCTTCCAATGATTTATGATCTGCTCTTAAGAAGTCTTAAGAGTATTTGCTTTGGCATTTGCTATGCGAGAACATTCGGGATATACTCAGCACTCCTACTTCATCAAAACTGACTGAATTAATATATTTTCCGTATGCAGTACTAAAGCAACTGAATCTTTCTAAAAGTTACCTTTTAGGTTAGGTGACTCTGATGGACTTGCCTCTGGTGGTGGTGTCAACTTGAAGCTGACCCTTGCTTAGAGTTGCTGACAATTAGATTAAGGTTTCAGATCAGGATTTCCACAAGCCTTCAAGGAGCAGATATTTTTAAGGACAAGCTAAGTCGTGGTCATGGCACATTCACAAAATATCATCATCATCTCAGCATCCTTAGCATTTTAAGGGAGCAGCGTCTTGGAAAATATGTTTAGCTCTAGTTTAGTTGTGTTCATAGGTTTTAAGGTAAAATGTATTCTACATTATCACATTCCATGCAATTTTTAGGCTGTGAGAGCAAAGTTTCTAAATGTGTTCAAAACATTCTCCCAGCGTAAGTTTAAATTTTCTTGCAAATATTTTGCATTCTGATTGAAAGTTTTGCTGCCAATTCAAGAACAAAACTTTAAAGTCAAGGGTGGGTTCTGGTGTGGTTTTTTTAAACTAGTTTTATCTTAATCCAGAACTCTTATAACAGATCATCTCACTTCTCATCCACAATTCCATAGATCCTCTTAGAAGAGAAATACATCCTTACGGTATTACAGCTTTATAGTAAAATACATAGGAAGGAATCTGTTTGGAAATGGCAGCATTAAATATAAGTTTGAAATCATTTTATTTGGAAATAAAGACGAGCTTCAGAGGATCTCTTCAGATCATACTCTGGAAAACATAAGTGGCAGAAGTGTGCAGCTTAAGAAATTCTAGATTACTTTTATATTTGAGTGGGGGAAATCAAATAAATAATACCAAGGTAACCAAAATTGATATTACTAGCATAACTTTTATCTGCTATTGCCCTCCTACTTTTAAATTAACACTGTTTATGAAATTGGGTATTTAAGATTCGATACAGGAATAACAAAGAAGAGATTTCTGAAGACAAAATGCTTATTCGTTTTATAGGCTACTCTGATTTTATAAGACCTTTGAAACAATGTGAGCACTCAATTAACCAGCATTCAGTGTATCTACCAAGTAAGCAGACAGTTGTGGACTATAGGGAATTTTCAAACACACATGCTGTTCAACCTTAGCAATTTTCTTTTACCTAGGAATTGTTTTCAGAAATTCCCTTCTAATGACATTTCTGTTGAAGTTGATAGCTGTAAATGAGGGCACAGTTGCTTCATTTCCTTTTGACAATAAGCCAAATTCATCCCTGGTGAAACTCCTTTGATTTAACTCTACTTGAGCTAAGTTACACTGGGGATGAATTTGAACCAGTGTGAGATTTTTTATTTTTTTTTTTTTATTCATCTTTTCTTTTAATTTCCTTTAGCTTAGTAGTCAATTTAGGGCTGGTCAGAGGATTACAATGCAAGAGAGGGGAAAAGCAAAACTTCTCTGCTCAAGAGTCATTTCCCTTTTAATACCCTACTGATTTAACTATGACTTGTAATGTGTTTCAGGTAGCCAAATTTCAACATCCATTTTGGAAGAAAGTTCACTATACTTTGAGTCTCTTTCCTTGGCTACTTCCCAAACCACCAAATCACCACCTACTATACAATGCACATAGTATAAAAGGCAATGTGCACTGGGAAACGACCTGAATAAACTGCAGTTGTCATGTGGTGCCTGATACGGTTAACTTGAGCTTCGCTGATTGCACTCCTCCTTGTCCATTACTTCAGATGGTGGTGGAGCTTCGAGATCTCAACATCTGTAATACCTATCTCCCCTCCCCCCACAAGCTAATCCTTGCTGTGCATGATTCCTGTCCATGTGGTGCTCATGCCAGTCTTTTTTATTTTTTTTCTTTTTTCTCATAAGTTTTGGTTATTGTGGGTTCACACCCAATAAGTTTTGAGTTTGAGCAAAAGCCGAAAGCATCATTCAGCCAAAATAACTGCTGAGCTGTATGTGTTTTCATCTGAAACTGTAAATCTACTATGTTCACTGAGGGGTTAGCAAAACTGGCCTGAATGTCAAACCTTTAGCAGCTCTCCCAAATCAGGCTAGTTCTGGGTTTCATTATGAAAAGATTGCATAGCTCTAGGTAAGCCCTCATTTTCCACTTTCAGATAAATGCTCTTTCAGCTGTATTTATGAGGCTTAAGAGTAAAAAAAATCCGTACCAGCCATTAATGTTAATCACAAGTTTATATCATAAGCACATTCTGAGTCTTATCCTCTTTCCATTCGTGTCAGTGGCAAAGCTTTCAACATCAACGGCAGTAGGAGCAAATATCACAAAATATAGTAATGCACACACAGTTTAAAAGGAAAAAACAGCTGTCTGCCTTAAATTAACAAAACCAGGAATAGGATGTTGTACTGTTGAATGTTTTGCTCCATTTGCACACTCATTTTTGCACCATGAAGTATTCAGTGGCAATATAGAAGCAACCACAAGGTTCAGGTTCATGCTGGAACAGTTTGCATTTTCTTATGGGGCATCAAAAGAAGGGCATTTGACATAAGGAATCAAAATATGTGATATAAAAAATTAGTGTCTATCACCCATACTAAGGAAGAGGCCCAGATTCATTAGTTTTGAAGCAGCTACTGACTGATAAATTTTTGGAACTTTACACACTGGAAACATTCTCTTGTATATCAAAATAGAAATTAATATTAATTTTACAAAATTTTAATCTGTTCCAAAAGTAATTATATTTAAGCATTTATTGAGGTCTGGTCAGTTTGGTTTGTATTTTTTCTCAAATCAAAACTTGAGGGATTTAGTCTATAGGGCACATGACTACATTTGCCGTTTGGGTTTTAAGGCTTAGTAAGTTCACATTTTGCCTAACTCAAAGGCCAGGTTCACTGAAATTTTTCAAATCTGAACAAACACTCTAGACCTGCAGACTGCTAACGAGTGTTTGACAGAAAGGTAGGGAAATAAGTTTCAGGACTGTAAGACAAGATAGGTGGTTTCAGTTTGTGCCTATTTCAGTGGCTTACTTTTAAAAGTTACTGAAATAAAAATATATGTCCTAATTTTCTTACTGGAAATCTAATATAACCTTACCTGAGAGGATGCTGAGATTTGATTAACGAAAACATTCCCAGCTCTATTGGAATAACATACCAAGAGAATTGTGTTCTCATTCTAGTTTTATTTTATACAAAATGCCATATTTACATCTTCTTTTTTTCTCTTCTATTTTTACTAAAACTAATTCCTAAATGTCACTGTTAATGCCATTGTTAAAATTTATCCTTAAGGGTGTTCTGACATAAGTTGTAATGATAACAGTTGTCTTTTTGGAGAGCAGTTTGAATTTGAGCCCAGAGCATGCCATATTTTTTGAAAGTTTGTATGGTTTTTTTTGTATCATTGCTGCGCCTGTGTTTAAAAGCACATCTGTAAGGAAAACAGAAAGCTGTGACTAAGTTTTCTTGTTTAATCATGGCTGTACCATGCTTGCATAAATTGTAGTAGCACTTGGCTAGGTTGCAGAATGCTTCCTTTTATGAGAAGTCTCATCTCCTGCTCATAGGCCACCTCTCTTCATTCCCACAGAGAAGAAGAGTAGCATCATGAAAGTTTGGGATTCTTTTTTGTCTTTAACTAATCATAGCTGTGTAGTTGTTGATATGAAACATATTCTGCACCTCCCATCTCTTTCTTAATTATAATTGATTTCTTAATTATATGGAATGCTAACGTAAATTCTTGACTGTGTGCAGCGATAATTCTGGTTATATGATTCTATGATTTGTTTGGTATTAACTTTTTCATTTAACCTTTCAGTGCAGTCAAGTAAAAGGTAACTGCAGAAGCATTCAATTTTAAACTAACGTCCTTAAAGTTTACTAGAAGTTAAGGATTTTTTATATCTGGAATTAGGGTCTGTCATGTAGGTGGGGAAGCAGTGTCTCAGAGGAAAACCAGAACAAAGAAAATGGAGGCCACAAATATCAGGATTGAATGCACAGTGTGTTGAGTACCCAGCAAAGGGTGAGCACAGCACTGAGGACTGGAATTCTCATCCATCCAGAAGAAGAGTGGCTGCATTGTACTTGAAGTCTTGGCAATGCCCTCTGCAGTGTCTCAGATCACCCTCTGCTAAATGAGCATCTTCCATCTGAACCCACCTTTCTTCAAAATCAGACATGAGCAGGCAGAATGCTTCCCCTAAAAAAGCATTAATCCCTCTAGAATTAGCAGGGAATTTATGATATAGTTTTGAAAAAGAAGATGAAACTGCATGTTTGTACATATGTGCAAGCTCATGTGCCATGATTGGATTTCTCATGTTTTTAAAAAGTTGAACAAGGAGCCCAAATAATTATTTTAAGAAGATAAAATGTTGAAGTCCAACTGCTAGCAGCTTAAACATGACCAGTTGAAATGGCCAAAAAGAACCCCAGAGTAAAATTACACAGTGTTTAACTGTGTGAAGCGTGTCTGGCTGTCCATACACAGTCACAAATAACTGCAGGAGAATCTGAAGAACTTGCGCTGCCAAGGGAAAAAGAAGAAAAATTGCTGTTTGTTGTATCAATTAAACCAAAAGGGCAAATGTCACAATCAAGGAGTCTAAAGTTTTAAGCTTTTATTTTTTATTTCTTTTTTAATTTTGAAAGACAAAGAAATCCGAATCTGATCTTAAAAACTGACTTTATTTTAAGTGAATGATAATGATACAGGGCTGCTCTCTTCTTCCAAATTGTGTTTTCAGCTCCTGGAGTTCCTCCCTGAGACCCTTTGGTGCCCATTAGCAGATCCATTTTCTACCCTTAAACCATGTATTCTTATCAAAATGTTAATTCTTCCAAGTCTTGGAAAAAAACCACCCCAGTACACTGAGTACTTTATATGCCAAATTATTCCACTTTAATGGAAAAAAGAACAGAAATGTTAAGGAATTCGTGTGTATCTGAGTTGTGCACATCAATCTTCTAAGGCGGCACATAACAAAGGTCAGAAATAGCCTAGCGCTATGTTTTGTGTAGCTCATCATTCTATGAGAAAATGTGCCCAAGTTCCTCCTAAAACATTGTTTTCAAGCATGGTTACTACTGAATGTATTTCTAAATGACAAGGTTTATTTGTCTGTATTTTGATATGTTTAGGGGAAACTCAGGCTGACAGTTAGAGGAGGCAGGAAGAGGGAACCACAACAAGTTCCACTGAAACACAAAATGTCATCTCTTCCCTAGATAAGATACAAAAGCATCCTGATGAAAAAAAGAGCAGACATTTAAAAGTTTCTGACATGTGTCACAGATGCAGCCATTGAGCCACTGTTCCTGATGTAGCTTGAAATGACAGCATCCAAGCCATTGGAACTGGCTGCAGGACATTCAAAGTTTGGTGTGTGTCGCATTTAATCCTTGTCATAGCACATCTCAAGAATAAAAAAGACAAATGGATACAGGCAGTAGTAATAGTTCAAAAAAACTTAAAATAAAGCTTCCCAGTCTAATTGATATTATCAAGCTGTGCTAACATTTACCAGCCACCAAGTAGACAGACAGGAGGTCAGCACCCTTTTTTTCTGCAATTTTCCCCCAAGTCAGAAGGATAAGTCTTTCAAGCTTTCTCTAAGGGTGACCCAAATATATGAACTGTTTACTCAGAAATAGCACTGACTTGCCAAAGATACTCCTTAATAATCAAAACGTATAAAGACAAAAAGGCTTCAACCACCGATGAAGCAACTTGTCATGCATGGCCCATGTTATTTATTTACACTAGTTTAGGATCCAGCCAATAGTGATGATTATTGTACCAAGGAGTTGATAATTTATTGATTGTACAACCTCTGGATATTTTACATCCTGGTTGAGTTGAGGTGCAGGGAGCATAAAATAACATGCTTTTTAAGCTGTCATGTTGGCATCTTCTTTCAAATAGTGTGTCTTGTAATGCTGGCCTAAAATTTTTTGTGTACGTAAAACTGATTATCTGCAGTGGCTCAAGGTCTGCAGCACAGTTCACTTGAATCAAGAGCTTCACATCTAGGTTTCCAGAGAATTTATAGTCAGCAGCCCCATTAGCTTGTCATTGATTGCAGTGGATGAGTGCCTGCTCCTCATCTAACTTCCAGTTTAACATAGGGGATACTTCATTTAGCAGCCTGGGAGGTGAATACAGAGGATTCAATTTAAGCATTTTCCAAATACGATCAGCCTCTGATAATGTGAATCCCCTGGCAAGCTGAAGTAGGAAAAAAAAAAATCTTTTGTATTAAAAAGTCAGTGGTACCTACAGGCTATTGGACTGGTTTCTACTCAAATCTTTTAGCTACCTAGGCATAGTGATAAATCAAGCATGAGTTTAACAGTCCTTCCTTCTTTATGTTAAAAAAGACTCATAAAACATCTACCACATTATGGTAGTGGAAGAGAAGTTTCAGTGAAGGAATGTGTTTAATATACAATTTTTTTACAGTTTTATTAGAGTATTGACAAATGTATCTGTTACCATCCATCTATCTATCACATTGTTGGGAAGGAATATTGTATTGTTTTGTTGTCTGAAGTTCAAAAATAACTTTTAAGCAGTATCTTTTCTGTTTATTTTTGCATCCAACTGCAGAGCCAAAAGCTTGAAAACACTGTAAAACCCCCATATATTGGTATTGTTCTAATGAGGTCAGAAATACTAAAGCAATATATCCAAAAAGACTCCTTTAATTTTTCCTCTGTCATAAAATATAGCTTTGGGAGAAGTCAAATTATCATGCTGAGACCCGAATTGAGGTTCTCCCTTTGAAAATCCTAATACTGACTATACTGATGTTCAGACTTCGGTGACTTGGTTTCTCCCGGAAGAAAAAGATGCTCAAAACTGAATGTCTGCATTTCACATGATTTCTTACACTTTGGATATGTCCATGAGGTGTTCGGTGAACCTCTTCCAATGTGTCTAAATTGGAGAATGGTGAGGTTCATAGTACAGTTATAAAGTTGTGTTAGGAACCAGTGTTGCCAAGGGGCAGAGAAGGTAGTGCTGGCTTGTCTGCAGAGACTCTCTCTGTGAGGCTGATAGCTCCCCACAGTGCTACTAGTGAAGGGAAAACAGGTTGGCTTGAAGGTCTGCCCTTTCTGCATGCACCACCTAAATTGAAGCTTCCATGGAACATTGGGCTCACCTCCAAAATACTCCTAGATCTGCAGTCAAGACCTGCAAGGATAGCAGAGCAAAATACAGGTAATACATCATTCTCAGTGGCACTTTACAGGGGAAATAAGCCTTGTTGGACTAAAAGCAGAAATGTAAATTAATATTGTTCTGTGACAGGTCAAGTTGCATCTTGGTAGGCAAACCACATCCCTTTGTCCCCATTTACAGTGGTGGTTCAATTGCTAGCAGAGCATGACATCTGAAATGGTTTTGCTGAGGCTGTGGGACATTTCTGTGTTGTGAAGATTGATGTACAAAAGACTTGTCATGGCAAAGTGTGGTGTAAGCTGAGATGGTAGATTCTTTGCTCGTTTTGGTGGCACTGTAAAGTCCTCCTGTCAAGCTGCTTAGGTTATGGAAATGTGGCTGTACATCTTCCTCCTGCAACAAAAGCTTTTGCATGTATTATGTTCCTGTAAACAGTGGACTGAAAAAGTAAAAACAGAAACTATTAAGAGGAAAGGTGTAGAGGGGAAGAGGCATGGGCAACGCCTCCTTCTTTTACAGTAATGACGATGAAAACTATAAGAGGGCATAGGGGGTAGGAAAAAATATTTAAATGGTTTTTGCAGTATTGGTGGCTGTAGTTGGCAATCCTAATAAATCAAGTACGTGTTTAGTGATTCTTAGTAGCAAGTTCCACAGGGCACAGAGTTAAGACTGTGGCAGAAAGCCCATTCCTAGATTTCTTTCTTCATTGTGCATCCTCTTCATGTTGAAGACAGGATATGGTTATTCTTTCCCTCCCTGCTAAATGGACTAGCATCTCAAAGAAACTAGAGTGGAGTGCAGAAGAGAGACTCTTTATTCAAATTATCATGTTGGATTCCATCTACTCATTTTGTGTCATTGCAGAATGTTTGCACACTTGTCAGTAATATAAGTTCATCGTTTCTGTCTTCAAATAAAACTGTTTTCTACCAGATAGTTTCAGAGGATTTATGTAAGATAGAGATTTCCCATTTGCCTTAATGGGAGTTACCCCACACTGTACAATAGATTAGTGGCATAGCAAAGGAAGAGATAAGTCAAAAGACCCCTAGAGAGCAATGTTGATTTTAAATATTTCTCTTCTGCTGTAATAACTTCCCTAGCATCCTATGGATTATGAAATGCCTGATTGAGTTAATTTGCTGCATTGTAAAGTCAAGTCATAATTATCATTATTAAGTGTAATTAACTGTACATCTGATCACCGTGAAGAATAGATAGCATGAAAACACTATACTATCATAATTACTGGTCCATTGGTGTTGCCCTTCTTAAATATGCATCCATTAAATAATTTTATTTAATGTCTTGAGCTATGTTGCACTTTGCTTATTCTATGCTGATTACTAAGGCTCAGTCTTTTCTAGGATTTTTTTTTATCATTGAGATGTGGGAAGGAATGAAAACAAATCTTTATAGTTTTTTTGGACCACTCCATAATGTCCAGCATTTCCTAGACTTGTCCTTTCTAGTAAAATTTTTCTGACTTAATGTATTTAATCTGTAGAGTCAAGGCTTCCAGTGGTAAATGTACTTCAACAGAGCTTCATTTGGAAAATAGTCTTTACTAGGGAAGGGGAAGGAAAACAATCTTGTGCTATTCAGTAGTAAGTCTTAATTTTGTTGAACAGATTTTATAGGTTAATGGAGCAGCCTTAACTGCAGATCTCAAGTGGAGTTACTAACTTTAGTCATCTGTTGGGGACTTTTGTTACCAGCTCTGGTTGTCTGGCTAGTGAAAAGAAGTAGAATTATGACATTCATGTGGCCTTCAAAATGTCAGCCTTAGAAAAAACTTTTCATCTTTAAGTCTCATAAATTAAGATGGACCAAAGCCTGAAAGAGTTCCTAAGATGAGATAAAATTTACTGAACCTATTCTTCTTTTGGGAATTAAGCATTTTTTGTCTGCATTTATTAAAAGTGTAAATTCAATGAGGTTGTTTGGGAAATGAGAAAAGATTTCAGGATCTGCCACTTTTGTAGGAATGTTGCAGACTTAATGGGATTATTGAGCAGGGAAAGAGGTTGCAGAGTCTCACCATAGGCAGTTTATGCAAGAGAATCCATTTAACATGCCTTTGAAATAAAACCACTGTAAAGATTTCTGAGATCTGCCTCTTGTTTTGGTCAGGTGCCACTTCTTTTTCTGCAGGACTTTTATAGCAACACTACTTGTAGTATTTTCTGCTTAGCTCAGAATATCACTGATTCGCAAAAGCATAAAATTTTCAGTTTCCCTTGGGATCTGGTAGTGATGCGGCTGAGGTCTGGGGTGCTTTGCTGTGATTTATTTTCATACTACTCACTCCACTTAGGGAAAGGAGCCGTGAAAGGTTTCAGTGAGGATCATCTGGGGAGGCACTTGGTGAGAAATTTGCCAGTGAATGGGTAGGAACTTACTGTGGTGATGGACTTTTTCCTGTACTGTCTCACAGAGAAAGGTTACCTTTTTTAATATAATAAAGAATGAAATGGTTAAATACATCACAGTTTTGCCAATAATAGGTGTTGGTTTATAAGTCTAACTGGCAGTCAGACTGCCCAGGTTATTGATTTTACTGTCTAATGGCTGAAAGAGATGTTATCTTGATTAATTAGAAGTCAAAAACAAATGCATCTTGCTTCTGTTAGATCTCATGGCATTTGATTTCTTTTTTTTTTTTTCTCCCTCACCAGTGTTGTTGTACATGTACCTTTAAAATGTTTTAAACTAAAAAGCTATCAAGGTCAGCGGTATACAAGCCCTAGCAACTTTATTTCAGCTGTCAATGAGTCCTTAAAGCATACACCGATTTTGGTAGTGGAAGGTACTCTTTTAAAGCATAAGGCTATTCATTTGACCTCAACAAATTAAAACCCAGTAGGCTATTATTCTTAGTGCTCTTAAAGTAACTTATCACCTCATTATGCTATTGGGCAGAAATGCTGACAGGCTGAGTATTACTTTATATATTTGCTGATGGTTTTACAGGAAAACATATTTTTCTCTTTTGGAGTATTTAGTGTTCTGCAAACGTGTTTAGCACTTAATGTGAATAAGCTTTATAAAGACCACTGCAACAGTGGAACATAAAAAGTAGGCAATTCTCTATCAGCTACTATGAATTAAGATCAGAAAGATTATAAGTTTTGTGTTTAATAAGATAACAATCTAGAACTAAAATTACCTTACAATGTATACAGAATAGAATATATTGCACATATTTTTGTGAATCAAAGTGAAATTACTATGTTTACATTTCCTAACTTTACAGGAGATCCCATTGTCACAGCTGGTCTGATTCTGAAAAATGTACAAAAATCACAGAATCGTAGAATGGTTTGGGTTGGAAGGGACCTTAAAGTGCATTCAATTGCACTGTCAATTGCCAATAAAGATATTACACAACACTGATCCCAATACTGAAACCTGAGGAATGCCACTTATCACTGGTCTCCAACACTGAGCTGTTGACCACAACTCTTTGATTGCAACCATCCAGCCAATTCCTTAACCACCAAGTGGTCCATCCACCAAATCCATGTCTCTCCAAATCTGCATGTCATGTAGGAATGTGTCAGAGCTTTGAACAAGTCCAGGTCTGTTGCTCTTCCTTTAACCAGCAATGCTGCCATAGAAGGCCATCAACATTTTTAGGCACAATTTGTCCTTGACGAAGTCATGTGGGCTGTCACCAATCGCCTCCTTATTTCCTACATGCCTCAGCATAGCTTCCAGCAGGATTAACTCCATGATCCAGACAAGCAAAGAGGGGAGACTGACTAACCTATAGTTCTCTGTGTCTTTGTTTATTCAAAGTAACAGGGACACATATCTATTCAAAATTTTGGGAATGCCATAAAAGCAGTAGCTTTCTGATCACAAATGTGTAACGTATTACAGAAAAACATAAAACACTGATACAAATATTGCTGCATCATCTACTGAGCAGATGGCTTGCATATCTTCCTTGCTTCTCAGTTCTCTCTAGGTCCAGTTGTCATGAAAGATAGTGTATAAAGAAAGATGACCTACAGCACTACACAATTTATAGGTGTGGAGTGGTTTAAGTAGCCAATTTGTAAAGCTTCAGACTCAATTTATCTGCTGCTTTTCCCATGGAACATACCTAGAAAAAGTGTAAAAAGCACAAAACTCCTAAGTAGAATCATCACTTTGCTTGTCAACTCGGTATTCACAAAGAAAACCCCACACCAGGAACCTGTTCAGTCCAAGCAAAGGATTCCAAGTATTTTCTGAAATAAGGATGTGAAAGGACGTGATACAAATGAAGGCAGCCCTGTGGTCATTTTAACTGGCATTCTTACCATTTTTGTAGGTCTGTGCAACTTCTTACTGTGCTGTTGCATAAAATGAAACGTTAACACGGCAACTGTAATGTCCATGGCCATTTCTGACTACAGGCCTGCTGAAACCTTGACCTCAGTTTTATTTATTTGAAATTCATAGTACAGTTCCAGTAAATTTAGTGCTGCTGATAGCTGCCAGATTGAGTGCATTGGATAGCAGGTTTAGGTAGTGGTAAGATTAGCTATCTTGCGTTGTACTGCCACAGCATCCCTTGTCTCTGATCTGAAAGACCTTCATCTAGGCAGAGGTATAATTCAGTTTTTGGGTTTCATTTGGAGACACCCTGTGGGGAGCGTGCCTGCTAGTATCAATTGTAATGCTGAACTTTGTTCTGAGAAAGTTAGACTGAGATTCACTCTGTACCAGCTGTACTTAGTATATATATGGTACATATATGATTGCTTCCATTCATGAGAGGCATTGGCTCCTTGCCCTCTTATCAGCCACCACATCCATTTTGAATTCTTCAACAGACAAAGAACTGAACCAGAGGGAAAATCAGTAGATACTGAGGAGTGCATACCAAGGTTGGTGGGATCATCATAATTGTTGCTGCTTTGACGTCTACATAAACAAGACCCAAATCTGGTAAGAATTGCCCTAGTTCGGTGTTCTTAGGGTCCAACCGTTAAAAAAAAAAAAAAAAAAAAAGAAACAAATCCCCAAACTAACCCAGAGATGCTTAAATCCCTTATGGTTGCAAATAAAATATTGCAAAAATATATTATAAATATTTATATGTATAAAATATTGAAAAATGGAAAAGAGGAACTGGCTTTGGGTTATGTGGTACATAAGGGTTTCCACCAGGTTACATTGCAGCACAGCGGTGTGTACTCTGAAGGAGGTCATGGTGTTGTGTTGACCAGGTCCTTTCTTTTAGTCTGTCATTTCTTCTAGTTTCCAGGATGTCTTTCCCCTCACAGCTGTACTCCTGATTTCCTTGCTCCAAAGGAACACTTTTTTCTGGGCAATGTCACCCTCCATTTGTGGAATAAAGGGAAATAAAAGCTGTAAAATATTGATTCTGGAAGTTTACATGGGGGAAATACAAAGTCTTTCTTCTGAGCCTTGGAATGGCTGTCAGAGCCCTGCCTCAGCTGTTAAGAAGGGCCCAGCTAATGCAGTCAGGTTTGCTCCATCTGCCACAGCTTTGAGTGACAGCTATGGCCCAGTGCACATCCACTGAAAACTAGCATCGGGGAATGACATACAGTTTGATAACATAAGATGCTTAGGTTTTTTGGCTCAAGTGAGATGTTCAGAGCTAATAGCCCCATGAGCAGAGTTTCAGCTGTGATCTGTACCTGGAGATATCGGTTGTGTCTGGCTCAGGAAAAAGGGGAAAGAATGAAAGCTTATTTCTAGAAAGGTTTCCGATGAGCAGCATTTGTCATTGAAGGGGAAGATGGGTATAATTAGCTTGTCAGTCTAGTTTGGGCTGAGCTGGCTTTCTGTGGTAAGAAAGATGGACTAACTGCCAGAAGAGCTGACAGGCAGTCGATAATGCAGCAATTAATGTCATAAATAATTCTGGAACCAATTATATCAAAATGGACTCCAAGCTTTAAAAAGGAACAGAATTCCCTTATTCTTCCTGCTAACAGCAAGAAGCAGCTTTCATTTTTCTCTATAATTACTTTTCTTTGTATATAGCAATAAAGTAGGGCTTTTCTGTCCATGTTTAAAACTTGTCTTCCTTGCCTTCCCCCGCCTCCTAAACACTCTTCGCCCCACAGGACAAGGTTGTTACGGCAAATCTGCACTGAGGTGAATGTACAGTCTTTTCACATGGCTGTTACATGATAATTTCTGCTGCACCTAAATGACTAAGAGCCAAGTTTTCTCAAATGTCATGGGCAATGACAGCAGAAAGTACCAAACAATGGCATTTGGAAATAAAGACATTTGTGAAATAAATTGATTTGTCTTATTATTTTAAAGGTTGCTCTGACTTGCTTACACTGAACTTATTGATTTTTTTCTTTCCTCTCCCTGTACAGTTACAGCTCCGGAATCTGAGCCAAGCTATTCCCTTTATGCTGCAAACACAATTCAGAACAGCCCTGTGAGTTAATGGGCATTCCCTTACAAAAGACACCAAGTTGCAAACACTCTCTAGAGTGATATTCTCCTTAGCTGTTTCTCCATGTGCTGTAATACAGATGTGGATAGCACAAAGCCTGTACTGGCAAACCCCCCATAGTACTGCTTTTGCTAATGGTCTCTTCTGTAGTCTCATCCTTTCTTTTTTTAAAAAATGGGCTATAGAAGTAGTAAATTACTGTAGCATTCGTTCACAGCTTTGTTCAGAGTCTGACAAATGTTTCCAACTTTTCCACTATGGTGGCATTTACTCCTGGGAGGTTGGGGAAAACAGTTCATGAAGTTCCCACTGTTTTAAAACCAGAAACATCTGTTGGTGTCACATGCAGTTTGTTGGCTGGGTCCAGGAATAAAGAAATCCTGCAGCTGATCAGCTCCCTCCTTAGCAGTAGGTGTCAGTATGGTGAGTGGTAATTACAACAGAGAATTTCAGAGGACACACGATAATTAGGACAGCTAACAAAAACATAAACACTGACATTTACCATACTTAAAACCAGAAATGTGTCTGCTGTGTCTCTGCATTGTTTCAGACCATGACAATAGAGCCATAATTAGTTCAATCAAGCTTTCAAGGAACAAAGACTTTCAGATTTTGGATATATAGCTCCGTGTCTTAGCAGGAAGAATGGCAGAAAGAGTGGGTGTGATCTGTGGTGTGCAAAGCCCAAGTGTGCCGTGGTGCAAAGCTGGGAGAGCTGTGCTCCCTTCAAGCCCTGCTACAGGGATCCTGCTGAGTGACTGCCGGGAAATCATCGTGTCTGTCGTCATGATTCCCCCAAGACAGAGGGACAGAGAACACTCAATTCGCAAAAGTGGTGTGCGTATTAACGCATTTGTAAGTTCTCTTTAAGCACGTGGAGAGTCTCTGTAAAAAGGCGATGGAAATTCAGTATTATTGAGGGGAGAGACCATCTGTTTCACATCTCATTAAGAACTGTATCCTGTTTCTGCTCTGTGGCCC
Organism: Anabacerthia variegaticeps; assembly: GCA_035583185.1. Lineage (NCBI taxonomy): Eukaryota > Metazoa > Chordata > Aves > Passeriformes > Furnariidae > Anabacerthia > Anabacerthia variegaticeps. Next base: position 12,878,661 of record JAWWEW010000166.1, on the reverse strand, counting down.
AGCAAGGCCTGAGAACAAGGAGCTATGTTTAAACAATTCTTCCTCAGTTAAACTACAGTGCATATAAATTAAACTCAGTTTTGCTCCAAATGATGCACCTTTCTCTGCTCACAGGAGTTGTTCAAAAGGTAGCAGTAAGATTTTGGCAGAATCTTTGCAGATTGACTCTGTAGCCATTCAGCAGTTTTGATGTCATTATTTTCTATGCTTCTGCATTTCTAGTGAAAGTACTTCACTGTCCTCATGCCTCAGATCATTCAGTACATTCTTTCTCTTAAACAGAAAGGAGGTGTCAATGTCCTTGTATTCATAAGAATGATTTCAAGCATAAAGTTAAAATTAGTTTGATTTATCTTGGAAAGAATACTCTAGCAGGTGGTATTGCTATTTGGTCTGCAGAACTCTTACTGACCTCCATTTTGGGGAAATTCACTTCCCTGGTTAAGTGAACTTTATAAACAAGAAAAGTGATTTAATGGGAAATGTCAAATTAAATGAGCTTAATTTACCTGAAGTCATCTGCAATGCCACCCCGATAACTGAGCTTTTCTACTCTACCTGCCAATATCACTGATGTTACTATAGGAAATTTATGGATAAGTGAGGAACTACCATGCTTGAAACAAGTAACAGATTTCCAGTTCATCAGGAAGGTGATTGTCAAAAAGCAATTACTGTTGGCTAAAATGTCTTGTCATCGCTTGTACTTCTAACAAAAATGCAGGAGGACTTTTTATTTTATTCTTAAATGGCTTTAAATATTCATTTTTATAGGTTATTTTAATGTTTACTAAAGAAGTGAAAATCCTTCAAGATATTTTTTAGTTCTGAAAGGCAAATGTAGGCTAAATTAATGGCACTACTTACTTAGATTTTGTTGCTCCTTTATCCTCTAAATGCCTGAAAATAGCTTTTTGTAGAAGTGAAGTGCAGAATCCAATGACTTTAGTCCCTTAGTTTAGCTCAAGATGGGAGATATTATCTGATTTTATCCTCTGTGTGTCAGGGTATTATGTGTTTTTATTTGTTGCTTGAAGTGGCACACTAAAATTCCAAGCTCTTATGACATTTACTACTGAGACCATTGAAAGTGTACATTATAACTTAGTGAATTTGGCCTGATTTTATACAATAATGACCAGGTTTTCATCATGAAAACATCCTTTTGGATTAAACTTGGGGTAGTCAAAACTACAGGGTTCTATGTCTGAATCACAAACATAGCGTGGTAGTGGAGCAGTGCAATGCAACGCAGTGAAATAGGGAGGTGGGAAAGGGCAAGAATTCAACTTCAATAGGTAGATGAAAGAGTTTCACAGACATCAATATAATTAATGTGATTTTCAGTTACTTTATTTCATTACTGACTGACTGATTTACATAATCATGTAAATTTTTAAACATACTCCTCCTCTTTCCTGTAGGTCTAATAAGCTGCCATTCATATCCGAGTTGAGTTTCCTCTGCCTTTTGCCTAAGACCCTCTTTTGCTGTATCACTGTTTGCATTTCTTAGATCTAGCTTGTCAGTAGGGCCCAGCATGTCCAAACAATGTGTGGAGGGTTGAGTTGGCTCCGTGCCAAACCCAACTGCCGGCCACACGGATTCCCCCCCCCCCCAAAAGAGAAAAGGGAAAAAAAGTACCAAAAAAACAATTATATGAAAGATTTATATATATATACACATATATTACAACTATATACAATCAAACACTATGAATCTACAGAACAAATCCCAAGGCAACCCCAAAAGGGAAAA
>JAWWEW010000166.1:12834216-12876803 GCA_035583185.1 Anabacerthia variegaticeps | reverse complement strand
TGGAATACTTCCTTAGTTATAACCTGGTTACCAAGGAAGGCCTGAACCAAAACCAAGAAAACTAAACCACCACACAATGACAGATTTTTTTTCTGAAGCTCAGTTCTCTATCATGCAGCTAATTAAGAAGCCAGGCCGATGTTGGGCAGAGGAGGGAATGGAAGGGTGGACAGGGGAGGGTGGATGAAAAAAAAATCTTATTAGTTCAGCATATCTGATTGTACATATCACAGACTTTGATTCTGAGGGTTTGAAAAGCTGGTCTTCACTAGGTACTTAACTTGGAACCGAGGAACTAATATTATTCTCTTTGGAGCATGAGCTTGGGAGGGCAGTGACTTGTCATGTGATTTCATACAGCGCTGTTCTGAGGGGATTTTTCTGAATAGCTTTTGTAGAAACAGTAAATAATATGGGATGAGTGCACAGGATATGAGTTTCTTTCTAGCATTTCTGTTATTGAGAGGAGTGTTTTATCTTCTGTGTTGTCTTCAGCAGCCAAACTAACATTCATTTAATTTTAAAGCATCTATCATACTTTATGGTTTTGGTAAATAGATGTGCTTAAAAATGTTTTGGTTCTTGGTATATATATATATATATATATAAAAAATATATGGTAAATATACATATATATATATATATATATATATATTTTACTTTTCTGAATCTCTAGATCCCCTCTTGAAATTGCAGGAAACTGATCAAGGGAAAAAGGGAACACAAACAGATTAATTGAGAACATGCTAGTTACTTAAAACTGCAAAACCTAGGATGTGCCATAAGGTGAACAGGTTGATGAGCCTGTCTTTGTCTGAAAAGAGAAGGTAAATAAGTCTTGCTGAAGAAAAAGAAAGAGGAAATTGAGGCATGTGTGTATAGTCCTGTGAACTGCAACATGTAGGGACTGTTGTCTACCAAAGTACCAGGCTTTGTACCGGCTGTATTATGGGGTATGACAGTAAAAATTCTCTTGATGGTGTAGGCTGCATGGAGAGCTAAAGGATATATGTTATTAAATGCTGCAATTTGTTTTATTTTACACAGTTCTCCACTAAAGAGGATGTGCATCTAAGATAGTCTTATTATGAGATCATGCATCACCAAAATTCTGCTCTTGAACTTAATATTAGGTTTATAATAGCTTTCACTTTCTTGCTTGTTGAAGGAAAGCTTCAAATTCAATGAATCCTGTGCCTCTCCACAATATCCCTTCTAATGTTGCTACAGAAGTCATAGATTTTTAATGTTTTATTTTAAAATAGGAGTAACTCACCACAATTTGAATTCTTGGAATCAGCAGTTCTTCCTGAAAAACAACGTCAGGTTGGATGAAAGATGAAAAATATATAGTCTTGGGGAAATTTTAAGTCTGCTCATGGTAGGGAAATCTGCTACTCTGAGGTAAGAGCTAAGTGTAAGAAAAGCATTAGGACATCCTGAGAACATAATAGCATTATTCTCATCCAGTTCTTCAGAGTGGAGCGTACATAGAAGGGTGTTGAGTTACTACTCAAAGTATTCAAACATTTTCCTTTCAGGGACTTTTGCAGGATTAATGAAAAAAACAAGTAAAAAATTTAAATTTCACCCATGTTTTCTCTTGAGGTGCCTTTTTTGTCTTGTCAGATTCCAGGTGAGGTTAATTGCTCCTGATTGTATAGCCGGATTAAATTTTCTCTGCTCCTGCTGATGGGGTTCAGTTTCCCTCTGGTTAATATGTCAAACACCAGTCCACCTCCCTCTCCCTCTGCCCTTTCCAGTAACTAACTGCGTTGAAATACATAAGACAATAAGAGAATACACTGTATAATCAAGAATGAAAAATAATACCATCTACCACAGTAAATCATAGCCAAACAACACAGTTATAATAGAAATACCTTTCCTATGTCTGATCCACTAACACATACTTAGTCAGATAACAAATAACTTGTTCTTGGAGAGAGTGCCCTGGATTTGATTTATCTCTAAGTGTAAGTAAATATGAAAAGGCTGCCAAATCTGCCTATATAAATCTCAGCAATCTCAAAATGTCATGTATAGGAGGAAGTGAAAAATTAAGAAGGTGTTTCTGTCCTAATAGGGTATGGAGGTAAAAGGTTCTGCTTTTAATTCTTCTTAGTGATGATATTTCTCCAGTTGATACCTGGGAAGAATTAAAGTGAAGCTGGAAAAAAATACATACCTATACTGTGCCAAATTCTGGTCTTATTTTTGCTGTTGTAAATCTGGAGTAGATCGGCAAGGGACACTGGAATTAGTTTGGCTTTATCCCAGTCTTCCTGACAGCAAACTGAGAGACTTTCAAATTAATAATGTTAAATCTCAGTGTTGTTAAGATTTTTCATTTTGGTTATAGTGGCCATTGTTTGTTTGAACAAACAGAACAAAAAGAAATCATCTGAAGATACTTATATACTGCTGCACAAGTGAGAATAGAAGGAAGACTGGGCCAACGTGAAAATCAGGGGTAAGAAAATAGTTTCCATAACCATTGTTTGCATATGTTTATTCTTGTCTGGCAACATCGCACCACACTTAGGGGTCCATTTACACAGAAAAGAAAGAGGGGGCATGAAGGGCTGGATTATGCCACTTTAACTCAAATATTAAGTAGAATCATAATCCAGGCACAAATCCTGCCAGGTTGTGAATTTTCACCCATGGGCTTTATACTTTTCTCACTTAATCCCATGGTGTTACTCCTGACTTGTACCAGGGTAGTGAATCTCAGAATTAGACCCTCTGCATCCTGTGTGGTTTGGTGGACTGGATGCTGTGTGTGACAAAATGTGTCAATTAGCCTGAGGTACTTGCTGCGCCTCAGTCCATCTGGGATTCAAAGGTAGCTTGTTACCTCCAAGGTGGGGGGTTTTAGTTGAATGTGTCATCCTACTCAAATTCGTTAGATGAAAAGTGAGTATCATCTTACATTACATAAGTTCAGCTGGAATGTATACAATGTCAGTAGAATGGGAGAAGAAAACATGTGTTGAATACATCTAGTGTGTCTTGGGTCTCTGAAGGTCACTCCACTAAAGTAATATATAGTGCTAGTGCTAGTGGCTCAAGGTCAAGTCAGCTTGCTTTTCATAATGCATAAACCTGAAGCTCGCTCAGACACCAATCATCTGACCTAAACCTTGGAACAAATATTTTACTAAGTAAATCAGTGAGCATGCTGGCATTTCTATTAACCTTCAATGCACTGGTGACAGAAAATGAATAATGATAAATAATAACTCAAGCCTGTAAATCATGGTTAGCATCAGAGGGGAAAAAAAAAAAAAGGGCGAGGGGGAGAAAAAAAGAAAAGGCCTGGTGTACTACCATCTGCTAAGCTGGCTGAGCCGGTAGGCAGAAACCCACAACAAAGGGAAATGTGCTCTCTCTCTCCCACAGCAGATCCCTGGGCTTGAAAGTTGGGCGTGGAATGGAGTGGGCTTTTCGGAGGCTGGTGAAGGAAACACTTGAAAGTGAAAAGTTGAATGTACACAAACTGCGGGGAGCCTGAGTAAGAAGTGCTCAGTTACACAAGGTTGTAGGATTGTTTGGCAAGCCCTGAAATGGATCAACTCTTCTCTTGTCCTCCTCTCCCACTGTCTGACTGACAGTGGCTGGCTGATGATAAGCAGAAGACAACAGATCTCCAGCAATTTACCAATGCTGAGGACATGCTTTTTTTGTTTCCCAGTCCTCTTTCATTTTCTTTTCTTCTGTTTTAAGTTTTGCAATTGGTTAGGATCACCATAGCCAAACAATGGCCTTAAGTATATTAAATTCATAAATTAGGAAAAAAGAAACACACTTAGCTATACCTCCCACACTGTGATAATTTTAAATGTTTCAGCTTCATTCAGGAGTGCTCCGATTCTCATATCCTTGGGATTTTTGGAAGGTCTAGTCTTAGACATTACAAATTTGAGCATTAATTCATTATTGAGTTTGTTACGAGAAAGGTTGTTCCTAGCAATGGTGTTTAAATCATTTGCACTTCATAAACTTGCTCACAATCTATTTTTTTCCCCTTCTGAACTCTTTTTGATAAAACAAGACATTCCGATGAATCAGTTGTTCAAAGTACATGTTGTATTGAGTTCAACCGCCTAGCTGGGAATGAATTTGTAATGGATTGTCAGGTTGGGAACCCTGAACACATTTGTGCCCCTGCTACAAGACAGGAGTGCAGCGTGCATCAGATAAGTTGCTGCTTCCAAAAATCACAGTGGGCCCTCATTGATCAGCCTTGTCTTTTCTTGAAAGGGTATGCTGTGACCCTAGAATAGGAAGAAATATTGGGAGCAGAAGCACAGAGTGATGTTTGCTTTCTGCAGGATCACAGCAGGAGGTGTGCTCAGCACCTGCTATGGGGTGATAGGAGGAATGTAACGCACATTGTGGCTCAACAGTCTGTTACTGTGCTGTACTGTTTGTTGTGGAATAACAAACCAAACAAATCTAACCAGATATGTGAGGAAGGGTGAAATGAAAGGATAAACATAGTTAGGGGCTTGAGTTCATATACGTAATTAATTTTTTGTCAGAAATGGGAGTGGAGCAGAATTTGAACTTTTGAAAGAGTAAAAGCATTCTTTTGCTTCAGTCTGAAAAGCAGGCAAGAGCCAGCCATGACGTTAAGACTCGTATCTGAGTTTAAACTTGTGACAGGTCTCTGTCAGAAAAATCACAGTGCCTGAATGTAGTGTTCTTTTTGACCATTTCTCTTTTTGACCAAAATAAAAAGAAATGTGTTCCTCACCAGATGAACTTAAGTTACTCCCAATGATTGTGTTGAAATTATATTCCCAGTATATTACAGAAATGTGATAATGCAATTTATAATGCATTCACCATCTAAGATGATAAACTAAAAAATGAGGACATCTCCATTCTAAAAGTACTTTGTATGTATATGTAAAATTCTTATCTTGGATACAGCTAAATTTAATTTACTCAGAGAACACTGAATCAACTACATTTCAGTTTGAAGAATGTAATAGATACTACAGGTAGATACCAAAAGGTACACGTAAATACATACACTTCTATGTGATTCTTGACAAGTGGAGAATATTGGGCTGAGTCCTCTGTGCTTTGAAGTCTCTTCTCTCCCTTTAGTTACCAGTCAATGCTCATTTGATGTCTGAAGTTTAACAAAATGTGTGATTTATTGATTTTGTGTATGGAAATCATTAGCAAGTGAACAAAAGAAGCAAGAGTGGACTCCTCTAACAATGTTTAGAACTAAATATAATCAAAGCCAAAATATATAGAAGATACAAGACATTTTAATGGTGGTAATTAAAAAGAATGAGTTATAGTTTGGGGATATTAGACTGCCAAGGGAAATTCATAATTTTTAACATGTCAGATGATCACAAATAGAAGCTTCTTTAACTGAGGCAGTGAAACTTCTCATCTGTCTTTCCTGTTATGCTTTAGGTATGGTGCAAATCAGTGTTTGCCCTTTTGCCAATAGTGCTGTAAAATATTATTCATGTTGACAGATGAACTGCAATATCAGGCTTGCAAAATATGTACATGATTTGCTTAACACTGTATCTGTGTCAAAAGAAATGCAAAACTGCTGAAGTTCAATCTGCATAATAGGTGAACCATTTGATCCTCCTATTCAGTGATAACACAGACTGTCTATCTTGCCTCTGCACACCAGCTTTCATTCTAGATTGTCTGTCCCTTGATCTCCACTGGCAGTAGATATCTGTTCCCATCACTGTCTTTCCCAGACTCCAAGTATATTTCCATATAAATTTGCCTATCCCTTCTTGTTCATGCCTCCTATGATAGTAACCTTCATAGCAGAATATTACCTTTCAGACTGAAGTCTTAAACAACATATACACCATGATGTAAGTCTGCCCTAGTGAGACTGTATGAAGTAGATCTATTTGCTGTCTTTTTCTGGACACCTACTTTCCTGTCATATATAGGCAAAAGTTCCTATTTACAATATCATCTATTGTATCATCTATTTGGTCCCAAGAGAAATTCCATTTACCTACACAGATGACATAATAATGTAGCCTATTTTCAAATATGAATGAAAAAATCATTCAGTCATGACCAGATTTGTTTGCTAGAAATATTTTTAGATGTCTCAATTTTCTTTCACCTTTGCATAGGTGGTAAAGAATGGAGAAAACAAGGAAACATGGTTGTGTCACTTTGCTTTCTTTACTTTTGTTCCTAACTATTTTGCTAACACAACATATTATAGGCCACCTATGTTTTTTGTGGAGCTGTTCCTGCAGACTGGGAAATCTTGCATTGTAGCATTAAGGCATGGTAAAAGACACCATTAACACTTCAGGTTATGGATGAAATCCAGTAACAGTTGAAGCAAAGGAAAGCAGTCATACATTAAGTAATGGTATATTCACCAACTATTATGGACATCCAGAGTACTGACAAGAAGTACTGACTCCTGGCACGATGGAAGATAAGAATGTGCTACACAGGCCCAGCTCCACACAGAGGGAAGGCAAGCTGTGGCAGGTCCTGAGTGTGCCACACCTGAAAAGATAGGACGTTAAAAACAACCTTTGTATGACTGGAGTGAAATTGCTTTTGAAGCGGGTATTGTAAGGGGTCATATTGGCTATTTATAGCATGGTAAATTAGTCATTTTATCTCAATCAGCATACTTAAACCCTTACTTGAGTCTCATGACTCATATGCTATGGAATAGAAGAGAAAGTATGGAAAACCCAGTATTTCTGCCACTGCCAGTGTCAGCTGGGTAAAGCCAACTTGGAAAGAGGCCTTAACATAAGAAAATTAAGTGAAAAAGAAAGTTATAAACAAGCCTTCAAATGCCAAACTCCACGCAAGTAGAATGAGTAATAGTAAACTTCTAAACTTTGGCTTCAGTCTTTGCTTTATTAAGGGTCTGTTTAGTGAAAAATGTCAGACCCACAGAAAGAGCCGTGATCATATTATTCCACTAAAATGGATGTGTGGACACTACTTCCAAGAGAGAAATTATTATCCTGAGAAATTATGTAGAGGTAGCTACTGCATTAATACACATGCATTTCACAGATCTCTTTAGGAAAAATTAGCCTTATCCCAAAGGGACCATCACTAAACATAATTTATTCTGTCCTTTGGTACATCCTGACTTGCCCTTGAGAAGACATTTCCCATTAAGCAAAAGTAAGCTTAGCTCATATATGTTAGGTGTCTGATGTTGACTGTTCCCAGTAAGAGACTGACAAATTAATTTTGAAGTCTAAACATTGATTGATGTGAACTTTAGCATCTCTATCCTTAGATTTTTCTGAATAGAATAAAAATAATTTAACCAAAACAGAATAAGCTCTAAAAAAGAAAAAGAAAGCAAGTTGTGAAAAAGAATTTATATTACTTTCATTGTACTTAATTTAGCTATCTTATGCCTTTTTCTTGAGGTTGTATAGTACTTTGGGGATTTTTTAATTTATTTTATTTTATGCTTATAAGGAATTGTGGCTGGAAGTAATAATTCAATTAGTATACCATCAACAATAAGAAAATTTATATTTTTCTTAATGGTAACACCTAAAATGCACATATTGTTTCCTTATTAGTTAATTTGAAGTGGTGAAAAGAAATTAATGGAAATAATATGGGGGTTTTAGAACTTAAGAAACTAAAAAACAAAGATTTCAAGTGGTTTTCCAAGGTCTCACAGCAGATCCATACCAGAACCACAAATTATTCCTTACATTAGATATAAAGTATAATGCAAAAAACTGATGACATTGTAAAAGGGGAATCCCAGTTCGCTTAGCTGTGAAGTATGTAGCCTGATATGTGGTACATTTTTCTTCCTGACCCTGTTGTTGTCAGCCCTATGTAATTACAGACACCCCTTAATGAAAAAGAGCCCACATGAATCCAAGTTGAAATAATCACGCACAAATGAACACTCTGACCTTCTTTTTAAACTTTTGAGGAAATTGCCACTAACCAGCTATAGGCAAAGAAGGGAAAAAAAAAAAAATCCTTAGTATTTAGTAACTACTTTATAATGAGACACGATCAATTTAAGAATGATTGTCTTTAGTTAAAATCTGGTGTGCATTTTTAACCATTCCTACTTCTATTGAAAGGAAGAACAGTATGCTTAGCAGAGTGTTTTGGGCACGTAGTGATTACTTACCCATCTTTATTGAAATCTCAATACAAAGCTTTAAAACATCATTTCAGCAAACACAAAGCAGGGCTAGGTTGAGAGGCTGGAGTGCATATGGATAAGACTGCATGCATACATACAAAAGCCAGAGAGGCAGTTGTGATTTAGTAGTGAATATATCCAAAATTATGTGCTCCTCATTAAATAATTGGGATCCTAAGTTTTATTGAGCATTGGTAATGGGAGAGACAAAAACTGGTCCTTTAAATCTAGCCATTCAGTTCTATAGTAAATTTTCCCTTGTCTGTTTACATGTGGATAACAGGAAAGTTCTCATTCTATTTAGAGGGCACAATGTCTTTTGATTTCTCATAAAAATCATGTTATGTGTAAAAAACCTACTAATAACTATTTTCATCCCTCTTAGCAGATCTGCTTGCCGGTTTTGCTGAGTTCATAGAATGACCCCAAAGATTTTGCTGTAAATACATTTTAAATTGGGAGAGGAGTGAGTAAAAAAAAAAAAAAATGGAAGTTTTCAGAAAGAATTAAACTCCTAATTATAGTGGACCAGCAGATGTTTTACATCTTGCTTCACCTTTCCAAAAAGTTATTTTCTGGAAAGAATGTATATGTAAAGATGGTGCTATATAAAGGAGCTTATTTTTCTTTTCCTCCAAATTGCCCTCTCTCTCCAAATTTGGTTTTATAACTAGAGTCACTATTAATTTTTTTAACATGGATCTTCAAACCCCCATTTTAAGTTTGTTTGTGCATCAAACTGTTCAAAATAAAATACACTTGCAAGGAACACAAATTTATTTCATAACTGAGACGTGTTACAGCTGGTTGGGAGTCTGATGATTTAGATATTGACAAAACCCATTATTTTTAACATGATATCTGTGTGTATCTCTCTAAAAAAATCAGTAGTGTTGATGTTTGGATAATAAGTGTTGTTCATAGTATCTGCATCCCCAAAAATGTATTTTTTCAAATACAAGAATCGTGGACTGGATTTAATACTGGGACAGAAATAAAAATAAGCATCTTGTGATGTTGTGTCTACCTATCTTACAGGTTTGAAAATTCCCTAGGTATTAATATATGTTTCGTGTCCTAGAATGGTTGTGCACTCTCTGAACCCTCAAAATAATATGTCAAATACCCAAGGCTCAGCAGGCCTTGATCTACATGAATACTAGCTGGAATTTTCTAAAAGTACTTTCATTAAAATTAAACAGTGGCTTCTTTTGCATTGATGGGTCTATGACTGATAGCCCTGAAATTCATGTCACAAATAAATGATTGGCCCTTCAACTATTTCACATGTATTTACAGACAGGCAAGTGTGATATATCGCATCCACAGACATTCTCAATGAACATAATCATGATATCACAATATATCATGTTACACTTGTGTATGTTTGGGTCACATAATTTACCGCCAGCCGTGTGAAGATCAACAGGGCTGAATTATACGGATGCTGCATATAACAGTTTGGGTGCATTATGCTGATGCTTTGGACTTTAAAATGTTAATATTGCAAATGAAAGGTACACTTTGTGTATCATAAATCTAAGTGTCTATTCTTCCTGTGTACTCAATAAATACACTTCTCATCAACTTTTAATTATGCTGTTTGCATTATTCTGTCCTGAAGAGGATAACACTCTGTAAATCATCCACTTCTAATGTACACTGCAGCATAAGTTTAGTTAATTAAACCATATATTTTATTAGTACTTGCACTTCCATCTTGTAAAACTACTGGGAAAAAAATGAGAGAGGTTTTTATTAATTACAGCTAAATTTAGGATGGCATTACAAAAGTTTAACAGGGTTAGATGCACATATTGTTGTTCTCTGTAGCTTACTCACAAATATCCAGTCTCAAAAAGTTATTGTCTACCTTTTGCTACAAGAGTGGGAAACTTTTAGAATATATCGATGTTCCCACAGAACCACTTCAATGTATCTAACGGTCGGTATGATCAGAACTGAATCAGGTATGTGCTTGTCCATTTACGTAATTTGTAATGTTAAATCATCAAAAAAGATTGGTGTAATGAAATTCATGGTTAGTGGAATTAGAAGATCCTTTCTATTCTTCTTATCTTTGAGTTTCCATTTTTTCACTGGACACAGATTTCAAAGCACAGTTTTCACAGCAGAGCCATTTTATAATTCACTGTAGGTGGGGAGTCATCCCAGGGGATGCCATGACACATATGGAAACAGTAGTAATATAGTCTGAGACATAATCACAGAGCCACAGAATATGCTGGGTTGGAAGGGACCCACAAGGATCATCAAATCCAGTCCTTAGCTCTGCACAGGACCATCCCCAAGAGTCACACCATGAGCCTGAGAATATCATCCAAATATTTCTTGAACTCTGGCAGGCTGGGTGCTGTGACCACTTCCCTGGGCAGCCTGTTCCAGTACCCAGCCACCCTCTGAGTGTAGAACTTTTTCTAATATCCAACCTGAACCTCCTCTGAGACAACTTCAGGGCATTCCCTTGCATGGGAAGTGTAAACACTTGCCATAGCATCAATAACTCTCTCTGAGGAGTAAAGCCATCTTTGGGTAGAGTCACTAGTATTTTCTGTTCAGATTGAATACATACATACATACATACATAAATAAAATCATTTGAACTCCAAGGTAAAGTGCATAGAGAAAGAATTTGACTTTAAGAATGTTTCTGGTTGACATAGAGATACTGTCATATTGACAAAGAACTAAATCCCACTGACTTAGCACTTACCACTCCAGCTCCAATGTATAAATAAATTTTTTTCAGAGGGATTCTATCTGCAGAATGGTTTGAATTTAAATATATGTTCAGGATTCTCTTCATTGAAGCCAAGGAAACTTGCTCTGCCTACAAAGTCTAGAGCGGTATATATATAGTGTGCTCAGCTGGAAGTACAACACCGCTGAATAAGAGGGATTGTTATATTATTCTCTATAAATGTTCTTTTCCATACTTCAGAAGAGAAGTAGGAAAAAAATCTCAATAAAAGGGCAGCTTCCTAAGATGAAATTACAATAGTTTCAATTATAAGGAAAAACAAATAAAATGTAAAAAGACCTCTCAAAGAACAGCAAACCCAACAGTATAGTGTTTGAGAAAGTAGTTCATGTAGTGTAGAAATCAAATTATTAGGATCAAGCTTGTGGACTATTTTCCTCACTCTATATTTGAGTCTGTCCTTTCACATGATTTCAGGATTACTGATTACATACAAAAAGAGAGAAGTTAAAAGCAAGAAGGAAAGGACAGAGCAATTCTGTGCCCTGTGTAATGAAGACTAAGGGATCAAGAGTGAGCAATTACTTCAAATATGCTCATTCTGAGTGCATCTGCCCTGCAGTTTAAGGCAGTAGAGATGCTTCTGTTATATAAATATAAAACCAGAGTCTTGTTAATAGAGCCCTCTTACCTCTAGCACAAATCACCAGGTATCGACTTACACATGATATAATTAATACACCTAATTTACTTGCACTTGAGTTTGATAAGGACTTTGGTATAAAGATATTCATCTATGTTTCTTGATTACTGTCTTTATTATCATGTAGGATGTTTTCAATTAAGAATTAAGCCAAATGAAAGAGGCTCATTTTCCACTTGTAATTCTACAGAACGATGTCTTAAATAAAATTTCAAAAAGCCAAAAAACCCACACACATTTAAAAAAAAAAAAAAAAAAGCAATATCTGCAAAAGTGGAACTGGAGTGGTCTTATTCCTTGATATTACTTCAAGCATTCACTTGATACTGACTTTTTAAGTCAGCCTTTGCTTTTTTCCTCTGTGTTTGACTTTCACACATGTTAAATGGGGCTAGATACTAGTGTTTTAAGGGAGGCTTTTAAATTCATATAAGGAACTGCAACTCCCTAGGAATACAGGCAGGATTTGGTTCGATCTCAAACAGTATAGGAAGGTTTTTTTTGTTAAGAATAAAGAAACCTTCTTCTTCTCTTTACTACTGAGAGGTAGTTAAGAACACTGTGTAGTTTTTATGCCCCTCAGGGAACCTGTGTTTTATTGATGGAATGGACTCTTCTCTAACCCCAGAATACTCTGTGCTGTGGCTAACATCAACCTGGCCTGAAGCTCTGAATCAGCATGCCTGGTTTTAAACCCAAACAGCAGCGCTGCAACTGGCTGCAGACTGTGACATTTACTCACATTATTATCACCAGCAAGAGAGGGTCACAGGAGGGAGGATCTGCTCTTTTTTGTGACTGCAGGGAACAGGGGCACCGTGCCCCCAAAGGCAGGCATTGCCTCTGTAATGGAAGCCAGCTGGCCAGGGCTGTGTAGTGAGGTTCTCCAGTCGCAGAACATCTACAGCTTTGATTCTGTGCGCATAGCATTGGCATGATGTGGCCAGTGATCCCAAAGTGTAGGTTGCAGGCCGAAGTAAGCTGATATTTGAAACAAACCTCTGCAAATCAGATCCAATTCCTCTCTCATCAAGTTCTCTTCCATCTTCAGAGGTCTTTTCAATATGTTTCAAATATATTTTCCTCCTATAGACTGCAATTATTTGAAATGCTTCGAGAAAAGTGATTTCTTTTCTGAAGTGACTGGGATGTCTTGAAATGCCAGAGTTTCACTCAGAGTGATGACAGCTGGCAAAGTCTGCTGGGACTGTGCTTGCTCCACGGCAAGGGCTCAGTAAACCTTGCAGAGCATCGCGTGCAGGGAGTCAGGCTTTGCTCTGAACACAAGGGCTCAGGGTTACCACTTAAACACTGAGATTTTCTCTCTATCATCCTACACACACATATGAGCACATTCATTATTTGTATCAGCAGAGCTGGGATTTGGAGAGCTGGGGAAAGTGAGGCTGAGGAGTTAAATCCCAGTGGGGATTGCAGGGCCTCAGCTGGAAAATCTCCACAAGCTTGGAGCAATCAAATGCAGCTGAGGCCAATTTAAAAAAAAAAAAAAACCAAAAAAAACAAACAAACAAAAAAAAAAACCCAGAACAACAGCAACAAAAATCTCTCTGTTCTCAGGCAGGGGGATTTGCAGAGCTGCTGCAAAGGTCTCGTGGTATAAAAGACTTGCTTGGAAGTTGTCCACTTTCAAGCATGTTAGGGTGTGTGATGAGTGGATATCTGCAAGTGCAATCATCTGTGAGCAAATAGTGGGTGTTTGTTTCAATAAGAAACCCAAAAATAAACAGGTAACATCAGTTGCATTATTTAAGCAGAGTGCCATCTGATATTTCTTACAGTAGTAGTTTTCTGGCCCTGCCATAAAACCTGAAGGATGAACAAGAAAAGACTTTTTTTTACCCCCCAAAATACATAGCTTCTCTGACCGGTGCAGCACAGTGGTTTTGTTTTAGGTTTGTTAAGGATGTTGAAAGTCAGATTTTCTTTTTTTTTAAATTTGTTAATTAAGCTTCCTTATAAATTTTTCAACTAGCTCAGAATTGCATTTAATAGCCTTCTTATGAGTAGTTACTCTATTTAGGATTTGACATTTGGTAGGTTGAAATCAGTCATCTAAATCAATGGATATGCACCTTTTTTTTTTTTTTTCTATTAAGTATGTCTACCAGAACTAGCATATTTATATCAATATTCATGCCTAAGTGCCTTTTAATCCTCAGTGCTATACTTATTTAAAGTTTGCCATTTCTGTGAGCACTAATATCAATAAACTGATTTATTAGATTTGTGTAAAGTGTGCAGTAAATCTTAGCACTAAATTTCAACTGCTCCTTTCAGCAGTTCGAAAACAGTTTCTACCTTCTCTTTAGGGGGAGAGACTTTGTTTTTTTGTATTTTCTGTACTTTTTTTCTGCTTCCAGGTAGGATAAGTCTCAAGTGATAATATTATCAATTGTTTCACACCATCTTACAATAACTTAAAATGCCCTGCATGTATCTGGTGTCATTGCAGAAGAGAATTCAGATTTGAATATCATAGTAATTGTAGTCTATAGAAATTCTACATTCCTGATTAAACTTAAATTACAATTTGCATTCTATTTTTTTTTTTTTTTTAATGAGGAAAACCTCATCCTATATTCATTCAAAGCTTTCTGAAGCTTTGTTTTTCCTTAGAAGATGTCCTGGATTTTATTCTTTAATGTTGTTCCTGATTTATTGAATGTCCATGTTTCCCTGGATAGTACCATCTTTTGAGTTATACATCATCAGAGTGACTCATTCCGATGATGTATTGCGTTAATACATCATCAAAGCGCCTTGCTCTGCTGTTGCACTAATGATATGTTAGTATAATACATCATCAGAGTGAACTGCACTGATGATGTATTACTTAGATGGTGATGGCATTCTGTGAAGAAAAGGTTGAGGAGCAGGTTCAATACAGTCACAGGAGAAAAATTAGTCAATACAGAGTATAACTGTTTCCCTGGTAGTGATGCTGATGCTAAATTAGCACCATAGCCCCTGATCTGTACCCTTGCAGAGACACTGAGACATGCATTATCCCCGAAAGAGGAATGAATTCAGAACACTCAGCTAAAGGATTTTACAGAAGAGAGGAGAGGTGTAACTATACATATCACTGGGAAGCTAAAGGTTATATATATAGCTATAATTACTGGCTACCAAGGGATCAAATGAATCAAACACGGCCAAAATACCTCTCTGTTGGAGAATATGACACACAGGAAGATGGAGATATGAGGGTTATAAATATGCAGTTTGAATTAAAACAGCTGCCACTTAGAAACCTCCAACAGAGATATTAAAATATTCTGAGGCACGTGGGAAGCTATGCCACAGTATTTTTTTTTAACTTTTAATTACATACTTTTTTAGTCATGCTAGGTCCCGGACAGAACACCACTGTCTCAGTGCTGTGTGCTCTCTCATGAGCTCCCTGTGCACTCAGCAAGAAACAAAATTTCCAAGTTAAGAGTGCACAGCTGATATATACAGAAATTAAAAGATGTTAAAACTTTTGGTCTTCAAGTTGCTTAAAACTGTGTTTGTCAGAGACTAGAAGGAGAAAATTGTGTATGTACATGTAAGGCTGGAAATCCTGCAAAGTCAGACTGTATTATGCTGGTATATTTCTAAAAGTGACATTTCATATAAATCGCACTTAATTTGTTTTACATGCACATATCTATCTCTTAGTTTGATCTCTGCAAGATGGTTCTTCAGCTACCTTCTGGCTTCATTTTCCAGGAAGGTGGAGGTGAAAATAGTGTTAAAATGAAAGCTATTATGGTTGAAGAGAACAGAGTGAAAGTATTACATGCAGATTTACTTATATAATACAAGGGATGGGCTGTGACATACTCTCCTACATGAGAACAAAATACAGCCAAAAAAAGGGTTATGCCATCCCTGCAGATCTTACTTTTCCATCTTCTCCCTCATTCCCCCAACTCCTAATTAATTTCATTTTTTTCGGCTTCCTTCATTTCTTGGGGGCTTTTTCAGCTGTTTTGCAGCTACTGCCAGCTGGGCTTCATGTTCCAGCATTCCATATGCCCCACCACTCCTGCCCTGGGCAGAGCCTGGCTGGGCATTTCTTGGGATGTGTGGGAGCAGGCAGGGCCGTGACTACAGCCACCCCTGGCAGAGGACTCTGTGTGCAGCTTGCTGCTGCTTTTCTTGCCCCAGAACTGTACTGTGGCTGCACTGGCAACACAGTCAGGTCTCAGGCTGGCAACAAAATCAGTTCCCAGTTTGGGTAACTTTCACCTCTGAAACCGTGGGAGAAATTTCCTTTGTAATCATGGATTCCCCTCTATCATCATATAGGTGATTCCCACACTAACCATTGGCCTCATAGTCTTGATGCCAGACCAAAAAAAAACCCAAAAACTAAAGCAGCTGACACTGCTTTTGACCACCCAGCCAGCTTTGAAGAGCAGCAATGCAGCGCGGGTGGACAAGTGTGCCATTGGGGCACAGCGTGTGGCTGTGCCTCCTGACAGCATGGAGAGAACACTCTCGCCTGTCTCAGCAGTCTATTACAAAACTGTCTGAGAACTCCTACTCTTGACTGGTTCACTTTGTGGGGTATAAGCTTCCAAACCAGCCCTTCTTTCTTCCATTTCTCTCCTGATCTTTCTCTCCTGATCTCCTTTCTGCAACGTGCAGAAAGGCAGGGTGAGAGTGGCTTAAGATACTTTTTTGTTCTCTTTTTTTTTTTTCCTTTTATTCTCTCCTTCCTTTTCTTCTATTCCGTTTGTTTCCCACTTCTGTTCCAGCTCTTTCTTTGTATAGGTGATTGCTTTAAACTTGTATTATGTGGTCAAGATACACTTTAGATAGGAGTTAGCTTTTAAAATAAACCATATTGTACATGTTCTTAAAAAGTCACAATACTTTGTGGCAATATTCCCAAGATATTTATCAATGCAGAAAGTAATTGTTTCTCATTATTTTCAAACATTGTTAGACTCTGCTCTCAGGGACTAAAATCACTGTTTCAAGCTTTTATTTGGAAATGAATACTTCAAAGCTACTCAATATTTCTATCACTACTTCAGCTATTTTCGTAACAGCCCTCTCTTCTGATCCTTTAGAGTCTCTTTATAAGAAACAGAACAATAGAAAAGATTTCAAAAAGAAAATCAGGAAATTAGTGAACTTATTTTGTGTACCTGGAATTTTGTTGTTACTGTTAGACAAAATAAATGTGATGGTGTTCCATGAAATGCAGCAGAAATGACTGAAATATTTACAAAAATATATTTTCACTAATATTTTCAGCAATATTTGCAACATTCAGATTTAGTACCTGATTTGTCATGTTCTGTTTGTGGATTTGCACTAAAGTCAGATGATATTGCAAACACTAAGGCTTATTTAGGAAAATTGCAGATGCCATGAAAAGTAACCAGAGTCCCACTAGATATGTACAGTATTACTTCTGTATCCTAATTAAAGGAATTTTAGTAATGTAAGAACTCAAATATACCCTTTAGGCTTGGACAAACTAAACCTCAGTTTTTAATGTGTCTCATACATCTGTGTTTTGTTTCATCTAAGACAATCTGCCATAACATAGGACAAAACAAGATGTTCTAATGTTTTATAAATAAAGCTTGCTTTGGTTAAGATAGAAGCTGCCAATTGCAGAAATACACACGTTGTTCATAATTTCTAAACAATAAACACTCCTTTTGGCAGGCTGCCACGCAGTTTCTTTCTGCTCAAGGTCTAAACTGTGAATGAGAAATTATGTGAAAATTACAAATGGTATGGCTGAGGGACCTGGCAGGGTTTGGAGTGATATTGGTGCCATTCCAAATCCATGTTAGGCTCCATTAGGACAGACCAGTTCAAAGATGTAATACAACTTACTGGAAGTGGCTATATCAATGAAATGTCCAGTGAAATAAATAGTAGTCTCTTTGCCATGGGGTAATGAGAGAATATCACTGAGGCTTTTCTCATTCCTGCCTTTAATATTATGGTGGAGATGCAGATAAGTATCTGGATTTCAGATGATTGAAACTTCAGTTAGCTTTATGTTTATAAGGATGATGATGGATAGAATGAGCCTTTTTTTTGAAAAATGTAGAGAGGTTTAGGAATCAGACACTTCATAACTGCAAAACTGTTGAATGCATATTGGTTTGGACTTGCAACTGGCCCTTTTGAAGCAATTTGCTTTCCCTCTCCAGCCTCCTCTGCCTTGGCTTACTTACAGATTTAGCTTGGGATCACCTCTGGAGTTGTTTACTACTTCTCCTCCTTGCCCTGTCAGCACAAGGGGGATACCCTGTTAAAAGGGGTACTCCAGTCTGCCTCATGTCATGTGAACGCCATGCTCAGACTTTTGATGGGAGTAGTGGACTGGTTTTGCTGCACTAGTAATCCAAGCACTTATTTCTTCCCACTCCTTCATGGGTGGGAATGTGCTAAATATTCAGGATTTTCTCTTTATCTGAAAGCAGTCAGATTTGGGTGAGAGAACCTTCTTTTGAAAATGTTTATACTTCTGTCAAGTGGTCAGCATGTCACACTGCTCTACACTGTTACAAGTCTGCTATAACGAGAACCCAGCCTTTCAAGTTTTCCTGCCCTGGTTGGGTTTAAGCAGGCTCTAGCATTTCCTTGCCTCCTCCAAGGCAGGATTTTCCTAGGTATGTTTCCTATAGGTTATTGCTACACTTCAGTGATATATTTGCTTGACCTGTTTTTTGACACTGCACAAAACCATGTTTGTCTCATCAGAAAGCAGGCATACAGTTCATTAAAGTTCTTATATCTAGGGGATTCCTTTTAAGTGTTGTCTTTCAGTGAATTAAGAATCTGAGTATTATTTTTATTAATTTGCAGTTTACCATCTCTATGCAGAATCAGTACACCTTTCAGATGCAGTGTCTGCTGCTCTCCCACATCTATAACCTAACCTCCTCTTCCTGTAAAATTTATATACTAGAATTGTAATTCTCCATTGATCCAAAATCAAAAAGTCCATTGATTTTTGTCATTCTACATTTTCAGAAATGTTTTGTTACACTGACTAAAGGCCTGAGCTGAAGCTCACTAAAGTCAGTGTAAGTCTTTCAGCTGATTCTTCGCAAGCACTGGATCAAATTCTAAAATGCAGCTCCTTCTACTAAAAGAGCAACAGCAAAACTTTTTCAGATCATCAGTAAATGAGTACTGTACGCAGAAAACCAAATCTGTATGTACACACACATTGTCCCTCAGGAATGTTCCCCTAGAGTTACAGACAGCAGTATAATAAATCAATTATCTGATTAAAACAAAAACAATTAATATGCAATTATGACAGATGTCGGGCCAATTAATATGTAAATGTTCATAAACTACCTGACAAATTGCACATATGCAAGAAGAAATCTTTAAATATGAACACGCTACTGTGTTTGCTGAACATAAGGGCAGGATGTTTCGAATTGCGTTGGGGAAAATACCAACATGTATTTCCAAATAATTTTGTTTCCATTTATAAAATACACATTCCCAAGAGTGAACAATGAGCTGTGATGTGTATAAATAAGTAAAGTCTTTATGTGTCTCAGCACTCCAGAACTTAAAATGTTTACTAAAAATTGGCAGAACTAATATAAATCCAAGAGTCCTTCAAGCTATAACATTTAACAAAATGTGTACTTGTTCAGTTAAGCTGCAGTTCATCAAGCTATGAAGTTTCTGTTATTAATGACTCATTAATTAGCAAACTGGGTTAATTGGCATATCCCCATCAATCATTTTTTTCATTCATTGATCACTTTGTTTAATTGTTAATTCGCTACAGATTTACACATTAACTACTTTTGAGAATACCAAAGCAAATTAAATTATTTTCTGAGTTTTTGTTAGTTAATTCCACTGGAAATTATTCACTAGCTTAATTATTTTTTACCTTATTTTCTAATCTTCAGTTAATAATTGCATAAACTATTTTCTCTGTTAATTTTTAACTAGACATCCCTTATTAACCATTAAGTAACCCCACCACTTCATATCTGTCCCCAAGTTCAGTTTACCTATATATGAGTGTCATTGCCATGTGCCAGGAAATTAAATCTCCATTTGACAACTGTTAAATGTAACAGGCCAATGTCTGAGCTGGACTATATCATGCCTCCTTTACTAATGACCATCCTGCTCTCAGAATCAAAGTGCTGCTTCCGAATGGGTCATATTCAGTTTTCATGCAAAACATGGATATAGCCATTTCTATGACTCTTCTTGTCTCTAGTTTTTCTGAGATGTCTAAGACTGAAGTTTTCTCCCAGCTTTGCCATAGTTGCAAAGAGACTTCAGGCCTGTGGCTATTAAGTTAAAAAAGACAATTTTTTTTTTTTTTTCAGTCAGAGATAAATTCCTTAAGAATATCTGGCAAGACAGATTAATAGGAGGAACACTGTGATATCTCCAGGGCAAAAGAGTTTGATAACAACTCTTCTGTCAAGATTTTTTTCAACATAGGAGAAGGGTAACTCTCATGAGTAATTAAATCCTTTTCACTCCTAATTTAATGAATTTCATGATGGCAAGGCTGAAGACCCATCCTGCTTTGTGACATTCTGGTGGCAATTTCTTCATCTGCACAGTAAGGATCTTGCATGAACAGATATAACTAGAACTGGTTACAGTTTCTCTATTAAAGCATTTCTCTAGGAACACAGGATTTTCTCTAAGAAAGTAGTTATCAAAATGTAGCTTTTACATTGTGGTAGATATAGGCCATACCAAAAAGTAGTGCCAGTGGCCATAGAGAGAAGGTAAATGCTAGAGTGCTGTGAGGTCCCTAATCTTGAGAAGCAATCAGTTCGATTGGTGCAGTATAAAATGCTTTGCTATTTTTAAATGGCTGCATTTTTATTTATTAATTTTCCACTCCACAAACGCTTTCCCCATGTTATCTTCAGCTTTCTTGTAGAAAAATGTTGCAATTATATTTTCTGTATAGGGATGGGTGACTTCTTAACAGTGACATTGCAGGGTCATTGAGGGTTTAAAACACTGGTATTTAAAGTTATGCTTTTTTGTATTTCTTTTAACCAAAATGGGGTAAACATGATTTCCTAAAATAAGAAGAAAATTACTAAGATGCCTACTTTCAGAGCTGGTGACTGGTATGAGAAGGCAGAAAATATATTGAAAAGTTATATGTTAAACTCAATTGCTTAGAAATTTATTACTTTAAAGTTTATCAATTTAATATTGTTTTATCAATTTAATATTGTTTCTACTGTATTTTAACAGAAAAACATAAGAATTTCCATTGCTTGCTATCAATTTAATCTAATTATACATATATTTATATGCGTATTAAAAATAAAAGTACCTCTATGTATTATAGAGAATGAGACAGATAATGCGCTTTCTTTTCGTCCACAAAACTAAACCTAAAAAAGTCTCCATAGTGTTTACAGCCATTTTGATATCAAAGCCAACTCTTGTAAAATTTTATAAAAATTATTTTTGACCACAACTTTTTTGTTTCTTTGGGAAGTAGAGTAGGAGCATGTTGTTTGTGTCATGATGGATGTTCAGAGCAGAATATGTTCCTAACATTTCACCCTTTTAATGAATTTGAGTATAATAAGCTTTTAGATTTTTCAGTGATTGGTTTTGCAAAGCAGTAATTTCATTTCTTGGTTCTGGTTTACATTAGTATCTACATTACTGTGGCCCTGATTTCTTCCTCTTTCATAGTGCTTACCCTAATAAGGAATACCTTGTTTCAGTCAGTAGTATTGCAGCAGGAAAACCAAAAGAAAAGTAAGTCTCAGATGTTAACTCAAGTCTGAGTTAACAAAAAAAAAACAACAAAGGAAACACCAGATATATAAAATCATTTTCTAGGGAAACAAACTAATTTGTTAAAAGCGAAGCACACTCTGGGTTAGAGGTGTTGCTTTATTAGTATCAGTTTCCTGAGCTTCTCTGCATAGAGAAAATAAACCTTTTCTTGCTATGGACAGTCTCTTTCATTGAGAATGAGCGTGTGGCAGTAATTTCTGTAGCAAAGGGGTGGCGACAGTAGACAGCAATTTTCTTGCCCTTATGCTTTTCTGTATGAGAGTTCAGGGTGGGTGTCTGGGTAAATGGGAAAAGGGAGTCATGAGCAGTTCCCAACTCAGAAATTAATTAAACTGTTTGGGTAAATAATTGAGACAATGGTGTCTGCTTGCTTCACTGTAGTTAAACAAATAAGATGATTATATTGTATTTTATTTGCTTTTGGTTATTAAAACCTTCACCTAAATTATTCAGGGAAAGTTTTTCAAAAGTGCCTAAGTGATTGAGCTTAAATTTCAATCTGGATAACCTAAATATTTCAGAAAAAAAAGCTTGTGTGACTTTTATTATTTCTAAAGCACCATGTTGCAGTGGATTAAGGTGCTAAACAGTGTTATATATAGCAATTTGATTGTTTTATCTGGTGCATTTCTTAGCAAGTGGCTAGTCGAAATGTGAAGTGTGGTATTTACATTCAACGTTCTTCAACATCCAGCAGTAGTCCTGTCGACATCATCTGGCTGTTTGTTATATAGATCTTTTAACTGTTCAGGAGAGAAATCCCCATATGCCTACATGTTAACTACAGCTTCACCTTGGTGTCAGAGATATCTCTTGGCAGTGAAGAAAATCTGTTAGAGTACCTTTAAAACCATGCATGTGATTAAGTGCAGATCTAATGACTATGCAAGAAATTGCTTTCATGGGCTTAAAGATACTTCTTTTGAAGGTAAAACAAACCATGAAATTAGATGATAACAGGGTTGAGATTTATACATTTAATCCCTTCTAGGCAAGTCTCTGGATGAATTACAGTCAGAGGAAGCTGTCTTAAGATAACCAATATAACTAGCAGAATATTTAAAAAAAATAATATTAAGAAAATAGCATAAAAGGAGGGGGGGAGCCCTCCTAAACAAGTCAGAAACTAATGAAATTACTGAAGAAATACAACCTTTGGTTATGAAGATAAATCCATAAACAGCCCTATGGGCAAAAAGGAGCTAGTTAAAAACAGGGAAGTGAATAAACAGATGAAAATCCAAAGCAAGAGGTAAATTCCATCTGTGGCTAAATGCATCAAAGGGCATTCTAAAGCCAGGTTGTTAATTAAAGCTGGTTTGGTAGGTGGAAAACCAATACGTTCTTGTAGCAAACATTCTTTTGCTATTTGCAAGCAGCTCCTTCAATCTTTTACCATGCAATTGTTTTAAAGCAGTGTTCTGATTTTTCTAGTGAACCTGCTTTTTTCTTGAATAAACTCATTTCAGAATTTTGTGACATTTTTTCGTATTGTCAAGTTTTTTGTCTCTATTGAACCTGGATAAGAAGACTGTACTGGATCTGCACATGTCATGAAAGAAAATTGTAGGCAGCTTTCTTCAGGGGCAATAGAAGCTCTAGATACGCGTTTCTTCTTGCCAGCTTAGCCTAGCTGGTTATTTCAGGGCCAACTTGCTTTACCTACTGCTGCTTTACAACTCTAGTGTGCCTGCCACTATTTCAATACCTTTCCTCTAGTAATGAATCTCCCCATACCATCCAAAAATGTCATCCTTTGTACTACACTATGGCATTTTTAAGCAAACAAATCTCATCACAGCTTTGTTATCATAGACTGTGTCCACACAACGTTATTCTTTCTTTCCAGATTCTTTTCCCTTACATGATCCTAAGGCATAAACCATTTTCCAATATGTATTGGAAAATATAGCCTTAATGTATTGGTCTTGTTCTCTCAATTCTAGGACAAAGTGGCATTTCAGTATTGTCACAGGCAAGAACTACAGCTAAAAAGAGAAACTGGGTTTATTTACATTTGTGTTATTATTACCTTTCTAAATGACGTTTGGTTTTGCCATCAGGTTTCTCTGGTGTGCTATTTCACTAGATTGTGAAATCATAATTATGGAATTTTAACCATCTGCTGTTAAAATAGCTCCTAATATATTCAGCTCTTCATTTTATCCTTATCTACGAGGCTTTATGCGTAACTTAGGAACTACCAATTTGTTTTTCTCACTATTTATTGCTTCATTTAATAGTTAACAAAAGAAATATCATATCACCCTAATCCAAGTCAAATAATTTCTAAGGCTACAATATTATGAGAGTTTAGTACTGGACATTGTTTTGCTACTAGTACAGAACTGCCATCATTGATATCAATACTGACTGTAGAATGTTCTTCATGACAATTAAGATATTCACGTTTATTTTTGAGTGGTTGATTTCACATCTGAAAAGTGTAACTTACATGATATGTGCCTGTAAAAATAATAAAGATTATAAAAATAATGTTGGACCAAAGTATTTCTCATATTCCTTTAATTTCCAGGAGCAATAAGAGAAATATTATTTATGACATTGCAAAGGAAGTGTACAAGAAAAATAAAAATAATATAAATCATTATTTATATTCCATGTACATTTCTGTCGACTATGCATTAAAATATGCTCAGAAGTTTACAGGTTTCTTATTTGATTTGTCTAAACTGTTAGTTACAATCAAATAAAGAGCACCAAACTTGGAGGGGTGTACCTGATGGCGTATTTCCTTGGTAATTAGCTGCAGCTGGAATAGAGGACTGCTCTGAAACTGAGTACCTACAGGTGTTTTTAGCAAGTCTGAAAATGTTCCACTTCTAAAATGCATCACTTGAATTAAGAGAGGTAGGCATCAATTAAGCTAGAAAGCTTTTGAGTATCAAATCATGGTCAGATGGGTAAAACAAAATGCCTGGCACCAGTGGCTACACATGAAAGCCTGACAAAAAAGCTGTTGTATACAATTATTTTGATTGAAGTTTGTTGCACAAACCAAAGTGAAGAATTTTTTTTTTTTTTTTTTTTTTTATTAAGTGGACTTATTTTGAGAACTAGGTCATTATTTACTTTTCAGGCATATCTGAGAAAACTTATTAAACAAATTCTATTGATGATTGTTTAAAGATTTTGAAAAAGGTACAAGTGAAAAACTAAATATTGGTCTATGTGGCAGTAAGCTGTATCTATTAAAAGTTGCTAACACTACATTTTGTTACTATGAGATACAGAAATAAGAGAGCTAATATGTCCCAGTTTGGACTGTGAGTCTGAAAGCCACATTTGAGCCAAGAGATACTGCTAGTTAAGTGAGTTGTAAGTGGTTGTCTCATCTTTTGGTCTTAAGAGTTCAAGGCAGACAGTTATTATGCACTCTTGCTACACCATTCCTCCATGTATCTTTGGGCTCAGTGACCAATATTTTTTCTAATAAGATTAAAGCAATATGCAGCAAATGGCTCGGTAGCATGGATTAATTTAAATTTTCCCCAAATATTTTTTGTTTTTTTGTAAAAAACATATTCACTGAAATTAAAATAAGTTTTCATTTTATTCTTTGTAAGGTAAAACTCTGATTTGCTAATTTAAGGAAGTGGCAGTTTTCTAGAGGCAACTCTTAAAAATAACTAAACCAAAACTGTCCTTGATTTTATTTTCCTTTTCAATATAGAAAATTGTGAATTAATTTATTAATATTAAAGGATTTAAAATTATAAAATGGAATTAATGGAATTATATTTTTCAATATTTTTCTCACTTACCTTAGTCCAACTTTTTTTTTTTTTTTTTTCTGGGTGGGAGAGGAAATATGGCTAACCTGGAACAGATGGTTTTGTCTGTATGGGAACTTCTGTAGATTTGATTAACACTACACTGTCAAGTCTTTGGGGTCAGGGCAGATTGTATTAGAAGCATGACAAGTAGTTAATGAATTTGCATTGACTAATCCATACAAAGCTAAAGATTTTTCTGTCAGGATTTATGTCCAAAAAGAGTAGGACACACTATTTGATACATTATCTTACACTGAATCATACTGTTATTGGGCATAAGATTAAGGAACTGTGTTATTTTGCCTTATTCCATAGCTATACAACTGGATTTTGCTATGACACTGATGTATGGTCATTGCCTTAAGAATTCATTTAATCATCAGTAATGTCCCTTTGTAATTCCTCTGCATCTGGTATGTGTACTGGCAGTAACAGGAAAGTACTAAGTGTTGCAAACATTCACTTTGTAATTGTTCCTGCTGTGTAGCCATTCAGAATGCAACATGGACTCAGAGATGCTTACTCCAAATTTTGAGCTATGCCTTCAATTTGAACAAAAGTTCAAAGACATGATGATGAAACGTTGATGAAACATGTCTATGTAAATAAAGCCAAATTTCCAAACAGTAAACTAGAGTGATTATTGTGTCCAAATTAAATATCAAGGCAAAATATATTTCTTAACAAAGAAATTTTTTTTGCCCTTTTTTTTTTGTTTTTTTTTTTTTTGTTTTTTTTTTTGTTTGTTTTTTTTTTTTTGTTTTGTTTTGTTTTTTGGTTTGGTTTGGTTTGGGTTTTTTTGTTTTGTTAAATATAGAAGATAATAGCTTGATCATTCTCTATTTCTTCAAGAATATTCTTTAAGAATATTTCTTAAGGAAAAACATGAGTTATATAGATTACAAAATATCTTAACATTTAGAGTTGAAGACAGTGGGTTTATGATAGTAAAAATTAAAAGGGTAGTTCAATTCTCAGTAATGGTGCAAAAGAACAGCATATTAGGATTTACTAGAAAATATTAGAAAGTAAGCTGGGAAATTAAAATGCTACTGTACAAATCCAAGTTATGCCTGAATTTTGAGCACTGCATGCAGTGCTGACTTTTTAAATTTAAAAAAAAAGATGAAGTAGAAATTAGGGAAACTGCAAGATACATATTAAAAAAAAAAAAGAAACATGGTCAATATGTATGATGTAAGGGATGGAAGCATTTCCATCTGAGGTAAAAACTAAACTGAGTGGGAATTTTCAATCTGTAATGAGAAAAATTAAAAGATAGGCAGAGAGAATAATGGGGGGAAAGCTTGTCAAGTTGTTCCAGACATAGTAACTATTTACTCTCCCTACCAATATGAAACTAAAGTTGCATCTAGTGAAAGTAATGGGTATAAACAAATTTTTTTTTCTATTCAGAGAGCAAACAAGCTGTGAAATGTCTGATAGCAAGTTTTTGAAATTCTGTGAAGTCCGAAGATTACACCTCTAGATAAGGGACTGGCTGGAGATTGTATGAGTGTAATGGAAAGGTGTTTATGTTCTGTACATTATTTTGTGAGAACTGGTAGTAGAAAAATAAAAGAATATGTTCAGATACAATGAAAAATTATGTGTAATGAAGTCCTCTTGTTTTGTCTTTTTTTCCTCTTTTAGGAGGTGGCTACATCTTTTATTTCAGCTAGTTAAGTTGCTCTTTAAGAAATGTTTTGTTTGTCTGCAGCCAAAGTCTAGTTTGCTGCAGATAAGAATTCATTGCCCGGGTGCTACATGCCAGGTCTCAAGCCACACACTGCCCGGGTAGTTATTTATATTCAAGACTCCAAGGGATTTCGCCCACGCCAATTCCTGCAAAGCCTTTGTTCTTTGATACCTTAAATCACATAAAGAGAACACACTACAAGTGCTTTCTAAGATAACTTCTTTTAATTTAGTGAGAAAATAGGTGTTCTGGCAGAAGGAGTAACAAGCAAACAAGGAGAAACATTCCACAAAAGTACCCAGCACACAACAATCACAACTACAGTAAAATACTACCCACCAGTAGGAGGAAAAAAAGAGTAAAGGAAGAAAAGAGATATTGAGAGAAGAAAGAAGACAGAAAGAGAGGAGAGAAAAATAGTTGCCACCAAGAGGTCACATGGTGTCACTTTCAGGAGAGAAGGCAAGACCCAAGATGGAGCCCCTCTGCACCCACTTACACAGTTTGCCTACTGTGGCCACCCCTCCCAGGTGGGACACCCAGTTGAGTGATCACTCACTGCCCTCCTAGCTGAAGTGAGGGGTGTCGTGGCCAATCAGAGGCTCCAGGGGGCATGGACGGGCTACCAGGCAGGCCATATTGGATTGGCAGCCCAAGCCCATGGCTCCTGATACTGCCCTCTGTGCTCCGGGCTTCCATGTTGGCTGTGGACCATGAGCCGCTCAAAGAGACCATGAGGCTGCAGGCCTGACCATGGCCCCTTCCCCGACACACACAGAGACAAGGTGGGTGGTCTGACACAATTATTTTGCAATCTAGTGAAATATGAATCTGGTCTCTCACAACAGGAAATGCCTAAGAACATCTAAAAAGCTTCAGTAGACACCATACTTCTTAAAAGTATCCAGAAGAATAATATGAAAATATAAATGCTAAAAATTAGTTCATGAATAGTATTGGCCTATAAGATAAGAGCCATGAAAGGTCGTAAATTAATATTTAGAGCACATACCTCAAAAGTGGAGAATGCTAAATATGATTTACCTCGCTAGTAAAGCTGTTGGCTGTGTGGATGACATTCATCACTATCACTTATTATAGCCACCTCAAGATGAATGGCACAGGCTGACACCAACTATTTGGTTCCTGAGGTGAATATGATCATAGACTTCTCGTAAATAGTACTCGTTCATGTCTCCAGCTTTCTTATCAACTCTCTGCTGTAAATACCAGTTGCCCACTTCCATACCACATAGTGCATCACAGTGCTTTTAAGTGTTGTATTCAAGTGCCTTCACAGCTGCTGCAGCTTTTTCATCTGTGTGCAGATCTGTGTAAGTTGAATAAATCAAATGGTAACTATCTCTTCAAAGTGAACTTCACCACTTCCATCACTCATGAATGCCCTTAGACTGTATTATATACGTGTGCTCCTCAGTTTATCTGTGGAATTCATCCATGCCAAATTTTGTCTCTTTATACTCTCTAAATCTCAGAGTATGGGGTTGTTTTTCTTGTTTCATTCAATTGCATGTTTACTTTGGGAGATCAGTGTCTGGGAACCTCTTTTTTCCTCGGCTATACTTTTGACTTTTTGTGTTTGTGGGTTTGATATTCAACCAAAATAATATCCTTTGCTTCTAAGGACTTTTATTTATAATATTTATATAATGACTTGCTGAGGACCTTTGAATATGCCATACATTCACTAGCTATAGTATGCAGTGTTGCATGTCAAAGAGAACACAAAGATGTTGGGAGAAAATAATTATGTGTATTTAAACACGTTACATCAAACCTTAATGAATCTAGCAAAGACTCCATTGCTGGTCTTAGATTTTACATACACCACAACTTATGTTTAAGAGAAGAGGATTTCACAGTAGTAATACAAGAGAAAGCTGTTATTAGAAGGATGAGAAACTTTCAAGTGAATGTTGATTTGTGTGGGTTTATAGCTTTTTTTTTACTGTCTAAAACTAAGTGGGATTTTTTCAGAGCTAAGTGATTGTGTTTGCTTACACTGTGTTTTAATTGTGTGCCCTTTACTGTCCTTGCACATTGTGAAAAAAATGGTGTTGTTAATCTAGACTGTGATTTTTCTGCTGAGTAGAGCTTGCCATACTTAATGTGAAAGAGCTAATGCAAAAGAAAGCTGTTTTAATTGTATGCACCTTTCCTGATGACATTTCAGTTCCAGAAGTGTATCAAAGTCAGAATCCCAAATGCTTATATCCTCTGCCTCTCACTTTGTGGACAGTTTCATCATATAGCTATAAAACGAAGATTCAATTTTCTTTTTATTAGACTCAGGTTTTTCAACTGTAATTGACTTTGGGGGTAGTTTTTAGGGATAGGTATAGTAGAATTAGTGCAAATCAAGACAAAAATGAAAATATTTTCTAGTGGAAGTCTATATTACTGATATGTATGTGAGTGTATACTTTTGCATACAAACGTGGTGAACTATCTAAGATGAGTTGCTCTGGTACTGTCTGAAGAGTGATTCAAAAGGGGAATGCATTCCTCTTGGTCCGTTGAGGGAATTAGCTGATGCTTTTCATCAGTTCAGACAAACTGCCAAAGCCAAAGTCTGCCTTGCCCTCCTTACATCTAATGCACTTTCTCTATAAACTCTGGGGATTACAACAAGCTTTTATAACTGGCAGCATGGCACTGCAAGGGATGAAGTGAAGGCAAGAAAAAAAGATATTAAAGCTTCTTACTAGGACACCAGGACCATCGCTCATTATCAGAGCTGTCCTTGTGAAATGTTGATACTTCCAGCAGTCCTTGGAAAGTCATACTTTGCCACTAAATGGAAAACACCAATTACGCTCTGATGGATGTTCAAGATTCCAGTATTTCTTATTCCCAATTTTTACAGCTTCAAATAAATGTCTCCCTTGTTTCCCGCTGTCTTACTGCTCCCAAAGACTGTATTCATGAGTGAAGAAGTCCTAGACACGTGACAGCTAGACTATGTGTGTTATGTCTTTTTCTACTATCACAAGAAGTCCAATATTTCATTTACATTTCTTTCACCTGAAGCCCCAATCTCCTTCATGCTCTCCGTTTTCTGAATTTTAGAACCAGGGTGGGTCTTTCCATCTGGTTTGTTCACCTGTGAACAAACTGCTCTTTGTCTTTTCTTGCTGGTTTTCTTTTCAAAGTTGCTTATAATTCTAAATTGATGGTTCTGCTTTGTTTTGTGACTAAAAACTTACTGGAAAAAGCAACAAAGATCTATACTATTTTGCTCGTAGAGACTGACTGCTACAGCTCCTGCTACATACCCACAATTTTCTATTCTTTAGCCCGTCCTTTGACATTTTTCTACTTCAATTTTACTAACTGCTCAAGATAAACATTGTCAGGATGTAGGCATTTAAACACCTTAGGTTTTCAGGTCCTACTTATATTTTTAGGGGACTAGACTGAAATAATAGATGGATATAAGTTGTGTGCTAAAGTTATTTACTAATCCATAGGTGCCTCCTTCTTAGGCTGGTATTGAGAGCCTTAAGTGGGTCTCTAAATTCTGTACTGAATGCATGGGAAATGTTAGGAATCTCCTTGTGGCACCTCTAGCAGATACCCCACAGACTGGGAATGCAGAGGTGTAGGAAATTCAGAGGAGAGGAGTGCCTGACTTATATGGAGATGTGCATCTTCATAAAGAGTATGCATATTTTCATAAACATACCTGTATCTCTATAAGGAAGGTAAAGTCTTAAATCGTTTCTGGGTTGCAAAGTGACAAGAATTAAGCACAAATTAATATGAGCTCTACCAATTTCTGTGAAACTGGAGGCAATTTTTCTCTCTTTGTATTGTAGCAACCTTTTACAAATCTGGATTTGATGGTGGTGGCTTCCTTTTTGTTCACTAGTTTTATGCCATTGGGTTATCTCCTGGTTTACTTTACTGAAAGACAGAAGATTCATTTCTTACGAACACAAATTTTGCACAGTACTTTTCACTTTCCTGTTATTGATATTTATTCCATGTGGTATATTGTACTTTTCAGCAATTTTAATATTTCTCTTTTTCTTTTTTTTATCCTAACACATGTATTTATTGATGGCTTATTTGCTCAGAGGCACCAGAAAGCAGCTAGAAGACTTCTATTCCTGAAAGACCCTTCAATTTCCCTTTCCTATGAACAGTTAAAAACACAAGCAAAGAATGAGTGAGAATGAAACGCTAAAAAAGATATACAGATGGATATCTACAGTGATCTCTCAATATGTCCCAGATAACAGAGCTGTTAGAGCCACGTTAGATCATGCCTCTTATGAGTAGTCACTACAATCTGTTGTCACTACTGTGCTGTCATGAGATCATGTATTGAGAGTTCTTTTAATATATATGTTTTTTAAACTCTATGTTGCTCCCCAGGTTTCTATTTCTATTCTTACCTAGTAAGCGACATCCATTTTCGCCTCATATTGCAGATTCCTTTTGCCTACTTTATTGACTTCATGCCTTTATCAGAATCAGCACAGCTTTTAATGTAACTAGTAAGGCTGTCATTAGGGACTTGATGGAAGCCTTCGTGAAATTGTAAATAAATTATACTTTATGTACAGCCATTATCATCTTTCTCTAGGGGTTTCAATGGCTCCAAGCTTTTGTGGTATAGACCATATCCCTTTAGGCAAGATATCCCTTCAGGATATTTCCCTTCAGGCATGATATGCTGGTTGTAGTAATTACAATATTACTTTGATTATTCTCTAAATTACCCCTCATTACTGTACATTTTCTTTGCTTTTCTCATTACAGATGTAAACATTGTGTGTCTGTTGTGTTTTCAGACATCCTTCCATTCAACTCCTTAATATAGAGATTCTTTCAGAATTTTTGATGGAATTTTTTTTTTTTTTTTAAAAAAACCCCATGTTTCTAGCCATGTATGCCAAGTCTAAAAATATAGGGAATTCAGAATATGGTTCTTTATTTAATTTAGTGCACTTAAGTAACTATTTAGTCACAGTCACATATTAAAAGCCATCTTAATGGCTCTTTTGGGAGGTATTATGAAAAAGGCCTTGCTCTACACCTTGATTGTCAGCTGACCTGGGCTCTCTCAAAGAGAAGTAAATTCCAAAGGTGAAGGGCTTTTGCTGAGAATTTCCTGTCAACATCCCCTGACATTTATTTTTAGGGACTCAAGTGTTGCGGCTGACCTCAGCTGTCATGGTGGAACACAGAGGAGAACTAGATTATTTAATTACAGTCATTCTAAACCTTGACGGTGCTTAACAAGTTCTCTGTTATGATTCCCATTGTATTACATGATTTCATGGACTTGAACACTGTTGTTCATTACATCACATCCTATGGGAGCATATGAAGATTTATTATGGAGAGTAGAATTTGTAAAACAGCATTTTAAGCTCACATATTCAGAAATTTTTTACAACCCTAATGACTTCATTTTTAGTTTTTTTAACATAAGACTTTTGCCCCTAGTACACACATATAACATACATTTCTGTCAGTACAAATCTGTAATTTATCCACTATCTTTAGCAGAACTCTAGAAGATTCACAGAAATTTGCGTCTCCATCTAAAAAGATCTTCATTCTTCAGTGCCTATAACAGTCTGAAGACAATTTATGTGTGTGAAGTGCTCATCTTATCATCACTTTTCATAAGCTCATAGGTTAATCGTCAATTCCAGTAATCTTTTCACTGACTGTTGACATATGATGTAGTTTATATTCTGTTTCTCCAGAAGCCAGTAACCTTGTATTTGAAGTTGTGCTCTGAAGAACTCATGAAAACATATTCTTGGGTAAATTTTCTCTTCCTTTGGAGAGCTTCTGGTTTCATTGGTACTACCATTTTTCTGTGAAGAAGAATTAATAAAATAATTTCTCCTGTACACTTTCCCGCTCTCCACCTGCCAAGTGCTTGATGGTATTGAAATTTCTCAGGAGCATTAGTCATACATTAAGAGAAACCCGGCACTGTGTGAAATTTCAACATAATTGTTCTATGCTGATGAGTCCCATTTTGAATGTTAGACCACACAGATAAAAGCATTTTAATAATAATAGCTAATTATTGAGATAATCTTTCATTCTTTTTGCATGGACAGTCAGTAAGCAGCAGTGATGGTCGTGAAAACAGAGTCCAAATTAATCCATATTCGGTTGTCTTTGAACCATTTCACCAGCTGATACAGTTTCTCCTCTAAGCAAAGCTGGAAGTTGTGAGGAACGAAAACACATCTTCGTAAGCATCAGACTCTTCCATGTGTTATCTTTTTATTGTTTTGTGTATTAGTTTCTATTGTCTTCATGTGACTAAACCCAGGATATTGAGAGGTTAAATTATGTCATACAAAGAACAACAAAATAGATTAGGGATGCCTTTTTTATCCCCTTTTGGTGAAGAAAAAAATCTTGCCTTTTGAATCTTGATGTACACTCTGCCAGGACAAAGGAAGTGCTTTAATTCTTAAATATCAATTTTTGAGGTGTTAGAAATGGCTACTTGTAGCATCTTATTACCTTTTATTGTGTAGTTAGTATGTCATTTATGTTGAATATCAGGTTGAAGAGGGCCTTAGGCTACTTCTTTGTCTTGATAGTTTGCTCCTTTTTTCAAGATTCCTGAAAGGATATTCTAAAAGAATATTATAAGTTACTTTAAAAAAAAAAAAATGCGACTTGTTGAGAAAATCAATCTGCTTTAATTATAGAATCCTGTTAAAAGAGATTATTAAATGCTTACACACACATAGACAATTATACATGTGTGTTTAAAGAAGATGATTGTTTAGGAACTTTGCTCTGTAATTTCAAGGTACAAACTGACATGTTTGAAATATAAGTGTAGAAATGGGCTTTCTGGAGCAATAACATACTCAAAATGATTGAGAACTGGCTGAGCGGCAGGTCCCAGAAAGTTGTAATCGGTTGCGCAGGGTTTGGTTGAAGACCTGTCACTAGTGGTGTTCCCTAGGGGTCAATACTGGGCCTAGTATTGGCTAACTTTGTCGTCAATAACTTGGATGAAGGGACAGATGCCTCCTCAGGAAGTTTGCTGGTGACACAAAGCTGGGAGGAGTGGCCAATACCCCAGAGGGCTGTGCTGCCCTTCAGAAGGACCTTGACAGCTTGGAGAGATGGGCACAGAAGAACTGTCTGAAATTCAGTAAAGTCAAATTCAGGGTACTGCACTGGGAAAGTAACCTCTGGTACTAGTACAGATTGTGGGCTGAGCCGCTGGAAAGAAGGTCTGCAAAGAAGGAAAGACCTAGGTGTCCTGGTGGACAACAATCTATCCGTGAGCCAGACCTTTGTGTCCAGGAAGGCCAAGGGTATCCTGGGGTGCATTAGGAAGAGCATGGGCCTCTACTCAGCCCTGGTGAGGCCACATCTGTGGCCCAGTGCTGTGTCTGGACGTAGGCTACCCATGCAAGAGAGACATGGAGCTCCTGGAGAAGTCCAGTGGAGGGTGACAAAGACAATCAAGAGATTGAAGCATGTCTTTTACAATGACAGGCTGAGGGAGCAGGGCCTTGTTCAGCCTCAAGAAGAGATGACTGAGAGGGGACCTCATCCACATGTACAAGTATCTGAAGGGAGGGTGTCAAGAGGATGGAGCCAGGTTCTTCTCAGTGGTGCCCAGCAACAGGACAAAAGGCAGTGGTCAGAAACTGATGCATGGGAAGTTTCACCTGGACATGAGGAAGAACTTTACTGTGTGGGTGACCGAGCACTGGAACAGATCATCCAGAGAGGTTGTGGAGTCCCTCTCACTGGAGATGTTCAAGAACTCTTTGGACACCATTCTGTGCAACGTGCTCTAGGATGACCTTCCTTGAACAGAGAGGTTGGACCAGATTCACCCAAACTTCCAACCTGACCCATTCTGTGATTCTACGATTTTTGTTAAGACTATTTAAACCTCCAAGATAAATTCAAGATTTTAAAGAAGGCATATACTAATATCCTTGGATTCTGCCTTCAAAATAATGTTTTGCTTTACACCAGACAAATAATTCTAGATTTAGTCAACAAAAACCTGAGCCCTTAGTCTCCAGAACCTTTATTTTTTGTAAGATAGGATGTCACACTTAAAGTGTCAGTTGTGGCTTTGAAGGAATTATATACTACAGATTTTTTAAAAATTAATTTTAATATTTTAATAGGACCTTTAAATAAGCCTATGTAAAGCGTTGTGCCAAGACACACATTGCTCACAAGATTCTTCTCCAACAGGCATTCTTTAATACTTTTCTGTTGCTGTTTGATCTATGAGGGGATAGCTTAGTAATAGTTGCAACTTTTATCTAGACACAAATATCAGAAAAGCTATATATCTTTTCTCACTAATTCTTCTAGTTGGTGAGGGCACCATTTGAATTAAAATTAAAATATTGTCTCCTGATAGAGACAGCAATTGTCATCACTGATGATTCTGAACTACTTGCCTAACAATCAGGAAATTTCTCAATTTTGATGTTGTCTATGCTTGCTATAAACCAGGAAGGAATGTCTCTTCTTAATTGCGTTTCGAGATCCCTGTGGTATCACAAAGAAAAGTTTCTGTTTTCTAGGAGCTAATGTTTAATGGGAAAATATTACTTAATTTTAAGAAAATCACATATTTTTTTTCAGTTGTTGAAATTTTAGTTTGTTTGCCTTTTGTTTCCTTTTAAAATGGTCTACTATCATGTCAGCTTTAATTTGGATGTAGAAGTAGATCATTTTACCTCAGTATTTTTGGCTAACTTGAAATGGAGCTTCAATCATCATATAAAATGAGACAGCTCTTAGTCACATTTCAGAGTTAATATATAAAATCCTGTCTTTCCCCACTGTCTTTCTCATGTGTGCATGTACTGTCAGATTAGAAGTAATTCAAGATTAGTGAAACACAGTCAGGTTGATTAATAACCAACAATTAAATCATTCCCCTGTGGAAGACCTTAATACTTTTTAATTCCTGCTGTTGGGTTGTGTAGATCTAGTACCTCTTACACAGGCTGCCACCTGTGTAAGGGAATAGTGTAAGGGAATAGTGTTGGCTGTACTTTGTCAAACTCCAGCAGAGCATGCTGGAACACTATGGACAGTGTATCTGTAAATGTCTATGATTCTATCCAGAGAATTTTTTATACAAAGCATTTCTGCTTCTATTACATCAAAATAATAATACGTGGTTATCTACATCAACAGAAATTTCATGCTAGAATGTTAAATTTGTTCTCGAATAACAGGTTTTTACTTTGTCTCAATGCAAACTGCACAGACTTACTGATGTGTATGTGCTTTGCCCAATTATGTAAGACAATGAACGCTGAGGTGAACCTTTTATGCAACATAAACTAATCAAGGTAAGAGTGCAATTGTCAGCTGGTGTGGAGAAATACACAATATAAAAAGTAATACTGAAAGAACTAAAGTAAACACTTCACATATGACACACCATTAATAAATTGTTTAGACCTCAGAATGACAACTTCAGGAGGAAGTCTAAGTTTGTGTATATATCCTAAGGCTGGCTTTCACTGCAAATATTACTGGGAATTCACTCTTAAAAGGTTGTCTTTTCCTATTTGAGATTGTGTGAGTGAGCAACTGTTTTAAAATTTTCACTACCTTTTGAATAAAACGAGAATCAAGCACTGAAATATTTAAATGTATTCTATATTTTCTAACTTGTGCAGTTACAGTTCAAAGCCTGCTAGATTTGAGACACAGCAATAAAAGTCCTCTGTTGCATGCAGCACGACCATCACCGTGGCAGCACTGCAAACTTTCCCTGTCTGATCTGTCAACCTCTGGAAGGCTTGATGCTCAGCAGCTGATAAAGTGCTTTATGCTGAAACCAAAATTATGGGTTCTAATGAACCTCAGAAATGCTACTGTCTTTGAAATGTGGCTCCCTGTCCAGTGAGAATTGAGCTGTTTTCACAGTATTGAACAGGCACTGGATGATAATGACCTTCAATAGCTACAGCTTGGGGCTAGATTTGAGTTTGATACTAAGAGGTGAAAAGCTTTCAAACTCAGTACCAGTCCCTTGAGCTATTTAGTCCTTCCAATGACTTATGTCTTGGTAAACATAAATCCCCTTTGTCCTCATCATGCTTGTTGCTCTGCAGCAGGTTTTCCACAGGCTTTTTATCATATTTTCATGGTAGATTTTCTGTATATATGAACCCTATTCTATTCTCATTCACATCATCTGGTGTGTGCTCTTGGAATGAGGTTTTGTTTCAAAGTCCAGCAACATCAATAACCGTGGCTTTGCTGGATTCTAAGGGTTCAGTGAGAAGAATTTGGGCACCTGCATATTTCTTTGTCCTTTTCCGCAGTGCAGTCCACAGCTCCAGCTCAGTGGTGTGGTGTGTATTTCTCAGAAATCTCATAAGCTGAAGTCAACTCTATTGTCAATGTTGTCAGTAAAAGTATGCCTTTAAAACAATATGTGAATGAGAGGAATGAAGAAAGATAATCTCTTAGTTTTACAAAAAACTCAGATTTTCTCTTTAACATAGGTAAAACATTCTGCCAAGGATTCTTTTCTCCTCATCATTTTTTTCTTCCTCTTAATTGAGTAGGTCAGTAATGTAAACTGATGAACTGCTGAGGAACATGATGTGGGCATGAGGACTGTCATCAAGCTTATCATTTTAGAAAGGCCTCAGGTGAAAAAACATGTATACCTACATGCTTGTACAAGTTTGCTTTATACTGACTATATGTTAAACATTTTCATGATAGCTATAAAATAAGGTACATACTGTAGCCCTGCATTTCAGGGGACATACTGTGACACTATAGATTCATACTGAAAGCTACAGCCCTAGATGTATTTTCATATTGACTATATCCTTTCCTTACCTGGAGTAGGACCCACGTGTGTAGATTTTCCCTTAAGCATTTTCCTTGACCAGTATTTCCTTCAGTTTTATTTTTCTTTTTTTTAAACCACTGGCTGTTTATTGCTGTAGTTAGACCATGCCTTGTCTCTGCACATTTGCTCACTTACAATAGTATCCTCTTACAAACAGATTAATTCAAATCCTTTCCTATGTTGGCTTGTAATACAAGTTTACATTGTACTTGATTGTAAAGACCCTAGTAGACTGCAAGCTTTATCAAGCTAAGAATATAAAATGTAAAACCTTGTGTGCCTTTGTTGTTGTACTTTAATTCTGTTAATCGCCCTAGGTAAAGATTAGCTGCTGTTGTCAATTTAATTCAGCTTCAAACAAAGCAACAAGGTCATTTTTTTTTTCTTTTTTTTTCTCTCTCTTTTTTTTTTTTTTTTTAAGCGAACAGGATTGAGTTGTCATGTAGTTCTAATAGGCAGCACAGGGAATCATTAGTCCACCTCAGCTCCCTGACTGATGGGCATTTCACTTCAGTCATCTGACTGAGCACTAGTGGCCCAGTACTATTGACACCATGTCAGAGCTGAGAGAAGATGCCTTAATCGGCTCAGACACTCTCTGCATTGATTTGACAAGTTGCTGTAATGACCTTCTTGTTTTTCTGAAGGATTACTGTTTACCCAGGGAGATACTGCTGAATGCGTGTGCTGCATTGTCATGGAAACTATTATTTTTGCATCTTGATCCCATTAATGCTGTGGTGTGTAACACTGATATGAGATGCTGAATATTTCAATGAAGTACGTTCTACCTGAATAATACTAATCGCTGACCATTCATTAGGCTTACAAAATTTGCAGGTAGTTATGTATGTCTCTGCCTGCAGCAATTAAAGGGCCATGGCTGCTTAGGGCATTTTCCTGCCTTGATTTGATATTTTATAGCCCAAGTAGCTTCTTTACTTTGAAGGAAGAAAGTGCAACTGTTTATTTTATTTGTTTTCTTTTCAGATTTTTGCTCTTTGACTTAGGTAGCTTGCCAGTAATTTAGGATGACTCTGGTTGAAGAAAGAAATAAGAAAATCAAGATGAGAAGAAAAAAAAAAAACCCTCATACTTAAGACATATATATCTCCATCAAGGAAAAACGGTATTTTGGAGAGAAGAGGCTTAGGTGATGTGTGAAACCTTTTGTTCATCTTACTGAAAATGAGACAACATATCGCTAATATATTTTCCCTATTTCCTTGTAGCTTTAGGATAATGGCAGGTGGAAGACGTATCTCACACCTTATGATTCTAAATTCTCCTTTCTTAAGTGCAAGCGTTTTTTTTTTCTCAGCCACTTTCTTCTTTTGTCTGGTACTTTGAGTGTGTGATCTATGCTGTCCCTAGAAATTAGTTTCTTAGTACACCACACTTGTGAACAGGTTGAAACAAGCATGATTCCACCAGTGATTTAGACAAAAAAAAGAGTGGAAAAGAGCCACTGATAAGAAGCAAATAATTCCACCAGGTTAGAAGACACAGTAGCTGTTTTCTTGGAAAAGGTAGTAAAGCAGGCTCTCTTGCAGGCAAGGTCTAATGATCAAGCTGCAACAGAAGTGGTTGTTCTGACAAATTTGAGCAATTTCCTGTACATCGATTTTTGATGAGAAGAAGAGAAAACCTCCAAAGTTTGGGGTTTTTTATGTGAAGAATCATCTTTCATACACAGTTTAGTAATTAGGAAATATTGTTTGAAAACATGTCAATAGAGGCTGAGCTCTTATCTAGTGGCTATGAGCTGCGAGTGAAAGAGTGATGCTATAGAAGAAGCACTTTACGAAAAGGGGTTTTTATTTGAAAATTAAGAATTATTTCAGTTTTACTCTTCATATTAAATGTTGCAAGGCTACCCAGACTTAGGACCTGAGATGTAGCGGCATTAACACCTACTATTTTTCTCCATTCAATCCGATACACAATCATCCAGTCATCAGCTAATAGTTCAGGTTATTGACAGATGTGTCTTATGGGCTTCCTTGTTTACATAATGAATAATGCCTTTCACGGTATTTGAGGAAGTACTGGGTAATATTTCCCACACTATGCAATCAGGTTTTATCTGATCACAGAGTCATTAATATTTCTACTTCGATTCTAAGTTTTCTCAGCAAGGTATCGTCAGAGTGTCTCAGCACCTCACTGCATGATACAGGCTACTGCTCTTGGTGATTTGCCTTTGAGAAAATTGTGCAAAACCCATATTTTTTTAAAGATTTAGATCTCAGAACACAAACTTTCCAGTAGCATCACCTGCAACAAAAAGTGCAAGCATTTACTGCTTTTCCCATTTATTAACTACTTCATATGCTGTACTAGGGTCAGAGATGTTATGGGTATGATCACATTTCCCTTTCTATGGTGAGCAATAAATACTTAACAAGTATAGAATGTCCCATTTTTTTTTTTTTTTTATTTTTTTTTGTTGAGAAGAGATATGCTTGGGAGGCAGAATATGCACTCCTGTTTGTGCTTCATTTTAATAAAGATGCAAGATCTAATGGATGTTTATTAATGTCTTTAATGCAATACCTTCAGAATTGCTATTTCAAGGCTAAGCATTCAATGTCATCTTAAAGGACTCCTCCCTAATCTAATCAAGTTCTTAGGTGTTACAAGCCAAAAGTGAAAACTTCTGTGTGACAATTTTTTCCCTAGAATGTTGGTCTTTTGTCCTTTTAAGAAAATGTTTATCTTTCTCAAGGGTTCCTCTTTATTCTGTTTGTTTTGGGGTTATTTTTCCTCTATAAACAATATGCATAGCTGTTGGCAACTTAGGTAAAATTGTTTTATTTAGAGACAAATTTTAAAATTGAGATCTGAAAATAAAAAACCCTATATTCTATATCCTTAAAGTCTGCCTCAACCTTTTCCTGGTAGGCTTGTATAGTGATGCAGATAAGAGCTTGGTGTTCAGAAGGACAATGAAAGGGGATATCTTTCCCATACAGATCAGCCAGTAGTCAAGTAACAGAATGGCCCCAGAACTACTTGATATGGTTCTGCTCTAGTATACCAAAGGACTTTGCCATAGTGTAAGTCCAGTTTAAGAAACCAATAAGTACATTCTCTTGCTTTACTCACTCAGCCAGTTTTTGGAGGACTGGTTTAAATGCTTGACTAGAATACACGAATTGGAAACCAACAGATTTCTGCTGCAATTTAAAAGTCAGTAGTTGTATGATTAGTGTTGTGTAGAAAGACTAGACCTGGCAGCTAAGGACTAACCTATTCGAACCACATGCTTTATAAATTATTTACTAAAGCTACCAACTGAAACTTCGAGATAAATCTACTGAAGAAAGGGAATCTCTGGGAAAACAACAAGACAAAGTGTCCATTAAACTTCCTGATTGTATTGTGGTATTTCTGCCCTTCATACCATGTTGCTGTTACTACAGTTTAAAATTATAAGAAAAAAAAAAGCACTGGTGAAGCATTTTATATTATTAGGATCAAATTGTGAATTTTAAGGTTGGACTAACAAAAAGACAACTTGACACTACAAACAAAGTGAGACAAACTGCAAATAGACGAGCTGCTACCTTGAATTTGAATGAGTTTGGAAGATTCTTCCTACAATCAAGCTGTGAATATGTCTTGACTGAACATGAATTGCAAATCTTCCATGCACATCACCCCTTCCCTCAAATATTCAAAGAGTGTGTTAAAAAGTCCATTTTTTGAAATGTGAATCAGCTCTTGTATGGATCCCGTGTTTAGTTTGCCATGCCTAAAACTATTCTAAGGTAGAGCTGAGACAACTGTTGTTGTGCCATGTATTCATGGGACTGCTGCACCTCCCCAGGTGCCCTTTCAGGGCATGATCAGGCATAAGATGTGTCAGTTTTTGCACCACTGTAAAAATGGTAAGAATTAAAAATAGGCCATTAACGCATTTCTTTTTATGATAGATATATTAGACAATATCTGCAGTCAGACCATTAGAAGTCGGGTTCATACAATCAGAACCAGATTGGACAAAGAACTTATAGAATGATGAATAAATTTTTACTAGCATGGCATAACAGTGGGCAACTTACTTTACTTTCAGTGGTCATTTCAGATCATTATTTTTGTCTGTAATATGTGGTTTCACAGAGGCAGAATACTCAACATGAAGCCACAGAAAAAACAGAGCGGTTTTACAAAATAAATCCCTCTTTTGTTACGTGGAATTTGAGGTAACTGGAACAACTAGTCCTAAATTGAATAATTGCTTTTTGCTGGCCATCTACTGTAATAGTTTGGGTTTTTTTGTCCAGTGAGACTTCAACAGTCACTAGATTTCCTGTTCCTCATGACGGGGATATACTTCCTTGGTAAAGCAGTACCTCCACATTTTCAATCAGATGTTCTAATTGCTAGTCTAGTAGCATTAAAAGATTCCTTATAGCATGATTAAAAATTTTAGTAATATTTCACCATATATGGGATATAAAGATATTCCAGTTGTGTCTTGCACACAAAGCAACTAATTTGATTGGTTCTGAATTTACTTTTATGATGTTTCCTCTTGTTTCTCCTAGCAGTGTATTAAATATTCTCAAATTGAAATCTGACTAGATATTATAAATTAGAGGTACAGTTTACAAAAAAGATCACAATAACTACAATGACACAGAGAAAAATTGGTTTTAACTCACAGAAGAACAGATGCATAGCCCAGCACCCTGAGACATTGTTATAGTTTCAAAACCCAGTTGGAATTCCTTCCAAAGAAGCTTGGAGGCAACGCTTTAACATCACAAAGATGGTT
>JAWWEW010000166.1:12816087-12831256 GCA_035583185.1 Anabacerthia variegaticeps | reverse complement strand
TATAGATATATATAGAGGTATATGTGTATGTCTGTGTATTGTGATTAAGAACTGTTATCCTTTCATATATTCATATTTCTATTTTTCCCTAATTAAAGTTCTGGGTTTTTTCTAAATTTAAGGAGAAGGATTATTTTATTTCTTGGCCAACAAACATATCTTAGTTTTCCCCTCGAACTAAGACAGGCATGAACAGAAGGGTGCTTGTTAGCCCCTGTGTTAAGTGCCACGTGGTCCCCCTGAGTGTAAAGGAAAAGGAAAGGAAAACCTGTTGGTGACAATGATGGTTGCAGTCTGGTCAAGAGTGGCAGTTGCAGCCCTGTTGAGATTTTGGTCATCCTCTGGATCCAACCAGAGATACCAGAAGTCTCTAAACCCCAAGATTAAATATGCCTAGATTCAGGTGGG
Source organism: Anabacerthia variegaticeps (assembly GCA_035583185.1). Lineage (NCBI taxonomy): Eukaryota > Metazoa > Chordata > Aves > Passeriformes > Furnariidae > Anabacerthia > Anabacerthia variegaticeps. Next base: position 12,830,848 of record JAWWEW010000166.1, on the reverse strand, counting down.
AATGCCCAGTACCTCCCCTCAGGGAGGGGAGTTTCACAATGAGTAATTTCCTCTGTGAGTCATGGGATATTTTTGGAATCTTTGATGGTCTAAGTCCTTGCAGTTGCCTATTGTGCCAGTTCCTAATGGCCCATTAGCAGACATGGCCCCTCAGGCTGGGTGTGAAGGTGCTAATGCCCCCCCGAGCGGAGTTATCACTGTTGAGTCACTGGTGTGAAGACAGAAGCATTCCCGTGCTTTGCAGGATTCTTTAACACCCAGCTTGTAGCCTGAGGGGTCCGGTGTGCCCTGGGCAGCTGCTGCAAATGATCCATTATTGACAGTTCATCAGAAATTACATAAAGGGTATAGAATACACAGTTTTGGTTACACCCACATAGTGATAAACTGGTCCCAGCCAATGTAACTAGGACGGTTGACTTTTTGGCTTTTTAAGGAGAGGATATAAATAATTTTTTGTTTATGGTTCTACCAGATCTGCCATAATTAACAGTGGAAAATAATTTCAGGGAACTGTAGGGAACAAACCTTGTTCTCCCTGTGTCTTTTGGAGAGCATACAGTATCAGTGCATAACAATCATAGTAATAAGTCCCTTTACTGATAATGCAGCTTGTTGTGCACTGCATTGTGTCAAGGAAAATGTTATTTATTGATTGTGGTGATAGTGACAGTGACTAGATCTAAGTCTGATTTACATTGCTGATGAGAATGTATATCCTACAATTCTTAATGTACACTCTGACTTTCATTATATGAGCATGAATTAATACAGAGGCGAAATATGAGACATCATTTTATTGCATATTTTTTCAACATGCAAATGTTCTTTGACTTCTTAGTAAAAATTAACAACTACAAATTCCATTTCATCTATGAACCTTGTTATAGATTGCATTATTCACTCAATTGACTGTAACAGTTAAGACGATTACCATCTGTGATCTAAATATCTGTTTATATTGGAATGCAGAAAGTATTTCATTATTAATGCCATCGTATAAATCCAGCTCTCATTTAGACGACAATCAGTTCACTTTATGACAACCAGAGTATGCTCCAGTTCTTGCTTGTGTTTGATCATTTTGTGTAAGTTGCAGACTCATTTAAAATTTTTCTGAATAAAGCATACAGGTGTGCGCTAGTCTTGCACATTCCTCAGTATATCGTGTGTCCATGATAGCTGTAAAATCATGAACTAAAATATTCATGGCAAGCTTGTGTAAAGGACCGTGAAATATTGTATTTTAATCAAAAGGAAAAAAGCATTTACTTGAAGTAATCATTCATGAATGTGATCTCTGAAAGTTGTGGAGAATGAATAAAGCATTTAAACAAATATTCATACAAACAGGCTTTTTTGAGGTTTTTTTGATACATAAGAACCAACAAGTGGTCTCTAGTGTCAGTCTTATTTCTTCTTTATTTTTAATAAATTTACAAATGCATCTTTGATACTAGATGGATTTTATACTACTATAATTTCCATTTCTGGTTGTCTGCCATACTAAGATTGGTGTAAAAAGAAGTCGAATAAAGTTAGTATGACTTACAGGACATTTCCTGGTCGTTTTTCCTGATACCTTTGCATTATTGCAGAAAACTAAGAGACTGGATAATTGCATATTTTTTGTAGTGGTTGGAGGTCTCTACAGCTGGAAATAGGTGAAGCCAACGGTGTTATGACGTCCTACCAACATCTTTGAGGTTCTCTATGGTGAAAAGCGATGCAGAAAGAAAGAGGGTGCACAGTGATGGATCATCATGCTCATGCCTGAATATTCACTTTGGAGCACAAGCACCTAATAAATGTAAGTTGAGTACTTGGAGTTCCTAGGCTACACTTAAGCTACACTGACATTACCCTTTCATGACTTTCAGGAGTTTGTTTCTGCCATAAGAAATTAAGTCATTTCTCCCCTGAAAGATTTACCAATTCTTTCTTTTTTACAACTCCTGTAACTGCTCATGTTTAGAAAGACGTTGTAACGTAGGTTCAGCATTGTGTGTTCTGTAGTGAGGAAACCTTCCCCTCTAATGAATGCCAGAATTATCACAAAGCTATGCTGCATGAATAATGTATATAGACCAATTAAATGAAACTGTTGTATTAGTTCTCACGGAATGTATCTGGTGGAAACGACAATCTTCTAGGCAACAGTACTGTGTTTTGACACTGGAAGCTAACCACATCTAGCTACTTGTGATGTTTTGAATCCTATTAATTTATACCTTTTGTTTTCAACCAAACAATTATTGTAATTCTAAATTATGAGCGCTTGGATTTATTTCTTTGCATTCCCTAAGGCTGTAAAATACCTTACACTGCCCAATTTCAATGAAGCGTAGAGAGCCTGACTATGTTGGATTCATTTAGGAGATAGAAGCAAAAAGAGTGCAACTGGAAGTTTCTGACTGTGAAGACATGTTGATTTGATATCTCCATTCCAATAAGGGTAACGTCTTGAAAACAATAGGGTCTTAAAATTTTTCACTCAAGTTGCTGCAGTCCTGAGGCTTGGGGAAAACTGTGCCTCTGTGAATATTACTCCACTTCTGTCTGTGAAATGCTAGAGATGTGTAAAGCTGTGTCAGCCATGTCACTAGAAGAGTAAAATGAGCACAAATGCTGAGACAACCACTTCACTGCAGCCTTGCCAGCCCCACTCCAAAAGTGGTACAGAAATAAATCAGTGCTGCCATAGAACTTCCAGTCCTGAGCAGGTAAGTCTGTTCAGCATAGCCTTATTTAACTGTTCAGATCCCCAAACTGCTAGGAACCTGCAACTAGGCTCTTCATGAGCTTAAAACTGATAATCCACAAAATCAATTTGTTCTTTCAAGAAGACATCTTGAGATGAAAAGCTGAAATTCAGCTTGCTTATAATTTTTAAACCACATATGGTGCTTTTAGAACAGCCAATGGGCAGAATATGCCAAGGTGGGATTTTCAAAAGTGCTTAAGGCATTTAGGAGCATAACTGACACTAAAAGTCTAGGGGATTTACACTCTTACACGCTTCTGGCATTTGATTAAAAACATCCAATTTCAGCAGATAGTATTATGGACTGTGACTGGGACTTAGGTTCTGCTGATTCAGCTGTGACCTGCTGTTGTGGACCTGCTGTTTCAGAGCTCTGCAACTCTCATCCTATATTAGCTTCTCTAGGGAGGCATTTTCATTGATCTCTGGAGTTATACCATGCAATGGAAGCCTGTGTCTCCCTCACTTTCTTTTGACAAGATCACCTTTAGGTTGTACAGTTTCATAAAGTGAACTCCATGTCTTAGAATAGGTTTATCATGAATGTCACCTGGACCTGGGCTTTGATTGTGCCATTTGAATAAAGCTACAATTCGCACAAAAATATTGCCTTTCTCTGTGAGATTTCTATGCTTTTATTGCTTTGTTAAAATTAAACTTTTGTTTTCCTCTATGAAATAATTTAATTGCAGCTAACATTTTTCTTTTCATCCTAACATTTTTGTGTCTGAGTCCCATTGCCATACTAATGGTCTGTGGATTGATTCATAGTCATACAGGGAAAAAGATCTCACTTGAGCATTAAGGCAACAGTGAGAAGAAAATGGCATGTAGACTATTTCTCTTTCAGGTCACTATATTGAATTTGGCTCTAGGATTATTGACAGAACCTAATTGTCACATGAGAGTTCTGTCTTGGTCTAAGTGAAACTAGCTTAAGTGACCACTAGCAAAAAACCAACCAAACAAAACAAAACAAAAAACCAAACTAACCCCCCCCCCCAAAAAAAAAACAACAAACCAACCACACAAAAACAAACAAAAAAATGCCCAATAAAACAACTCCTGTGCTGCTCTGAGGATATACTTTATCTTGAAGAGAACTAGTAAGCAACTTGTTTGCGTGTTTTCTTCATTCACACTCCTTGGTGTTTGCGCATTTTAAACCACAAAGCTTTCACTGGAAGTGTTCTCTCCCTCTGACATGTTTGAAAAACATATAGTGCAAAAGTCAGTATCCTATCTAAATTCTGCAGTAATATGAAAATCTGAACATGGGGTTTAGATTTTTTAGGTGTATTGTTCAAACTAACATGTAGTTATTATGTGGCATTGTTTCTATCCCCGCATAGCAATTTCAGCAGTCAGCAGATGATCAGTGTGTGATGTCAATGACTGTTCATGTCAAATTTAGAAGAACTGACCAGGGACTAGAGGTGTTTGCCTGTTTCAGAACATTAACTGAAAACTTCTTTGTGGAATAATTAACTGAATATGGCTGGAATATTGGCTGAGAAACTGAAAAATAGAGGGGGGGAAAGCCAAAAACAAAAGTACATTTTGTTGATATATGTACTTCCTTAATGGAAGTCTGTCATAGGAAATTGGTCAGTCCAGCAATGACACATATTTACATGCTCAGTTTCCTTTGTCCAGATTTTTCATGAAACCGGAAGACTATTTGTTCATAATTTCAACATATTAATTCCAGAAGCAGATTTTATTTCTTCTCAGAACAGCAAAAGATATCATTACTTCACACAGATTGAAAGCAACCAGAAATCAATTGAAGCCCTGCCAAACCTAATGTTGAGGACATAGCTATGACTTGCACTTAAAAGCAGAAGAGTCGCAAAATTTTTGCAAGTGGATCAGAACTCTAGCTTATTTGTCTTCTCCACAACTACCCAGCCTTAAATTAAAAGGATTTCTGTAAACACTAAGATTAAATATTTGAGCTTCATTGTTAATTACAACTTTTGATTAAGCTTTTCCTTGAGGCTGACACCTACAAGATAATTTTATTTATATCTGAAGAAATTTAAAAGGGATGTATAAAATGATTCAGTAACATCAATTACACTATTAAGTCTGCTGGAATTGGCAGGGGAATTCTGGAATCTCTCTTTCTGTAAATATTTTCTAAAACAATGGAGACCAAACAAACTAGTTTCTCAACATTTAGGTGAGTCACTGTGGCACTGCCATCCTTTTAAGAAAAGGGAAACTGGAAGAATTCAGCTGAAGAACTATATTTATTGATTCATTCTCTAAAAAAAAAAAAATAAATAAATAAAATTGTTTTATTCAAAATTAACTTTCTGCAAGTCAGCAATTTGCTATCAAATCATCAAGCTACTCTCTTATTATATTTATTATTATAAAGTATATTACTTTTATGGCTTTTGTCTGGTTGAACACACTAATTTTCCCTGCAAATTTTTTAGTAGCAAAGTCAACAGAAGGGGCTTTATGTTTGGTTTTTTACATTCAAATTCTGTATCATATATTTTGAAAGATATACAGTCAAGCACAAAGCACATGCTTTGGTATATAAACTGTACTATTGCTCCGTATATGGCATGAACATCACATGTTGACATTACTTTCCATTTTTCAAATGTGTGCTTTTATTTTATGTTGACTTCCTTTCACAGTCCACTTTGTCAAAGTGTTCTAACATTGCTTCAGGTGTGCCTATAAATTATTGTTATTGATGTTGCAGCTTTACCAATCAGAAAGAGTTTTTATTTTTCCCCCAATCAACTTTTTTTCAAAAGTCAGAAAAGATGAATATAGTAATTACATGCAATTATTAGAAAGCCTTGTATAAGGAAGGAAGAATTTCACGACTAATAAACAGTGGAACGGGAGCCTTATAGTCTGCTTAATTAATCACTAAACTGTGGAACGACTGCAATTCATATGTCAATCCAGACTCTTTTATGGAAGTGATTTGAATCAATTGCTAATGAAATTGAGAAATTTAGAAGCAGCTTTCTGACTTTCAAGTGACAGGACTCATATTTAACTCAAGAAATGTGACAGTTAATGACAACATAAAAGTACTGTAAATTATTTGCCAGATTATGTGAGAATTACAGCATCAACCTATTAAAATAGCTTGTAGCTGATCAGTCTGAAAATAAACAGTCATAATGACATATTTAGAAATTTGTGATGCTGCTTAAAATATGAGAGAGTCTGTCTGAAATAAATCAAGGACATAATCTTACAAGTACAACAATATTATTTCAAGAATTCTCCTATATTGCCACATAGACAAATATATTCTTACTGCTGTTAAAGCTGTAATCCTTCAGAAACCCTTTATTAATCAATTACTTTAAGCTGCCAAAGTATGTTCATGGCTAATTCTTATTTTTTAATGTAATTAACATTCTTACTCTTACACAGTTATTTGAATTTAAATGATTCTGTTGTTGAATTTGTTTCCTTACTTTACACTTCCAGCCACACTTTAATTAATAAAAACTTCATCCAGATAGAAAGAGACAGTTATTGTGTTAATGGAATATCAGTGGAAAGTGCACTAATCAATAATTAATTTAATTAAGGTGTATATGAGACAATATTGCTATATAATTAACTGAAGACCATGTAACACATGCATATGTAAATTCTCATTAATAAGTTTGTTAGGAGTTTTAGGTCATGCTGCTTTATGGATTTACGTGAGAAGTATAAAATTAAAAGTGTTTTGCTAGAGAGATCCTGAAATACACACTGAATGCAGTTCTGAATGATTTTGACAGTCATGTAACAAATTTTTGAGCAATTGAAGCCACACTAAGAATGAGAGTGTGCTTTCTTAGAGGTAAGAATCTGCAGATTTTTTCTAGCCTTTGAAAGTCAGGCATATAAAAAACCCTATGAGATGAAGTTACATGTGAGAAAAAAATACTCTAGACTTGAAAAAATGTGCCTTAGAAAAGATTATGAATAATGAAAGTATTTTTTTCAATTCCACAGCTAAAGCTGGATCATCCCACTAACAATGCTGTTCAGACATCCTACTTACTAAGGACTGTGTTCTACTAATATTAATGAAGTTATCTCATTTACTCATTGCGAATGATTTTTTATGAGAATTTACCAATGAATATGCTATTTAAAGGTGCCTCTAATTTGATGCATTTGCTCAACTTTTAAATTCCTAATCGTATTCTATCTACTGCATGTTCAGCACAAAAATTTGACTTTATGAAGGACTTTTAAAACTGAGGTACGGACCTGACTCTCAGACTAAGAGTAAGTTAAAACTTCAATATTGTACATTAACAAATGTTAAAAGTTTTACAAAGTGATTGTCATGAAGAATAGTGGTGTTTTTTATAATGGAGTCTGACCATAGCAGATGGAAGATCGAGAGATTCGTGATGATGAATGTCTTCTACAAAGCATGGCCCCTATTCTGAGATCCATGTCAAATTTTTGAGTTAATGTGCATGTTTTCCTCTTTAGGTGAAGCACATTGATAGCTCTTCTATGGTCTTTGTTTATCAGGAGACCTTCAGAAACCAAGGGAGCACACAGTCCTCCTCAAGCATAAATGAGAATGAAATTTTTTTTTACACTTCTATGCAAACACAACTAACACATACAAGCCTGTATCAGTAAATATATGAGCTGAAATAGTTTTAAGGAGATATTTGGAGGCAATTTTAATAGTTCTTCCATTAATTAGCTCAATTCTGCTTTGAAAGGAGAGCATGCCACATCATGTTAAATCTACAGTATTAAATTAGAATAAAATTATTTTTCAAAATAATTTCTATCAATGCAGTATAAAGGCGACATTTATTTTCGTGTCTTAGGGATCATAGTTCTTTCAGAATGAACTGCAAACACATGGTAAGAAATAAAAAAATTGTCATCATGGAGTTTAAAATGAAATTTTAATAATATCTGTTCCCCATTTTGTAACAACTGCATGATATTCCTGTGCCATTTCTTCTACAGTTGAGGTGTGTTTTTAAGTTGAGTTCATGATTCCCTTGTAAGAAGGGAGAGTTTTCAGAAGTTAATTTATCTCTTTCTGAAAGATGTATTTAAGATGTAGGGAGAACTAATTGTCCTCTGTAGCTCTCTTTATGTCTCCGTTTTGGAAAGAGACTAGACAACTAGCTTTCAGTAGCTGGCTAATTTTAAATGGTTTATATTTGGTAAGATTAATTTTCACCTATATTGATGTATAGTCAGTATCCGGTTGAAAATAATTTAAGCTAATAGCAGCTGGACACTTTTCTTAAAGTTATTTAATGTTGATACAATAGCTTGAACAAAAACTTGAAAAGCCTTTATTCTCTGGATTCTGTGAATCAGTACACCCATTAACTATATGATAATTTTTTTTACATGTTTAGCAATGCAGTTTTTTGTATTGGTGTCATAAGGCAATGTTCTATTTAAGCATTCATTAATAACTGTTGTATTTAAAAGGAATGCTATTTACATAGAGACATCATATAGCCACATGCTTATACCATGAAAAGAATGTATAGACCTCCTTTTTTGCGCCTTGTATGAGGAAAGCTTTCTATTTCAAAATGGTGTGTATTAATTATACTTTATTTATTCTTTATAGCTTATTAAAAAATATAGCTGAGCTGTTTTCCCTACAACTGCATTCGACTTTGTTAAATCAGAAGTTTCAAACACAGGTCATGACTTTTCCAGGAAACTGTTAATCACAATTAGATGGATTTCTAAATAGGTTTTCAAAACCTCAGATTCCTATTCAGTTTTTAAGTTATTTCCTTGATATCTAAACCTGTTATTTAAAGCAGTAACACTGGAAACTGCAGTGTCACAATATTATAACCTCACAGCTGAAATTAAAGAGCCAACATAGAGAGCTGTTCCTGCCTGGATTCCTGGCCTCTGCTTGAGCTCATATCAGCTCCTGTAAAACCCAGGTGTGATCTCACAACATGGGACTGTGAAAACCCCATCCAAAACTGAACGCTTTTTCCTTTTATTGGGTCTGCTGAACAACCAGTTCCTCAGCCACAGCCATCTTCTAGCAAATGCAGAGACTCTGGTAAACTTCTGCCTGGGATGTAGAGAGGGAAATCTCCCCAGGTAATTTTCCTCCCAACTTTGAGTCCCAATGGTCTCAGATCCAGTGTTGTCCTCAATATCAAATATTTGCTGCATTTAAAGAATGTAGGTCTCTTGCTCAGCTCTGTTAAACTCCCCAGCTTTCCTATTTGCAGGCCTGCATTCAGTAGTAATTGCAAGTCTTTTACATACAGTTTGATTTTCCTACTTGAAATACAGGCTGTTTCCCTTACAATGTGTTTCAGCATGCTACACATACTGCCTTTGTACAAAAAACAGTTCTTCCTATCTCTACAGAGACACCAGTTTTTGACCACTCATGGCTGTAATGGCCCTCAGTGGGAAAGGGAACTCAGATGTCACCTGAAATTCATCTAATAGTAATTTCAGTACTCTGCCTGAGCTGAATACTTAACGTGCCTGTCACTTTCTCAAAATCACATTTAGCACAGGGAAAATTATGTACACATGTGACTTCCTTACTCCAGGAAGACTAACACATTCAGGGAGTATTGGGCAATTCCTTTCAGAAGCTGGAATGTGGTAGACAGAGACAAGGTACCTCCTCAGCCCATTTTGTTACACATGGGTTACCAATCTTTAACACTGAGCTTGTTCCATTCTTTTTTTGTGACTTCTTCCACCAGCACAATTAAGCTCCCTGTTTGGCATCTTTGGATGTAATGGCTTGTCAGTGATATAAAAAATTATGGGAGGTCTCATTTCCTCTCTAAGGAGCTTAACGGAACCCCCATACCCATCATTTTGTGCAAAACAAAAGTTTATCCACAGTTGAAACCTCACTAACAGTAGTATCTCAAGAACCACATTAAAAAAACATAATGCTTACTATTTTATTAGGAAAAAAATCCCCCCAGGCTGTGATAGGTAAATTGCTTGAGGTTGATATAAGTGAATTGTCTGGACCTCAGCTGAATGTGAAATAATAATACAGTCAGGTATTTTCTACCTGTATGTTTTGGTGTAGATCTTGGAGTTTTATACAGACTCTTTACATTGGGATCTGGTACTGGAGGGTCTAACGTCTGTGGAGATGCAAACATTTTTCCTATTCTTTCTTTGCTGATGTTGGGTCTGAAAACTGAACACTGCAATAACTTTGCTTCCATATCAAAGCAAACTAAACTCATTCTCTGAAATAAAACAAGACAGTGAATCTAGGGCAGTTTATTTTCATGCCTTGTAGCAACTGGAGCAACATACTGCTCTTGTTGACCCGTGTCAGAAAAGACAGGCTTTAGTACCAGTCTTAAGATCTGTTTGTGTTTACTTGTTTCTCATTAAGTTCATGGTATAACTGAAATTCTATAAAAATAGTGACTGGTAGATGGTGTTTTGATATTCCTACCAAAGCAGCTTCCCTGTTCATTTTCGTTTTTCAGGGCTTGATGGTCCGTTTAGGCTATGTTTCTAAACTTGTCCCCCTTTTGCTTCTCATTGCAGGAAGAGTCTCCTCTTTAAAGAATCATACAGAAATGTGAAAAAAAAAAAATATTCAAAGGTACTGGCAACATTGCAAATTGTTCTCATGATGTCACAGAGTTATTTTTATCTTTCTGTAAGTATCTTCTGATAAAGAACTGCAGCATGCCTCATAAGACACTGGTCAGATTAACTTTTTTTAATGTTCATCAACAAAACACAAAAGGGCCTTTCCAATCAGGCCAGCCCATTTAGTTAACACAAATGGATAAATGTCTTTTTGCAACTCCAGCACACAAGAACGTGATGTGGATAGCTCTGTCCGCGCTCCCCATTTGAAGTTCCATTTTCTACTCTGTCTTGGGCAGTTCTGAGAAGACAGGTTTGTTTCCATTTCTGGTGCCAAAGCACTATATGTTAACTGCTCTGTTATGATGCTGCTTAGAGTAAAGATAGGACCAAATATAGATTGCTACCTAGAAATAATTTACCTGTAAGGGCCATGGGAAAAAAAATAAAAATTCTTCAGTTTTCTTACTGTTCAAGCCCAAGGATGGTGACATGACATTAGTCCAATTTACTGAGCATAAAACTAAATTAAGTCAATGCCTGAAGCTTTCCTTGAATATGCCTCAAATTCAGTTCATCTACCATTATTGAAAAGTATCACATTTAAGTCTTAATAATTCTTTACACTAGAGTGCTCTTAATGTCATCATTATTATTATACTTCCCTATTTTCAATATATTAGAGCTGTTAGAATTCAAGTGCAAAAATCAATGGGAAATTTGCATTTGATATAAAATATTCTAATCTATTACAATTAATTTCTTTTCCTGAATTATGTTAATTACCCTCTTCCCCACCTGGGAAGAAACCCCTATTGCATTCTTGACTAGATTTAGATCTAACATCGGTTCCCCAGAGTGCAAATCTTTAATAAAAATTCCATACGTACTCTCTCTTTTCTTCTGTCTTTTATATACGCAACACAGTGAGAAATATTAAATGAAAGGTTTGGTTTGCCCAACATTTTTTGAATACAGAAGACATCTGGTCTTTCGTGAAATAAAAAAAAAATAATACTCCCTCAGTTCTTGCCCATGGGCAATTAAGCTGTACATATGCTACTTCAACATTAAAAGCAGCACTGAAAACCCGTTCATGATTGACTGTTCAACAGTTACATACACATCTAAAGAAATATCTTTGACATGCAGTTTTATTTCATTTATTTCAAGAATTATCTCCCTCTCTTTCTATCTTGAGGAAAACTTCTTATCCCTTTATTGAGAAATTATTTTAGAGAAATGATCAGCTATTGTCTGAGGACATACACTACTGTTAGTAAAAAAATTAATGTTTGTTTTTATTATAACAACAATTCATTTAGTTCCTTGACACCAACATCATGCTCATACATTTTGGCTTTTCCAGACCTATCCTTAAATGTTAGAGCAATAGAGTTTGTCTCACCACCATTTGTACCATTTTATGGAAGTCTTAGTTATCTCTATTTTTCACTTTCTCTTCTACACCAATTTTGCTTACATAAATGATTCTCCCAGTGCATGGTCATGAACTCTGGTCTTTCTGGGACCCTGAAAGAAAAATATATACCAAAGAAAAGTGATCCATTGGAAATAACTATTCGATGTTATTTTGAATAACCTGTAAGAACAGGGCTTTAGCCTAAAGGTTTAGGCTGGTTATATATCTGTCTCTTTGCTCATTTTTAACAGCTTATTTACTTGATTATAAGGTTATCACCACCAACAGAAAAGAGTTGTTAATGCTGGCATCTTTTCAAATGCTAAGTTTCTTCTCAATTGAGGGACAGAAAAACCACAGTCTTTAATATCTTTTTCCCACTGTCTTGCAGTTAATCCTAGTGTAATTTGTTAGGTCTCCTTTGTACACCGGATCCAGAGAAATTTTATAAAAAATGTCACCACATCTCTCACTTTGAAATTTGATTTACAGTTTGATTTCAGTTATGTAAGCAAAATGCAGAACCAAGTGGCTCTTTAGATTGCTGTCAAAAGAGATGTGGAAAGATCTAGTTCTTTAAACATATAGTTTTACTGGAACATGTTTTCTTGATAATTTTTGCTTTTGTAAAACTGTCATATAGGAAGGGTCAGAGGCTAATTAACATAGGAACTATTTTGGCAAGTGAGACTCTTCTAGGTTCAAAGTGGCCCAGTGTCATAGCATACAAATAGTTACGTCATTGATTACAGTGATTATGTAGTTTTGTTCAAACCTCTCACCTCATTTAGTTAATTCTGGAATTCATAGCAATTTTATTTTTGAACAAGGGAAATGATAGCTGATTAACCTACAGGGAGCAGACAGAAATTTCTGGACACTTAACCTGTATTTATGTACTTAAAAGGCATTATACTAGACAAATAGTAAAAGGTTCATTGATTATCAGTTTCTACGTATGTATAGTGCATGTCTCATAAAAATGTGGAAAATTTCTGTCTGCTGCCCAACTGTTTTAAAAGAGCTAGCTAAGACCTCTGTACAGTAAAAGCTGATTTTCAATATCTTTTGAAACCGCAGAAGTTCCAGAGAGCTAGAAGAATGGCCATCATCAGAAAGGGTGAAGAGCATGAAATGCCCTGTCAGGCCCAAGACTGATCCTAGGCAAGATAAAGTTTCTGTTGACATAGGACTTGATTAAATGAAAAGATTGTAGTGCAGATCAGCAGGGTCTTTTTATGGAAAACACTGAGAACAAATGAAAATATACTTTAGAGTAAAATAGTCTGTTTAGCTTACCAGAACATGGCTAAAGAGCTGTCTGATCATCATTTGAAAGTGTACCTACAGGAAACAAGTTTGGTAGATGGTACAAAGTTTCTGACTTCCTTAGAACTTCAGCTCTGATCAGAATAGGTTTTCCTGTGCAGACTAACTGCACAAGTATAATGTGAATCACTGAAAGTGAATTTTGACTACTTTTTAAATGTAATAGCATTTACTCAGACTGCAGTGGATTTTCATAGTGAAAAATTAAAATATTTTCCCAAATGTCCTAGTTCAGTCAAAAATTAGTTGAGAGAAATCTCAGAGAAGGGACTGCAATCAGCGTGGGAATCAGGTGACATTACCAGTATCCAGAAGATGCAAAGGTGAAAGGAGACTGAAAGCAGCAATATTCAGTGATTCAGCCCGGAATTGCTATTGCTCTAAACTCAGAAGGAACAGATTGTGCTTTGGGATTCTTCTTCCCTTCTCATGATAAATTGCATTCTTGAGTTTTCCACTAAATTTTGTTGTGTACTATACATCAATATACTTATTGTCTTGGGCATCAAAAGTTTGAGTGTGTCTTTGTTTCCATACTACACGCACGTGAGCAAAACTCTGTGTGATGGATCATGCTCAATGCCTGTTGTCCAAGCAGTGTCTGGTTTTGAGTTGCCAATCTTATCGTGAAGAAACATGTCTTGTTTAGTTCAGAACCTAGCAGCTTATCTCACCTCTGAGACTGCATATCAACCTGAGGTCTGAAGTGAAATGACTTCAGTGTGATCAGATCAATTTGCTGTGAGAAGCCCACATCACAATATCAGCACACATAACTCAGCTGGCTTTGGCAGCTTGCTCAGGAGAGAGCTGGGCCTACATTTGCAGGAGCACTGAATTATTTCTTCTCTCTGGAGATGGAGAGTCAGAAAAGATCCCTTCAGGTCAGGGTTGAGATTCATAAGGAAGCCAGCATTGAGAGAGCTAAATTTTACTTCAGTATGCTCAGTGTTCAACACTTTTCAAGGCTAAAACAGTGAAGGTCAAGAGGCTAAAAACAGATGATCTCAGAAATTAATGTGACACATCCAAGTGGTGCATGTAGCTTCCTTAATAATTGTTTTCTCTTAAATTAGAGTCCTTTCCTTTCTTAGAAAATAGTAGCATTTACTCTGTGATTATCCAGAGACGTTGATCAGCTCAAGTTTTGTTTTGATTTTCCTTTTTAGATACAAATATATTGCCCTTCACAGACTTATTTTATGATAAAGACATGCTTGACTATTTTTGACATTTAGCATGCATATAGCAATAGAGGTAATATATTGTTTTCCTTTATTACTGACAATCAGATTTCACTTTCCTTTCTGTAACATGAAAAGTAGCTTTAGGAGTACATCTGTCAAAATATTTACCTTCTAGGCCACCAAATATAATGTCAGTATCTGCTTAGTATTTTAATTTCTATTTTATCTATTCCAGAGCAAAACAGATGGCAGTAAGACCGTACATTATGCATCTCAAAAGTTAGAATAAAATAATAGTTTTGGTCTGGGGGTGTAGTGGTTTTGGTTTAGGCCCTTCCTGGTAACTGGGTCATAATTAGGGAAGTATTCCATCTCATTTCTTTATGTAAGCAAAGATATAAAGAGGGGGAGTCGGAAGTCAGGGGGGCAGTCCTTCTTCCAGCGGTGTTGGAGGGCAGAGGA
>JAWWEW010000166.1:12781622-12808460 GCA_035583185.1 Anabacerthia variegaticeps | reverse complement strand
TGAAAAATTAGTATTGTCTGAATACACAATATGAAGTGATTTCCCCCCCCCCCCCCCCAATATTTCTAAATGTATAATTATTTGCACCAGTTTTACTGATTCCATTGGTAAGGAAATACTTGAGCCACAAGTTCCCAAAAATTCTGTCAGAACTGATTGACAATTGATGCTTTGGAGTCTAAGTTAATGTTTATTTTACTACCATGGATGTTTGATACCTAAGAGGAGCAGTTCCATATTTAGACTGAAGACAAAAAGAATTTCTGGGTATCAAAGTCTGGCACATTCATTCTCTTAGACAGCCCACACACTGTCTCACCAGGAGCTGGTGCAGTGGGAGTTCCAACCATACCCTGTATCCATGGCTCAGAACTCTGAAATAGATATGTGGTAAGGAAAATGGTTAGAATGAAGCTCTGCTGAATAGCATCTCCAGAATGCACTAGGAACAGTTATTAGACCTTCTCAAAGAGCAAATTGAAACCTGTAAGAAGAAAGACACTGACTGCTGAATTAATTCAAGTTTTTAAACTTTATGAGAAAAGTGTATAGGGTCCCTTGGCAATAACCCCAGAGAACTCAGTCTTCCCTTCAGGCCACCAAGAACATGTTTCTTTGACATGCTGAAATAGAAATCAAGGCTTTCCTGTCTCAAAGCTTGTAGTTCATGAACTTCAGTACCATGAAATGCAAAGAATGGGCCAAGTAAAATGTGAGGACACTGAGTCCAGGAACTCTCACTTATATTGTCCTAGATCTTTTGAGTCCTGGATGCACAAAACCAGCCAAATCAAAACTGAATCAAATGCTTGCTGAGGCTGAAGGTCAGCAGATGTGGCTTTATATGTCATCTGTGATACCAGTGCAGCCAGAGCACCCTGTATGCTGACCAAATGCTACAGCTTCCTCTGTTCCCATCCCTCAGACATAGCATGGGATGGCAAGGTATGACTACCAACCTTTCACATGTTTCCAATGGCTGTCTCAGTCCTGAAGTGATTGATGAAGAAGCTGTGGGAGTCTCTGCTAGTATTCTACCGAGGCAGGTGGCGGGGGGGGGGGGCTGGGTGGAAAGGCAGCCCTTGTTTCCCTGCTCACTGTGATGTCTGTGTCAACTATCAGATGCAATGAATAGGAAGTTCTATAAAGCTTTTCATCTATACATTTTCCCTGAGGTTCACCACTCATTGATATTTCTCCCAAGGTTACTTGAGCAATCTCTTGCCTTCAGTCATCTTTTTTTGTACAAACCCAGACACTGTGTAGAGAAGATGCCGGACAAATAATGACATATGTAAAGTCACCACCATTGAGGAGCCTCATGAAACTGATCAGTCCAAACTGCATTACCTCTGTTACGTGAACTCTGTCTGAGCAGTGCAGTTCAATGCTAGAAACTGCTCACTAGAAACAGAAAACTTTCCAGGCAAATGGTGCTTATGTCAGTTGAGGGTCCAGAAAAAGAAGCTGGTGATCTGCACAGGAGTGCATTCTTTTGTTAAGCAATATAAAACAAATATGCACGCATAAAAGCTTACAAATAGTTTTAATTTCTCCAAATTTAAAAATAAATTTCACTTCTGTAGATATTAGATGCACTTGCAGAAGAGCAAATGTCTTTTACTGAAGGCCATGAATAAGTACCTTTTTTCCTCATCCAAGTAGTTTAATATCAAAACTATTAAGTGTTTGTTTTTTTTAAAATCAAAACGTGTTGTAAAATACTAATGCTTGTGGCTTTGGATAAGTTTGTAATAAGCTTCTGTAAAAAAGTGGTTGAATTTTGTCTAATTTTACATCAATGGCAAACCAGAAAAAGAGATTCCTGAATATATTTTGCGGGAGAGTAAACATTCATTGAATTCATTACACATTCGTTAGCATTCTTTAGATACCTTTGCTGGAACATTATTCACACCATCTAAAGGCACTATGCTGACTATGTGACTGAAACTTTAGATAGGTTATAGAGAAAACAATGGCTTTTTGTTACTTTTTTTGACCAAATATGAACAAACTTCTGTTAAACTTCAGGGAAATTACATCTCAGATCTCTGGGACCATTCTGTAGTTCTGCATCGTTCCAAAAGGTTTATAGAGATTTGTTTAGGTTAACTTGATAGGGCATACACAGGACAGTAGCAAGTGTGCTCTCAGGTTCTTGCTGGGGCAAAATGATCATGAAGGAGCAGATCCTGGTCCACCCGGATGTCTTCTTTAATTTAGCATGGCAAATCCAAAATACTGGTAAAGAATAGTCAGCCTTCATAGGCATAAGATATCAGTTATTTTAAAAATAACTTTATTTCTCTAATTTGCACTGAAAGAAAAAGCAATGCTTTTTTGAGAAAAATATTACAGAATAAGTTTCAGTATGGCAGAGTTCAACCTGAGGCAGAAACAGTACTCTAAACTTTCTATCCTACTTTATATTTTTCTCTTGTATGTCTGCAGTAACTATACGTTGTAGCTCCCAGGTTATGACCTTGTAGGACCATGAAGAATGAAGGACAATTTTTGCCCCACGGGGTTTGAAGGAGTTGTATAAATATCTAGTGTTTATTTTTGCAGTTATTCATACACTGCCATGGAGGTGATACTGCTGATCTGACTGGTTGGAGAAAACAAAAAATTTACTCTCCTCTAACAAAAAAAATATGGAAGAGTAAAATATGACATATGAAAATATTATGAATATAATATTAATATAATGGATGAAAATAATATGACTATAAATATGAAAGAGTCCAAGCACTTTCTACCTGAACAGAGGGAGCTGTGACACATTACAGTTTCAGAAGTACACGTTTTGATAATCTTCTGCCTTGAAAGATAGAGGTCCTTTAATGACTAAAATCCTTTCTACTTATAACTTTATTAATGTTCTCTTTTAACACACCATTTTTGCAGTATAAGATATTTTTAATGACAATGAAACATATATGCAATGTTTATGATCTGATTTAATGCCATTTTTAAATGAGAAAGTTATTAAAAGATGAATCATGTTGTGGCTAATAAAAACTGAGAGGAATCGCAGAGGCAAGGGCCCAGTCAGAAAGCTGTGACTCTTTAATATAGAAATATTCACTGTGAGATGTTATTAAAGGGATCACATGGACTGAGGCCTGCACACAAGATATGAGATTCAAACTCGATGCACACGATATGTATGACGGCATTTGCATTTGAGTCCTACATAAAAACAGTATCTTAGAATGCTTCAAGGAATGGAGGACAACATATTGACTACAGCACAATGAATGAGTTTCAAATCAGTAAATTGCCATTTGTATGTATTACAGAACCTTTATACAGAGGATATCTAAGCAGTAGGTTCTGTGATATGTAGCACACCTGTGAGAGCAGCCGAACCTAGTTTGGGATTTGAAAGCCATAGAGATATGCTCTGGGACATATGGGTGGAGCAAGGAGGAGAGAAGAATAGGAAACTGAAGTAGACAAGAGTCCTTTGAGCTCTCTCATAAATTTTGTAGCTTCAGGTAGTACCTGGGAGTTTTACCATAGAGGCAGTATGCACCAGTAGAGAAGAAAGCTAAGGGGAAAGGAGGGTGGGTGTGCACCAAGAGGGAAAAGATTTTTGGTTTTTATGCATAGGTCCATCAAAACCTGGCAGTCTGTAGTTATGGGAAAGATGCATAATATGATAAAGCTTGGTAACCAGCATGTGTGATTGAACAAACCAATGAAGAGATAACGTTTGAAAGCTTTACAGCTTGGAAAGCTGTTAGCAAGCTGGTGTCCCCTTCATCATTTTTAATTTTACTTTTACTGCCCTTCATTTGCTTTGACGGGTTGATGTTGCCATGGTGCAGTTGAAATTCTCATAAAAGTGCTGTTACCCTTTCAAGATGGCTATTTTTTTCCTAGGGTTTATACCACATTTTATAGTTATGTCAGAAGGTTTGCTTGGTTTATGAATTCTCTAAGCTCTGAGACTGCTCTAAAAATTCTAGGTTGCAGTTCAGCTTTTGCCGTTTAATTTGTGAGATTTAACAACTGCTACATCAGTGTGTTATCTCCCTACATAATTAGAAAAACATTTTAAATGTATCCTTTTGTTAATACAGGTAAATGAAATTATTCCTTGTCCCTCACCTTTTTGTTCTCTACTTCCTTTAACAACAGCAGCAAAGCATTTTTTTCTGTCTAAAGCCATGTGTTTCCTTTTCATACTATCTCCCAACTTTTAAATGATTTCTCTCATGTAAGAAAATAATTTTAATAGCTCTTTCTGATTCCTCTGAAATACCATACCCAGTGTTCATAGTGGTCCTCTCACGCTTGCAGTGGAAATTGATTCATATCAGATGTGAATTGGTCCCTTGACACTTTTGCAATCACAGTCAATTTCTCCTTTACTTGCTCTGTACCAATTCAAGTCAAGGATCTATAGAGTGAAACTTGTCGATAGTGTTGTGAGTTAAACTTTTTGCAAGAAGGTTTTTAAAATGAGCATACACATATTGATAAACATGAAAACCTGTTAGTCATTAAGAACTGTCCTATATGACCCTGACTTAGTGTGAAAAAGAGACCAACTTCACAGTTTGAGTGAAACTTTGGAGTGGGAGAAGACAGAAAGGGCCAGGAGAGACTTTTATAGACTTTAGTGTAAAGTCTAGAAAAATTGTTTAAGAAAGATATATCTTGTAAGGGCAACTCATGAGATTGGTTCATTAATTATAATTTCTCTGTTGTTTTGGAAAAAGAGACTTTAATAGCTGCACAGCAGCTGTATTTGATAATAATACTGATGTTAAAAGAGGGCAGGAAAGTTTCAGACAAAACTCCATTGAATTGATATTTATTGCCTTCAGCAAGCAGCATCTGGACACAACTTTAAAAAAAAATCAAGATCTAATTTGGTTCAATTTTTGGTACTAACAGAAAATTAAATGAGCAAACAATATTTAAATGCCAAATAAGAGTCAACAAGCAAAAAGAATAAAACCCAGAATTGGCATCTTACACATACAGAAGATGTATCAGATACATCGGTTCTACTAAGTACCTTGCTGGAACATTGTGTTGAAGACCAACAATTTGGCATAATTTGATGATGCTTTGGTAAAAAACTAAATAAAATCTTAGGTATTTACACCTTGGGAGAACTACACTGTATTATGTGTAGTCCAGCTCTAACAGGAACAGCTATTATTAATCACCCTTGCCAGAGTTCCATACAGTTCCATATGGTTATTTTATTTTAGCTGAATGACAGTTTAAATGTCATTGTAATCATGATTTGTCCTGAAAACTGTATCATTTTGTTTTGGTCTCTTGTTAAATACTTTCACTCTTAATTGCCTTTTCATTCAGCCAGGAGACTTACGAGGGCAACCACAACACAACTGAAAAACCATTCATTGTATCAGTCACAGACTCTCATAATGGAGCACCTTAATAAGAGCAAGTTCTGTACTTCTGGAAGGCACAAGATAAATTAGGTTCATAGTCCATTATTTGAACAAGGGTATCTGACTTATGGCAAATCTATCTGAAAGAGTATTGTAGAATTGTATTTTATCTTTAAGAAATGTGTTTTCTAAATGTAAGATATTTACTTCTGTTGCAGTAAAGGATTTAAACAGAAGAATTTCTTTCTAATGTTTGTTGCATCATACTAGAATGATGAGGTAGAACAGAGCTATACATCAAACAACCAATGTGAACAACTTAGCATTGTATTTTATTTCAGGAGAGAAGGCACAGAATGCCAAATGGTTTTGCCAAGAGCACAATTTCTTCCTTATTTACCAAGCTATATATACGATGAAGAGGGTGACAGCATTCTTAAACTTTTTCTACTGCTGAAATTTATGGATGCACACATTTCTTTTTTCTTTTCTGAAGAACATCACAATGGTAGAGCTGGAGACTGTGTTTCTCTAGCTCTGTAGAACCACCCTAATATAAAGGGAAGCAAGGCCAGGTTTGCTGGATTTTTCTGTAGGTGCCCTATTAGTATGTTCTCTTGATGTCAGATATAGAGCTGAGAATGGGTGAAAAGAGAACTCTGCCTCTTTTCCAATGCCTGGGGTTTGATTGGGGTTTTTTTGGCTTTTTCTTGCCATATGGTAACAATTAACAAGTACCAGAGGTAATATTTTCTCTGCTGATCATTTTCTAGTGAGAAGTCTTCTACTTTAAGCATTGAAATGACACCAAGAATTCATTTTTTAGGTGCTTGTCAGCTATCATCAGACAACCACTGGGTTTTAGTATGACCTGGAAGGGATTCAAACTTATGGTTTAACATTTAAGAAATATTATAATGCACTGGAACTTCCTGTACTTCCCTTTGGTTTTGGCTCAGATAACACGATCAGATTCAATCTTCTTATGCAAATACTTGCTTCTACTTTTTAGCCCAAGTGTCAAGAGGTCAGCCAATCCTTTCTTGGTATTTCTTGATTGACAACTAGATATGCATAAGATTTGAGTATCACAGCATTGGTTGAATGTAGGGCAAGCTTTGCTAGGTTTAGTCATCTGTGCTACATGCCCATGGATGCTGATGTAGTGGGCCTGTAATTGAGGAGATTTATTCACTGGAAATAATGTCAGATAGTGTTTATTTGTTTGAGTCAATATATACTTCTCTGTGCTGAGTCAGTGATAGAGATTTTAGGGATGAACAGTGTTCAGAAGTATGAAAGTTTGTTTTGCGTGATGTTGCTAGGCTGCTCTAAATGAAGGGCAGGTTAATCCAAACAGTATATACAAGGAAATTATCTTGTTTCATTTTTAAATCCAGAGGTTTTACATTTCTGAATCCTTGGATAGTAATTTTGTTCTCTGCTTTTCCTCTTCAGCCCCTATTGGATTTTGAAGCTTCCACACCTGTTTTTATATCCAAGGCTTCCAAAGATTGGAGTTTGGGGATCCTGGGAGTGTTTCTGGTGGAGACTTTTTCTTGAAGGAAATTTATCATGAATAGTGGGGTGGATTCTGGTGCAGCTGAAGTGTCTGATACCAAGGCAAATGACATTGGTTAAAAGTGATGGCCATGAAATGCAAGTACATTGCAAATCACTCAGCTGCAGAGTCTTGGAATAAAAGCACTGCAGGGCTGATGTATGGACTGATGTTGCCATTTAATGTGGTTTCCCAGCAAACCTTTCATAAAATTCATTACTGTAGCTGACCTCTGTTACTGTGTTCCTCTTAGGAAAAAAAAAAAAAAGGCTATAACCCAGCTCTCTACAGCAGTGCACTGAAAAGTGATGTGTGATGTGAAGCAAGGTGAGGGGAATCATGTTCACTTCACCACAGACACTAAAGGTGAGCCTGTAGTCAAGCAGTTGATTAAATGTCACAGCATATTTGACAGTCTTCCAGGCTGACAGGGTTCTATTCTGACCAGAACTAGGAGACTGATTCAAATCACATTTTCTACCAGCTTTACTCCATTACCAGTGATGCTTTACAGCTATGAAAGTAAAAGCAGAATCAGCCATCAACTGCCAGCAGCTAACACACAGCTTCTTTACGTTATAGTTACCACAAAATATGAGACAAGATACTGCTTACAGTCTTTTGCTCTTTTATTAGATATATTTATTTGGTTTCTGCTTTATGCGTGGCTGTGGGTGCTGACTTTTCCTGAAATTGGCAATTCTGGCCTGCCCTAGAAAGTCCTGGGTCCTTGTGTAAAAACTGGTGTAGTTTTCACTCCCACTATAGTTTACAGTCAAGGCACAGTTGCTGATGCTGTATGTTAAGTTGCCACAACAACTGAATGTATTTGAGAGCCACAGCAAGTTGAATCTGAGGCAAAAGGTCTGGCTGACATGGTCATGTCTGAGCCACCTCCAGAGAGGGCAGAAAATGTAATAGTAGAGGTACTCAGGTACCATGAAAATGTGAAAAGAGGCGAACAGTGTTTAACCAAACAGATAGTGTACTTAAAAGGGAAGGGAGACTGATGATGAGGAAGGATTTTTTTTCTTCTGTCCTCTGTGTAAAGTGGTGAATCAAAATCCACCTCATTCCAACTTTCCTGACTTTTAAATTCCCACCCTTCTCAATGTAGCTCCTTTAAATTGTGAGAGCTGAGAAGGCATTAGTCTTTCATATGTAAGATTAATTCAATACTTTGGGAAATGAAAAAAATTAACAGTTGCTGCAAGTGCACACTTTTGTCACTATCACCAACTAAAACAAATTTAGTCCTTCCATTTGCTCAGATCAAGTCAATAAACAAATATGAACATAGTGCTTTTGTATGCATGTGAATCTCTACCCTTCTGGTGAAAAGTATTTGTGAATACAAATTGAGAGCACTATGTGTCTCCAGATCACCTGTGTGATCTTGATACACTATCTATCAGTAGATGCTGTGTTGTATATGCTTCTCTAGGAGAGTGATATATTAGTCTCTAAAGCTCTGTGGCACAGTTGAGACAATTGTGTGCTTGTCCCTAACTCCACCCTGTCTCTTCCCCTGTGTTTGTGTGTGCCTCTGTACCTAATAAGGGAGGTATGACTGGAAGATGTAGAAAAGAGTTCTGTGATGATGAAATAATGACGTAGGGTTTACTTGTTGAACAATGTGCTGAAAGTTTTCAAATTAGCAATCAAAACTATCCTCTCAATAGGGCTTTGGTAATGTGGTGGAAACTGCAAGTTAGAGCTTCCACAATTCCATCCAATTTCTAGCCCAAACAAGCTGTATGTATAGTAATACAGTGCAAGAGTGTAAAAAAATTTACAATATAATTATTTTTTTTTATTCTAGTTCTCTCTGAGCTATATAGTCCCTGCCTGTTTTTTTATTTACTCAATAGCTATTCTTGTTTTGTAGTTATTTCCTTTAGATTGTAGCTCTAAGGTCAGTCTAAGGACAAGATGTTTCTTCCAGAGACGAGTTGAGAACAGTAACAAGTAGGCTTTGTAAATGCTTGTTTCTTCTTTGTCAGTCTGAAAACTGGGCTTGATAAGAAAAAATGTCTCCTTCAGCTCAAGATTTATGTCCTAAATTCAGATTTTGAGTTTGACATCACTCCTTTGATGCCTTTGGGTAAATTACAATAGAGTAGTTACAAGGTGATCTTGGATCATGCCTATGAAAGTTGTAATTCTCCAGGCTGAGAATGATTTTTGTAGCCACTAAAACATAGAGGACAGGATTAGTTTGTTTGCCCTTTTATCTCTCCTTTTGCTAGATTATTCTTTCCAGTAAGTTCATGTCATTGTTTTCTATTTTTAAAATACTGTCTTGATTCATAGACAGTGTTACGGACCTTGCATCACACTGGAATAATCTGTGCATTTCTAGGACATTAATACAAGTGTAGTAGTTATGGCTACTATTCTAAATATTTGCTCTGTGAGGGCAGAGGATTTTAACATCCAGACAGAAAAATTGATTAATGGAAATGGAAAGAGTAGTTGTAGTAGTACTACACTCTGTTCCTCTTTCTCTTTCTTCTTCTGGACAGTATAAATGTTCTGGTGATACTAAATGCCTTCATTCATAAGCAAGTACAATAAAGATTAGTCTTTAATTATTTCTGGCATATGTCCTTTAAATTGAAAGCCTGTAAACCACAATGGGCAAAGGGTAATATGTCTTAACAGGTTACACCTCCCAAAGGATTTGTTGATTGACATCAAAATTGGTTCCCCTCCCCCTCTTCTGACTGACAGAATGGCAGGTGTGAAGTGATGGCAGTGTGCTGTAATAATGTGTCAAAAGACCTTAAATCAAGACTAATGTGGTTTCAAAGGTAAGTTCCCAAACGTTTGTATGGCAGAAAATGGAACTGTAGGGCAGATTCATCTTGGGACTATTATATCTTTGCAATTTTTAAAAGCGCTTTTTACTTAAGGTCCTTGGCTGATTACAGAGAAGAGGTTTTAGGACGAAGTTATGGTGGGGAGAAAAACATTTCTATGCTCACTACTACTACAAATTTATGTCTAGTGGGTTGTTTTGTTTTGATTTTTTTAAAGTAGTTTTAGTATATCCAGACTGTATCCGTAATCCAGAACCTGAAATAGATAAGAATATGCTTTTGCAGCAGCTACTGATGGTCACTCCCGTGGACAAAACTCAACATTTAATGCCTGAAGAAACAGTAGAAGGCAGCAAGCATAAAGAAGGTTGAATACAGAAAGTCTCAGTTAAGCTACCTCTGATGTGCGGTCGATACGGAATTTTCTGACCTAGAGAGAAACTGAACTTAAAGTTGAAAGGATGATGTGTCATTAGATCTCCATTTTATTATACAAGAATAAGTCTTTGCATGCTTTAAATAAAAAATTGAACTAAACAGCGCAGAAGTTCAAGTCCAGTCAAACAGTGATACCAAAACCCCAGAGACTCTGCATAAGGAGTCCAGCAATAGTTTGAAGTCTGCCCACAGGGTTAGGTAGATCTTTTCTGACCTTCCCAAAGTTTCAGATCAGGGCCTTTTTCCTCAGTCCCTGTATTTGAGGGTACTTGAGTGGAGTACTTGAGAGTACCAAATGCAAAGTTGTGTGTGCAAAACCAAAAATGCTTTTACATCTTGTTACAATGTCTCTTAAGAGATTTTTGCTTTTGTTGTACAGGGTTAGTCAGAATGTTATGAATTTTAATGAGGGGAAAAATGGAAATCCTGTTGATTATTTCTCTTCTTGGGAAAGCAGTTTTTGTGCATTAAAGCTGTGGGGCATTTTAAGATAATCATTATGCAGAGAACTTCATGCTGAAAATTTGTAGAAAACCTGCAGCGGAAATTTAGGAATTGTCCATAAAAGTAAAATCTTTTCTGTATTAAAAATGCAAATATGTATTATTTATATGCATAAACAAACAGGCAAATTGCTTTAGTATAGGTAGAAGGCATGGGTTTAGAAAGACATAGATTTTTCGTTTTAATTTAACGACTCAGAATTTACACAAGATTCTTATGCTGGATGGAAAGCCACCACTGTTTCACAAATGGTGGTGGAACTCATGCTGAAATGTGCTGGCCAGCACAATTCCCTTGGAACTGAACAACTTACAGTAATATTATGTCAGTGTGAGGGGTATATGATGATTAAATTAGAAATTCTAGAGTATGAAAACTCAAACTCAGATTATCTCTTTAGCCCTAACAACACTCACTATAGGTAAGAGATGGAAGGACAAGTAGGAGAAACCTCCAATAATTCATCATGTGCATTCCTGATGTGTGAGAAAAGAGAGTTTAGGATATCAGGGCTCTCTAAATAAACTAAACAGAAGACAAAATAATTTAATATCTTTACTTATCTGTGGTCTCTTGTTTCAGTCTTAATCTGCTCAGTGGCAATTAGATAGGACAAGAGGCACAGGACACCTCTGTACCTCTGTAAAATTCCCCATCCCATGAGGATTTTCAGTTTTATGGAAGAAGTTCCTCAGCACATTATGGTCCCCTGGCCCATAATCATGGTCCAGGAGCAAAATCTGATTCACAGAGTTGATTTTCAAGTTAGGCTGTTCAAATATGTCTACAATCAACAAATGATGAGCACCAGCACAGAAATGTACAGTCAGTACACTATACACACGATTGAAATGGTAGTACACTGGTAAAGGCTGTGGAAGAAGGAGGATTAATTTTCACCATCAAAACATTTAAACTAAAAAATGGGGTTTGAGAACTTTTTTCTTTTCATTTTTTTCCCTTTTTTTTTATTTATATTTTTTACTAAGTCCTCCTTGCCATGTTTGTGAAATAGCAATAACAATTGCAAAGAATAAATCCGTTCTAAAAAATTTGCCTTTCTTTTTACCCAAAGGAAGTTGTTTCCCTTCTTTTTTAATCCATGGAGGTAGAGCTGAGAGCTGGCTATTTTGTTTGATTGTCCACTTTTATATATAAAGCACTGTGAAAACATAACTGTAGTGAACTCTCAACCCTCCACCCAGGCAGCCATTATAGAAAATGTTTCCATTGGAAAAGATGGTAAAATATGACAGTATTCCTAAATCTCATTTTTTTCTCTGAAGCATTGCCTAACCTTCAGGCAATAAATTTCTCTGAACTCACTGAAGTGAGAAATGGCCCCTTTTAATAAGGCTTTTAACTATACATCTTAATGAAACTTAAACAAATGGTGTCCCTGCCACTATGTTGGTTGCATGTGTGTTAATGTATACTATGTAAGAAGAATAAATATTTTTCATATTTAGAGATTTACTGCTCTATGGTAATTTTCAAACAGCAGTGGAAAAGAAACAGATGATTCTTTCTATTTAAAAACTGAAGTTTGCCAGCTTTCTTCTTTATCTGAATAATGGCCACCAGGAGGGGCTTCACAGCAGCTTAGATCCAGAAAATATGTGCATTTGCCTACAAGGACAGAGTGTGCATTATAAGGTCCATTTATCTTTATTTGACTCATTTATTTGCTTGTTTCTTTCTTTCCTTCTTTCCTTAAAAACAACTCACATCTCTGACCCGTGACAGTGGCTAACCTGTGCTGTAGGCTGTACAAACAGAAATTTCTTACATCCAGGCCTCCTTGACTTTGCATAAGTTAAAGCACTGCATGCTACTCTTGTCCCCCCTCCTTTCTAATTTTAGTGAATTTTGTGCTTTACAGAATCAGGCTGTTTCAAATATGAATAAATCTGTATGTCAAACCCACCCTTTTCTCCCCAAATATAAATCTGAATACGAGTGTCAGGACCCGTGCACATGCCTAGTTTCTGTATGAGAGCATTCTGCCTATCTGGAGAAGTGATTTGACTTCTCTGTATTGCATTAGACCACTGTCATTAATGACAGAGGTGTCATTTTGATGTGATCTGTGAGGCAGTAGAAGCTTTGAAGTTGAAAGACATAACAGACATGGATAAATTGTGCTCTGAGTATGCTGCTATTGCACCATTATTGCTGGCAATTATTTCACCGAGTGACACATCTGATAAAAAGTCATCCGCCTTTCTATGGAAAGAAACCACAGTTCACTGAAGCACATGGTAGATCTGTCGATTTTAGAGTGTGACAAAAAGCTCATTAGTTTTGGCCCCATCATTCTGCACCAATCGTAAACTCTTCTGCATTGTTTCCCCCCATCTTCATGTTTTCAGTTGATTTCCTTTCCTGATCTTGCTCTCTTGCTTTTCTGTTTTAATGTTTGGCCATTTGCTCTTCTGCGTATGACTTTCTCCAACACACCCATTCCAAATGCTGTGCTTAATATGTCTCCCTCATCTCTTATCCTTTCCTTAACTGTCTAGAATGTTTATTTCTCTGTGCAGATAAATGGAGCAGGAGGTTCACAACTTTTTCTTTTTTTTTTTTCAGATCTGCAGAGCATGTGAAATATAACTTCTCCAAATAAATGGCAGCAGATTCTAGGTAATTAAATTTCAGGTTAACTTTAAGTTAAATATGGAATACAGATTTGCTCCTTCAGCTATGCCCCATGGGCTGATTTCTTAAGTGGATTCATATTGCAGGGCTAGTACCAACCCTTCAATACACTGTGTGAACAAGAAAAAGCTAAATGGAACTGCATTTTTAAGCATGAAAGGTAATAGGATGAGATAAAAGGCCATAATTTATCATCAGAACTTTTTACCTAACTAGCAAAAAAAAATAAATTACATTACAGTGAATATATATAAAGAGAATAATTACATTGCTAAAGGAGTTCCTTCTCACATTAAAAGATTCTGGGCAAATGGCTCTGGAGCACAAGTTTGAAGAAGAAAGGCATGGAAAGTACAGACAGAGGTTTTAGAGGTTCTTCCTATTTCTAAGCTGAAAAACAACTTTGTTAAAACACAAGCTCATGTTCTGTGCTTCAGTTATTTTATTTTCCTGGACAGAGGAACTGTAAAAGAAAGTGGCCTCCTTACAAAAAGGTCTTTCATCACAGTATGTCAGAAATGGTCTTCCATAACAGAATCACAGAATGTGTGATATAGATTCATTCCACCTAAACTGAACCATCTCAGATACCCAGTTACACTAGGCTCCCTTCATAGACAATCTAGACTAATAATCATGTTCAAAGGCAGCTTTTTTTAAGTAACTGGTGTTTGCTGGAAGGAGTATGATCCACATAATTACTACACATGCTAAAGGTATTGTGAAATAATAAGCATGGTCTGTGAAACTTGGCCAGAGCAATAGGTCACTGTCCAATGTCATCTTTACCAGGGTTCTGTTACTCTGTCAGGACAATCTAAATCTTCAGAGTCTTACAGACAGTATTATTTTTGCTCTAAATTAATGGCCTCAGTCTAATCCTTATAATTATGTCTTCATGGCATTTACAGCCAGGAGACAGGTGATTTAACTGGCTAGAGAGTCTCAGTCCCACTTGGAATAGGCCTCCAGGTCAGAGGTGTATTAATGAGAGAACTGCTAGAGGATGATGAGCTGATCCTGCAGCCACCAACAGCACTGAATTGACTACAAGGAACTCCATAGAAAATAACTTCCAGCTACTAACTGTGCAAATCATACTGCAGATACAGCTGTTATCATGGCTGCAAGTACTCCTGTTTGCTTCTGGAGGAGACTGAGGTGCTTGTATCAAAACCCAGACCAGTATAAATTCCCCAGTGGTCACTGTGTAGCACACCACAATATTTGAAAGGGACAGGAATCAAGTTTACATCAATTTCTTCCAGGATGTGTATCCTGTGCCAGCAGACGTGGAAAAGATACTGTTTTGTAGAGGGCTCCTCTGATTAGTATTTTTGATGTGTATCCTAGTGGTAGGAAGTAGTAATAATAATAATGTTAGAACTACCACATATGACTAAGCTACATGTTATAGGGGATAAAACTAAGCCTGTTCAGTTGCTAGTACCAGTACTATTTGCATTTGAAAAGCAGCTATAGTTAGGCATGTCATATACCAACCTTTTTCACTCTGGAAGGGATCTCCAGGCATGCCTTGGGTATTTCTAACAAAAGTGAGTTAAAAACGTATTTTATAACAAGTGTAGATTTTGTAGAGACAGTTTTGATTTCTTAGTTGCAGGCAAAGGGCACGAAGGCAAAAATTGAAGAAATAATATGAACCAGCAAGGGCAATAATCCTTTACCTGGAGTTTCTCCTGCACCTGAAAAACAATTGATTCATTCTGTGCAGAGCAATGCTTTTCAGTGAGATTTGACAAGTCAAAGCAGTGTTATGAAGACCAGACTCCTGATTTCCCTACAAAACACTCTGTAGACATTTAAGCACACATGAACAGAACTATTTCTTAAAAGTCCAGCTACCACAAATTGAATCTAATGGCTGTAAGAGGTTTCATTGCTTGGTGCTATGATCTTCTCTGCTACTTCTTTGGACAGAGTCCAAGTAGGAAAAAGCATCTGGCATCTGCAGAACCTAAAATGCTAAAGTAACGTATCCTTGCGAAATTGGTCCAACACTGCAAGGAAAGATGAATTCTGAAGAAATTGGTAAATTTAGAAGGGACTTTTTTTTCACACTTGCCATCCATGCAAATTTCTACCCATCTCCAAATCCCTTCTTAGTAAACCTCTCCAGCTCAACTGTCACAGGTAATTGTCTACATACCTAAGCATCTTTTATCCTTCTTCCAAATTTCCCAGTCAGTGCATGATTTGTTAAATAATGTGATAATTTTAATAATCTGCTAAGACTTGATTCTCTAAAATACTGTTTCTCAAGAAGCAATTCATCAGTGTGGGAGACTCTCTGGTAGCCCAAACTGATAACTTGCTGTGTTTCCCTAAATTCTACTGTCTTGCACATTTTTATTATTTCTTCATTGCAGCTATGTCCATATACAGGATGATGAAAGGGTGTGTTTTTTGCATTATCTGGCTAGAAATTGCTGAAGGAGCAATTAAATTTGTGCACTATGAAAAGACAGAACAGAGATGTTTGATCCTGTGTGCAGTGGTGGGGAGATAGGAAATTAATTTTACAGCACCTTTCAGGAAGTCTATCAGAAGCAAAATTACCTTTGAAGCATTCTCATCCTTAGTGGAAAAAATATTACATATGTGCAAATCGTGGCCACATACCATAACTGGTATCAACAAAGTTACCTTTGAAGTAATGGAAACAGTCCTATTTC
The DNA here is from genome assembly GCA_035583185.1 of Anabacerthia variegaticeps. NCBI lineage: Eukaryota > Metazoa > Chordata > Aves > Passeriformes > Furnariidae > Anabacerthia > Anabacerthia variegaticeps. The sequence goes on along the minus strand of JAWWEW010000166.1, from coordinate 12,792,400 downwards.
CTTAATTCCAAACTTAAACAACTATGGTATTGACTTTTTAAAAAAAATTTTCATTCAAGCTGTAGGTCTGGCGTGGAAGGCTACCTGATTCCACCTGCACACGTGGACTGTTCACACTACACGTGAAATCTTTGAGCCATGATAACACCAACGTTTACTTTTTTGGTTTGCATTGTACCTTGTGATAAAATATATATCCTATCTGTATGTCAATGTATCTGATGTCTAAATAGAAGAGTTTGCTGGATAATACCTGAATGAGTGCACTGAAGAAAACAGTTCACAGTTCCTCAACAATTTCACAAGTTTTTATTGTGGTTTGGTTTGCAAGTCTTTGGGGAGAGCCTAAAAGGATGAAGATGTTGGAAAGAGAAGTTTCTTCTTTTAAGCAGGAAAATAAAGTGGAAATTGAATAAAGTTGTAAAAAAATAAAAATAAAAAAATGCACTGGAGTATTCTTCTCTCTCCAGCATATCCATTGGGACACTTTGAACTCACTCTCCCACTGACTGTAAGATCTTTTTGATGGAGAATGAAAGTGTCTGGACACTGGTCTCTCACTGGTGGAAAAAAATGAGAAAGTAGAAACAGCAAACCAGACCCAGAGGCAGATGAAAATTTTAACATAATGAATCTTCAAACAAGCAAACAAAAAAAAAGTGTAATATATATGTGTTTCCAGACCTGGGGGGAGGAGGATTGCTTTTTAAAGAGGTCAGTCAAGTACATATAGCCAGAAATCATTTACAGTCTTTCTTAAAATAGTGCTTTTTCTCTAGGGATGGCAGGTGACAAAGGGTGGGCTTGTGGTAAATGAGGGAGGACTGAAAAGAGACTAATTATTTTTCTGGGTGTCGTTTTTTGTGTGTGTGTTTTTGTTTGTTTGTTTTCAGGTGCTTTTGTAGTGCTATAGAGGATTATGGCAAATATTTGACCTTGCCTATGGGCTGTGAGGCAAAGGTTTATTTCATAGTTCCCTTGTCTCTCAGCGGTACTCCTTTAATGCACAAAGCTATGCTTGTGAAATCACCTCTCTTGCTTGAACCATATATTTGCAATTAAAACAAATCTTTTAAAAATTAGCATTAAATAATTATAATTAAAGTATTGTGAAAGAGTAGCAGGACTGTCTCACAGTCCAGAAAAGGTGTGAGCAGCCTATTCATTCACCACAATCACTTGCTTACTGAAATTATTACATGATTTTCAGTGGAACTGCATAGAGTTCTGCTCAATCTAACCTTTGTATGGTTACAAGGGTGTAGATACGTAACAAAACAGTTTCATACCTCAGTTATTCCATGGCCAGGTTTGATTTAAGTGTTTCTGACAGCAAGCTGCGCCACCAATTCTTACATGGTTCTCCTTAGTCCTGCACAAATACTGTTGTGCATTGATTCTTTCCCTTCCCCTCTCCCCACCCATTCCTCCTCCCCAAAATAATCTTACTTGTTTACAAAACACCAGCGTTGTCATTTTATACCAGGTTCTCTGCAGTAGGACCAACTGACTATTGGTAGTTTTGGTTTTTCGCATGCTTAACTGAGTCTTTTGCAGGGCTCTGCTCTTCTTTCCTCTCCATTATTCAGAATCAAACAAGGTTTGCCATCCTGTGGTTGATTACAAACCACTGTGGTGATACTGCTGCACAGAAGATTAATGATGTCAACCTTAATGACGAAGTTATTTTACAGCAAAATGCCAGCCACATGCATACAAGGTTACAGACACCAAAAGGAGAATAAGTTTTTCTTAAGCTTGAAAGCATACAGGTGCATGTAGGATGATACATAATTCCTGCGCTGCAACTGAAGCATAGGCCACAACTTGAAGATAATTTTTTAATGTCCTCATCATGAGAAAGTAGAAAATCTTTGGACAGCTTAGCAAAATTATCAATCCATCATAACCTGACTGCCAGAGCCAAAGGTGATATGAGATGCTCTGTTCAACCATGGAAAGTAGCTAAATTAAACCATACTATGTCTGTATCTGACTACATAGCTGGTGTGACAGTGGTGTTTGTTGCTACTGCAGAATTATTCGTTTACAGCCCTCAAAGCATCCTCCACAGCAGCTGATATTACTTATCAATAGCAAGGAGTTGATTCTGGAGAGAGAGGCTGCTTGGTTAGGTCAAAGTATTAATAGCATTGGTTTTGTGAATGAAGTATTATTCATGACTTGGTGATACATGTTACAAAGTTTTCTAGAAGAGAAAAAAACCACACAGAAATCTCTCCTCCTTTTAGAACACAAATACATAAATTTTAATCTGAGAAAAATACAAAATGAAACCATGTACAAGTTATGTACAAACCTTTTTTACAGGACGATATATTTATCACTGGATATTACATATGACAAAGTCAGGTAGATCATTTCTGAGCACCAGCATTTGTTCTCTCTCACCAACCCATAATGGTAAAAGTAAAACGATGAAGTCATACTCCTTTTTCTTGATGAACTTTTACCTTAAAATGGTAGCTGGTTCTCAATGTACCCCCTTGCCATCCTCACTCCCAAATTATAACTAACTAGACATATGAAACAATGAAACTATATTGTATATGTGTGTTTGCATGTGTGTGTTCTTATCTGAAGGAAGAAAATTATTTAATCAGTCTTGAACTCTACAGAAATGTGAAAGTTAAAGTTATATCAACTTTTTTTTTCTTTTTCTTTTTTTTTTTTTTGCCAGAGGTTAGATTATCTGCATTGGCTAAGCACATGTCCCAAGCTATACCATGGCAGAAGCGGCATTTTTTAACTGCTTGAGATGACTTCTGCTGACATTTTAATGTGGTTCCTGTTACTGATTGTCCAGTCAACAAAATGCTCATGCGCCACATTTATTTGTTTCTGAATAATCTATGTTTCTATTAGAGGTATTCAACTGCCTATATATGTTGTGTTCTGGGTTGCTTTTTTTTTGTTGTTGTTGTTTTGTGTTGTTGTGGGTTTTTTTTTGTTTTGTGGGTTTTTTTTCTAATTATAGAGATCTCTAAAATACATTGATAGAAGCAGTAAGAAGCCTTCTCTCAGCCTCATTAAGGTTCTAGTTAGATGTAGCATTACCTGCGTTTAGCTTCTTAAGTTAGATATTGTTCTAAAATAGACCCAAAGTAATAAAAGTAATACCTTTTATTTTATTTTTTCTTCATTTTCCCTACCTCTTCTCATTTTGACAGTTAGCAGCAACACACCATTGTATAGAACAGATACATTAGACCAGCAGTCCTAGCTATTTGCTTCAGTGGCATTTACTTGGTTATATAGACTACTGCACAGAGATAGACTGTGTCAATGTGGCTGCATGTTCTATAGCAGAGAAAAATCTGTGCAGAATGGATATATTACTTATATAAATATTTATTTTATAAATACTGGGACAGACTTGTCAATACTATAGGCCTACGTATCTTCCTAGGTAGCAACCGCAGCAGAATAGCTACTCCATTCCTTTCATTATTCCAGAAGGGGGCTGTAACCCACACCCACTACTATTGCTCAGTGTGAAATTACTACAGATATTAGGCCTGCTAACAGAATATTAGGAGACCTGGTGTGCATATATAATGCTTAAAAAAAAAAAAAGGTGCTTGTTCATATGTTGCGGATTTTGGTGGTTCACATGGCACAGAAAGGAAAACAACAGAAAGAATATAAAGAGCTCTCCTTTCTCCTGTTTTTTGTTGTTTTGTGGGGTTTTTTTTATGCATCTGCCATTGACTTTGACAGATATTCCCAGACTAAACCACTGTAACACAGGGAATGGATTTCTGTTTTCACTTTGTCTTGTTCATCTCCTTTCACACACTTGGTTATTTTGTTTAAGCACATTTAAAACTAGAAATGAAAGGCGAGACACACACTTCTTTTGGTGCTAAAGAAATTCACAATGATAACAACTGTAAAACCAAAGTAACACACACACACACACACTGACCTCAGTTTGTGTTCATTTCAAATACACTGGGATTCAGGAGCTCTTAGGAATTCACTTCTTGGGAAAATGATTTAAGCACCTGCCCTGTGGTTGAGCTTGAGCCATGTGAGTCAGCTAGACCAGGGGAGTTGCTAACATTTTTATGGATTGGCCGCTGAGTGATCAAGCAGTGAAAACATGAATAATTACCCATGTATGAATTATTGCTTTTTTTTTTCATGCATTAGTTTATGCATCCAATTATTGCAGTAGTTGTTAGATGTAGTGTACACACAAACATAGACACACCCACACCCCAATAAAACTAGTCCTTCCTGAACGAGAACACACAATTGCACTTCCTCCTTCTCTCGCTATATGGAAAATTCAAGAAATGCAAAATCTTCCTTACAAAGACCAAAAATATTCAACAATAACCTCACCCACCACCACCCAAAAACCTATAATAAAAGGCTAATAGTTTTGTAGTGTCTCTTGTGCAGTGAGTGCAAACTACAGTTGCTGTTTTCCACATTTGGTGGAGGCCAATTAAATCTTTTCACATCCAAGTGACCATGCCCAGCACAGATCAAAGGGTTTGTACTTTCTGTCATGTATTTTCTACCTTTTGGCCATCTATGCTTATTTGAAAGGCAAGTGGTTAAGATGGTAGTGTCAGCTTTAGAACATTTTTTAAAAGTACAAGAAAGTGTTTTCATCTTTTTTTTTTCCCTATTAACAAATACAGCATACACTTAGCATTTTGGAAGCAACAGTGAGACAATCACATTAAGGCCTTAAAAATAGCATTTAGACGATGAATATTTTCTTTATACCTTAACTTTTGCTGTGCTTGGCACTTGCTGCCAAGTCTATTAGAGGACAGTTTTATCCTTTCACTTAGTGCTTCGTGGAGACAAATTAAAATAATAGCCATGAAACGGAGAGAGGCAGCAGACTTCCTGACGATGTGGGAGTATGCAAGTGCATGGGTGAGAGCAGCACAATGAAAGCAGTGAGAGAGGGGTCTACAGCATACTGTCAGTGCATCCCTCACAAAACTAACAGGAATGACTGCTTTTTGGTCAAACCAGGAGGAAACAGCAGATGCAATTCCTCCATGTGCTACCCTGTAAGTCACGTATTTTCTTTTTTTTGTATCTTTCTTCACCCCAATGCATGTACAATAAAAATTATGACCACCTTCGTGGTCAATCAAATACATATACACTGCCATATATGCGTGTGTGTGTGTGTATATCCACATATATCTGTATGTGTGGACGTGCATATATGCAAACATACACACACACAACCTATTCAATACATGAGCTACCAAAAGATGATTGTATGGCCTGTATTAATAGTGCATGCAATTATTGAAAAAGCTGAAATTCCTCCCCCCCACCCCAACCCTATTCTTTTTGCTGTTTCAGAAAGGAGTAAAGACCAAGAACTTAATTCTACATCTCTCGTCATGTGGTCTGACAGCTGTCACTTAGGCCCCTTTCTTAGCCTTTTCCCAGCTTTAATGTAGCTTCATATATCCACATACCGGTGCTGGCCTTATTGTAGTCTTTATTGGCTGAATATCAAAGATCTCCAACAGGTTTTTTTACGTGTTCCTCCATCTAATTGTCAGAAGTTAGTCCTGTGTCTTTGATCATCAAAAATGGGAATAAGAAAATATTGATTTTCGCTTTTCTATAAATGGGAAATTCAAAGCCATAACTCTACCTGTTTCTCTCTGCCTTGTTTGCTCTCTGCAGGTGGTGTTCTGTCTGACTATCACTACATATGGAACTATCTGTGCCAGGAGAGTGTGTGAGTGTGTTCAGATCTTGTCCTTTATTTATACACAGCTGATAGCATGGTGTTTTGGGGTTAACCTGGACAGAGATATGCACACAAACCGTAGCTATGGAGGAGTGATGTAGTTTTTTCATTAGTATGTTTTATCCAGGGAATGCTCACTTCTGAAGGAAAGACACCCAGAAATGGCACCAAATGTATGATAAAGCAGAAAGATATAATGCTCTATCCCTCTACAATAATCTCTGGTCTTCTAAGAAAAAAATAAAAGAATTCACACGTAATTGGTGAGGTTGAGCACAAATTTCTAAAATGTACTCAGGACCAGCTTTTTTTCATTCTGGTTATAATATGTAGTTCATAAATGAAAAAGGAGCACTGACTTCAAAGAAAAGGCTTAACATGACCCAGTGCAGAAACTAGATGCAAATTATAACGTCACTAGCTGAAGCAGCATAGACCGGAAGAACTCACTGGAATTATCTTCTTTTTTGGGGACTGTGAAATGTGTTAAGCACGGTCTAAATAATTACGAAAAACTGATTGAGTTGTGTTTTTTTTTACTTTGTAGGAGAGTTAAATATTTTAAACAATCCAATTTTACAGATACTGTATCAACAATTCTTGTTATTGTTTTTAAATAGCTATTCTACAAAACGCAACACCAAAATAGTCACAGTCCAAGAAGTCACTCCAGAATAAAGCCTATTAGGTGTTAGTATGGTTATACTTGTACTGCAGCCAGTGGACAAACATTAAAGCTGAAATAGTTTGGCTTAAGTGTTGGATTATATAGTGGACATCATTGTTTTCACAATAAATTCATCATCTGCTTTGTATTTGTTTGATTCACTGATATTTCTCTAATGATAAAAATACCACAGTATGTTTTATTGTGGTGTTTAACAATTCTGCAAAATTACAAAGCATAAAGTTAACTTGCACAATGAAAGTCTGCCTTTTGTGATGACTCTGTTTTAGGTTTTTGGTTTTTGTTTTCTTATTAGAACAGCCTTTTCTCTTTGTTTTTCTTCACACGATTTTGTCAGATGTTGCTTATTTGAGATAGAGAGAGTTACTAAATCATTTAGAACATAAATGCTCGGGTTGATAGGTTCTGCAGCACAGATATGAAACATCACATTTTTATCTGATGGGTATAAAGCTTGTTGGCAACTTTGTGAAACTGCTGACACAAAAGGCACCCATCAAAGGCCTTTTGCATGTTATCATAATAAATACATTCATTACATTTATTATTTTGATTTGGTTACTCTACTTTTATGTGTATCCCAGCAAAGTAAAAATAACTTAGAGGGAAAAACCAAACAAACATAAAAACCCCAACAGCATGTTCTAAGATCATAGAGCTGAGGTTTAAACCAGTTTTTACCGTGATCTGAATTCCCCAAGGAGATTCAGTGCGTCCTTTACCAAGGTATGAGCTGTCACCAAAGTGCAAGGGTCTGGAGGTAAATCTCTATACATATCAGGAAGAATTTGAACCAAATCAGACCAATGAAAGGCCATTAGCACTTTTGAAGCAAAAGAGTAACAAAATATGGTAGATGAGACAGTTTATAACTTATGCTCTCGTGCACTATTTTATGCAGTCTGGATCAAAGCACTGAAATACATGGCAAAAGAAGAATTGCCAAACTTTCTGAAATTCGCAACTGCTGATGGCTAATGGGAATTGAAGTGGAATTTCCAGATTCGCCATTTATAGCACGTGCCCCTTATCTACCAGGCCCTTGGTGCAGGGTAGTGACATTCCCTACGCTAGTGTTACAGAAAGTTATCAAGGATGTTGGGTTTCTCTGTGTGTGTGTGCACTTGAGACAGGGCAGGGCACAGTGTGTGGGGAGGCTTATTGGTCTCACATAACTGGCAATTAAGATGATCTATGTGTGTTAATAAAACAAAGAATATTTCAGAAGAATGTTACATGTACAAAAATATGACTTTCAACTTTGAAAATAAATAAGTCCAGTTTATTAAGAGCTGGTGTCAATGCTGAACAAAATACACATCTTCCAGTAAAGAAACATTTTGGTGAATTGTTGTAGGTTTTCTCCTTTTTTTTTTTCTTTTTTTTTGATTTACTAAAATACAAGTTGGACCTTCCCCCCCCCCCTTTTTGTAAATATATCATTTATCTCCCTTAATTACATATCCTTGTAACTGTGACCATCATTCTCCTTTAAGCCAAAGTCTGAGGGTTTCTTGGTTGTTTTATCTTTTTGTTTAATTCTTAGGAGTCTGGCCACATATGCAGTTGGGTTTTTTCTGGTTTTTTTCTTAAGGGAAAATACTTGACAATGAAAAAAAAAAAAGAAAAATATATTTTTTTCTAATAAATAAAAATAATTTAAAATGCTAGAGGCTATACATGACTACTTTTGATTATGTTCATTTATAAATGAAATCGTTTCCAAAATACGTGGAAGCAATATTAAAGGCAGACAAACAAAGATCTGTCTACTTCATTTTCCCATTAAGCTTGCCCTTTGTAACTTCTCCATCAGTGGTTCAGCATGTAAGAGGAATAAATGTCACATCACCATTCATGAAGTTTGTCAGGCTTTAAAAAAATAGTTCTGGCCTCGAAGGAGTCAACATTCATCTTCAACTTCTCGGATTGGTGGTATCAAGCTGCTTGTTGATTTATATTGATTGATCTGATTGGCCATGTGAGTGCTCATGGGCTTGATTTGAATGTTTCTGGGATAGGCATTATCCGGCTCATCTGTAAACCATTTCTTTTCTGCTAAGGAGCAAAACAGGTGGAGACAGAATAAGGAGGAAAAATGAAAGTTTTAATTAGTGAACCACATATACACATAAACATTAAAAAAAAAGAAAAAGAGGGAGAGCAGTCAGTAAAGTTTATAGAGAAAAGAGATCAGTAGAAGGTGACTTTGACTAATTACTAGCAGTACAGCATTAGATGAATATCTCTGAAAATACTGTTCATGAAAGGAAGGTGACATCTGCAGATTTGATAATAGAAGCTAGTAGTTTGCTTGTTGCATCCAAAGCAGCTCTTTTTTTTCCCCCATGCTTAGGTGATCACCCTCTGACTCATTTATTGAAAAAAAAAAAAATGATACTGAGAAGCCAGGAAGAGCAGCTGGGGTAAAGGTAATGCAGAAAAGAGCACGTGAGTCTATACACAGAGGAGCATCTGAAGAGTCAGAGGCGTCTCTGTACCATTTCAGCCTCAGTGTGGTCGCTACTGCTGGCTCAGAAATCATGCAGGAGAATGAAAAGAACTTTCTGCAATTGCTGCTAGAATAACCAGGACTTTTCTTCATGCTGCCTGATGGCAGTCTTCCTGCACAGGGTGGGAATTACCTCGCTACTTTGAAACACAGATGCTTGGGCAGTGCTGAACCCTATGGTTTAAGGAGGGGTACAGGACACACCACAGGCAGCAGGTGACTGCAGTAGGGTCTCCAGATAATCATAAATGGATTGGCTGTGATAGGTGACAACAAGGCAAAGGAAGCAAGGACTTAAAGGAAGATTAGAGGAAACTGTCTTATATCTTTGGGCAGTGTCTGTTTCCATGAACATAGGAGGAATTTTATGGTACACTTTAACATGGGAGGGAGCAACATGGAGGGAGGAAGGATGCTGAGAGGCTGCAGCATTGCAGCCATTCCCTAGCTGTTTATCATTGTAACCATTATATTGCACTGTTCATATGCAGGTATCGACAAAAACTTTTTAAAATTCACAAAAGAAAAAAAAAATTCTTGAACCCTTTAGAGAGAAATTTCAGCTCTAACTTCTCAGTTTTATGTGTGCAACTTTACAAGATAGCTCTATTCAAAGACACAGAAACTCCTGACCTAAAAAGTGGCTTATGGCCATTAGGCGTACTCGTGCTTTGACAAGCATTTGTGAACTGGGGTCTCCATTCTTGTCCTCCTTCCCCAAATTCCAGAGGTGGGAGTGCAGAGTGGTGGACACTTATGGTCCTGGGCATTTGCGTTATTACATGCAAAAAAAGTGTGCCATGTCAGAGCTCCTGCTCTTACATGTATGCACTACTTCTCATTCCAATGAGGAACCCAAAATTCTGCACAAGTTTTAGTATCCCACTTACGTAATACAAACTGCTACTTTTGCTGACCACTGAAGTGCTGCAGTATCTGGAATCAGGACAGGAGTGGAAGGAATGCTCATCTTTTTAATAAAAAAGCAATTGAAAATAAGCAAAGCAAAATCCACCTTGGAAACCCAAGGATCGAGCACAAAAGCTCAAGAAGTATTGGAGAGAAAAGAAACTGAAAGACTGGGAAGAATAGAGGACAAATACCTCGGCATAAGTGCACAAAAACAAGCAACCGACTTTGGAGTTAGAGCTTTTCAAGAAGCAGATTATTTTCCAGAATTTTTGGGCTTTTCACTTCTGTGAATATCACACTTAAACACTTACACTTGATATAGATTTCAAGAATATACGTGCAACACCCCCATTCCCCAACAACAAGCCCCAATCTCATGACTGTTTAAGCCAGCTTTTTTTTTTTTTAATCAGATCCATTTGTTACCTGTTCTTACACCTTTTAAAAGAATGAAGCTGAAAAAAAGGGAACTATTTTACTCATTAATGGCTTATTACCAACAGCCAACATAAATACATTATTGTTTTTCTTGTCATTTTCTAAAATGCTGCTGCTTAAAAGTATCCTACTCATTCGCGACCAGGTTGAATAATTCCCTACCCTGTTAAAGTTGCCTGAGTCTGAACAATGTTCAATCTCCCATTTCCCTATCTCTCTTACCTCTTATAATTAAGTTCCCTTTGATTTGAACAGATTGGACGATAGAAATTCATAATGTTACATCCTGCACACTGAAGCTAACTGATTAAGTGCTTTAAATTATTCTTCGTGACAGAATGATAAAGTTACAATCTGTTCAGAGATGATCTACAGCTTGCCAGACTCCTACCGCTTCTTTCTACATTCATTTATCTTTTTGTCAAGCAGTTAAAAAAAAAAAAGCAAAAAAAAAAAAAAAAAAA
>JAWWEW010000166.1:12695461-12781522 GCA_035583185.1 Anabacerthia variegaticeps | reverse complement strand
TCCTTTTTCTTTCTTTCTTTCTTTCTTTCTTTCTTTCTTTCTTTCTTTCTTTCTATATTCTTTTTTCTTTCTTTCTTTCCTTCTTTTCTTTCTTTCTTTTTCTTTCTTTCTTTCTTTCTTTCTTTCTTTCTTTCTTTTTCTTTCTTCCTTTCTTTTTCCTTCCTTCCTTCCTTCCTTCCTTCCTCCCTTCCTCCCTTTCTTCCTCCCTTCCCTCTTACTTTCTTTTGCTTAATTTCTTTCTTTTGCTTAATTTCTTTCTTTATTTCCTTCCTATTTCTCTCTCTCACACACACACACACTTTCTCTTTCCTGCCTACCTTCAATTGCTTTCAAAGGAAATACAGGAGGTGAGACTACTCACAGTGGAGGACAGATAAATGTAAGTATCTATACAGATGTGTCTGAAGAGCAATACTGAACCCAATATAGACGCCAACATCCATCCACATCGGTTACTACAGCTTCTATCATCTGAATCAACTAAGGGCTGAATAAGATTGCTGAAACAGACTTCTGGTGTAATTTGAGATGCCCTAGAGAGCTGAAGATGTCCATGGGCATAGATATTGATAGATAAGATTCCCAGAAAACCCATGTTCTTCAAGAACAAAATGTGGAAGTCAGATGAGATATACTAAAGCATTTTATGCTGACAGTAGGTGACTCTTTCTAGGCAACTGAACTGAATGACTCATCTCTGTGGACTGTACAAAGACCTTAGATTACAAATAATCCCCTAAGTGTAGATGTATTAAACTGAATCCTTCCTTGCTTGATGGCCTAACAGTGCACTCAGCAGTGACTTCAGCTGCCTAGACATGAGCACCTACTGCCATTAGACAGTCTCTAAATCATCTGTAACATCTGGTTTTATAGGCAGGGTGCAAGACAGCAGGGACACAATAACATGTCCAGAGTGTCAAATGGAGACCAGGCATGAAAGACCACAAAACTTAAGTAAGCAGAAACTCAACCCATCCTCTGATTTTTATTCCAGTAAGAGCAGCTTTCATTAGTCCAATTTTCAGTTATGGAAAAAAAATAATACATTGAATGTCTGACTTTGTAAAAAACGAAGGTCTAAACTGCAGAGGCCATATGTTCAAACTAATAATATTACTAGAACTCCTATGGTAGTTTTATAAGTTTTGTAAACAATAGTGCCCCATAAAAGAAGTCTATAACATCAGAATTTATTATAAATTCTAAATATCTATAGATTTAAATATGCCTTCTTTATTTTAATATAAGTAGGATTTTATTTTATATAGGATAAAGTCGTTTAAATTGAAAATTTTGCACTTAGTTGAACATCTTTTTCTGAAGATTCCAAGTCATTGTATAGCTGTGAATACATCTAAGTTAATAGAATTTCTGTAGCATAACATTCCAGATTCTCTTTTATAAATGATTTATCATAACAAAATGAAATGTTCTGTAGTGTATGAATGATGTGCTATGAAAAATACACTTAATGTATCTCATACATGAATGCTATAGTACTATGCATTTCCTGATCACAGAAACTTGATTGATTGATTTCATTTATTCTGTATTAGCTGAACATGCACTCTAAAGAGTTTAATTCACTACAGATTCAGATTCAGAGACAAAAAATTTCGATAAGCACTCCTGAACCCTCATGTCTGAGTAAATCCATATTGAAAAGAATATCTTCCACTTCCTGCTAATCTCTAGTCTAGTTATGCAAGTCTTTCTTGACTTTTTTTGACAAGATGAAAAAGTTCTCAAAATTTGCCTTCCTTCTTGCTTAAAATATATATTCATCTCTCCATTAATGGTGATATCTTAACCAGGTTCCATATTCTGATATTTCTGTGTGTGTTTAGCAAAGACATAGTACTGATCTTAGGTAAACTTCTTTTATTTCAGCATGTATGCTGACATCTCTCCTATTAAGCAAGATTTTAAAAAACAACCGAACAAAGAAATAAAACCAAACCCCAAACCAATGTCAACACTCTACAACAGTCTTGGAGCCAAACTCGGGTCACTTCCTATGGGACATAGAACATATGTAACCAATAGTATTTACATGACTAAAACATGTTATTCACAATAGTTGTTTTGCAATGTTCCTAGATTTTTGAAACCTATACATTTAGTAATGCCATCATTTTTCCAATTCTGGACTTATCTATATCCCTAATCATAATTCCAGCTGCACTGCCCCTGAACACCCCAGCAGCTGACAGAACCAACAAGGATGAGAGCCCTTCATTGTGTAGTCAGAGCACTTCTCATACTTGCCACTCACATCCAGTCAAGCTGGAAGCACAGTAGGGACAATGTAATATTGCCTGCAGTGATTCTGCACAACAACCTAGTGCTTAGAGCCTGGGTTCATGAAGTAGAAAACTTGGACCTTCCCAGCCAGCAAGTAGCATTGAACATAGTGGTGTTAATCCCACACCAATAAACTAATTGCAAATATGAAGCTTGGATTAAAGGGTATTCTTCATCCTCACCCTCAAAACTAAATCAATTCTTCTTTTATGAATATCATGTCTCATAACAGGTATCATCTACTAAAATGATAGAACAGTATTTTAAAAAAGTGTAGGAGCAGAGGAGATGGAAAATTCAAAAGCACTGAGCCTCTGCAATGGAATACACTTTTGTACAAGAGATAAATAAACCAAAGATATCTCACTGTCAGAGTATGTGAAAAATTTATTCTTTCAGTTTATTTTTTCACACAATGTTCCCTATTAATGAATTAAAGAAATAAAGAAATTCTATTAATGAATTAAAGTCTTTCTCCTACTTGTTTTTAAACAGTGTTACTGAAACTCTTGTAGCTCCACTTATCCAAGGTTGGAGATCTATTTAAATAGAGACAAAAAAAATTATATTGTTAAGACAATATTGATTTAAAATATATTATTTTCATAACATATCATGGCGCAGAGAAGTTGTTGCATCCTATCTCTGGAAATGTTCAAGGCCAGGCTGGAAGGGTCTCCAAACAACCTCATTTAGGGAAGATGTCCCTGCCCATGGCTGGGTGCTTGGAATCAGATGATCTTTAAGGTCACTCCCAAACCATTCTATGATTCAATGACTGAGCTATTTTTTTAAATGTTGTAAATCTCCATAAATAAGCACTATCTTTTATCATTTAAAGAAAAAAATTAACAAAGCTCTATCATGATCTGTTAACAGAAACTGGAATCCCTCTCAAACGTGTAAAAAAAACCCAACAAATCTGCCTTTTGAGTATGTTTTTCTTTGAACTGCTTTATTCATTTTATAAATCCTAACAATTTCTATTACTGTGTAACAGAGAAACATAAAGATAGAAAACAAAACTTCTTTGCAAGATGATATATTGATTCAGGAATAGTCTATCTGCAACATTATAACATAGTGATTTTTTTTTTTTTTTTGTCCCTATCCACAATTAGTTTCCATAATTGCATCTCTAGTTAAACCATCACTGGGTCTTGTTTATCGTGTCTATGGCTTTTGTGCTTCCACCTCTGGGAAAGAGGTTAGAATTAGGAATGTTTGGAATAACCCCAGCAGGTGGAGATAAAGAGTAGTGACAAACAGAACCTGCCTTCAAACAGCGCAGTCTGGTTTTCATCATCTGGGAGTTTGTGTGGTTTAAGTGACACCGCTTGACAGAGAAGGATGACTGATTCAGTGCTACAACCACTGCCACCCTTAGTCTGCAACCCCAGCAGACTGCCTGGTGCCTCTGTGCTGGCAGCGCCTTCGGTGGATCCCATGCCGGCAGCTGGCTGCAGGACACTCCAGCTCAGAGCCAGCTCCCCTGATTCACTGCCTGGACCTCAAGTGTCTGAAGTGACTAACGATGCAGGAGAATAAAGGCTAGCAGTCATGAAGCTTGCTAAAACCTCCTGATGTCACCAGTGTCTTTGTTTGTTCTTGCCAACTGACCGGCATCAATGCACAGAGCTGGTACAGCTATTTTCTGAAGGCCAGCAGCATTTTGAATGAGAGGGAATGGGAATCTTATTCAGAAATAGGTAAGTTAAGACAGGATTTTTAGGATCTTACAGTAATTCAGACAGAAGCAGAAATCTCACACTCCCATTTCTTGCTGTTTACAGTAATTTATTGCAGGATAAGACAATGTGAAAAATTAACTCTCTCGCTCACAGGCATTGAGTCAGGATAGTCAACAGATTGTGTAATAGAAGACATCTCCTCAATTATGATAACTGCCTATTGTGTAATAACACAATTTGTTGACTGACTGTGAGAACATCATCATGAAAATATTGCCCTGAAGCAAAACCATAGGTCCTGAGATCCTGACACATTCATTATTGACTTCTTTTTCCTGAAACCACTTTCTGGGCTACAAGCACAGCCTGGAGTCTTGCGTAATGGGATCTAGAAGACACATTATCCACAGCAGAAGCATTACTAGCAGGGTATATGTCTTCCCTCTATCTCCTGACAAAGTTATTATCCCCTTTTTCAACACTAGGAACAGATAATCAGATGAGGCAAACATGAAGAAACTGGAAGGTCTTTTTAATTCTTTTAACAAGATGTGTCCAAAATATGAGAGTGTTACAGTGTGGTCTCTGAAGTATGACTACCCACAGTCAAAAGACATGGATCTCAAAGACCAATTTGTTTTCAAAATGGAAATGCTCTTGTATATTGGGCTTTTAGTCCTCTTACTGTTTTGTAGATCTCCCATGCTCTAACAAAGTCTGTGGACACTGCCACTGACTGGATCACACAATGACTATGGACCTAACTGTACAAAACAGCTCTTATATTTGAGAGCTATTTGAGAGGTGGCTGGAGCTGCATCTTGCTAAAGGGAGAACTGCCACTGTTATCATGGAGGAGCAGAACTTAAGACATTCTTCCATCTGACTGATCTGTTTCAAGGAGTGGATTTGGCATTGAAATGAAACTATTCAGCATAACGATCATATAACATACACAAAGAAGGGGGACAGTTACCTTGGAATGCTGTTACTTTGGAATAATTTATTTTTAAAACTTCTCTTTTTTAGCATGTAGATTAGCATCCAGCTCTTTTATACTGAGAGTGGATATTAAAAGCTGTTAGAGTTGTTCTTTACTCACTGTGCCTGAAATTTAGGGTTTTTAGCATTAAGAAAAATCACAGTCCAATGAGAAACAAAACTACTAATGACAGACATGCTGATGGAGCAAAGAAAATGAAAATTATACCAGTTTCCTTCTCTAATTTACTTATTCTCATCTATGATTGGTCTTTAGGTACAAAGATCCAAGAAAAAGAGGCCACTGTGACATACATTTCCAAATTTTAGGACTGACTGTTTTCCTTACATCAGTTATCAAATATCTGGTTTTCATTTAATTTAGCATTTTAGGTTATTTCCCTTACAACACAATAATAGGAACACGAGTCATCTATCCCTCAAATGTCAAATTGGATTAGAAAGATTTCAGTCTGGTGATAGTCTTAATTATAGCAGCTTGATAAGATTTTAAACTTTTTTCCAAAGTTATAACTGTAACTTTTTAATTGTCATTTTCCACCCTGGAAGAAGAGTTTACCTAAAGTGTTCAGATAAAGCACTGAGATACTTCATGGCAGTTACCATTAAGTTCTTAAATTCTCAGGCTGATTCCTCTCATAGTACATTGTCAGTATTACCCTGTAAATCAGTAGGGTCTATAAAACTAGTTTTCTTTCCCAAAACATGTGATTATCCTGTGAGACCATTATTAGGGATAAATGTAGTTTCTGCTGTCTCAAGAGCTTCTTCTATTCTAAATATTTTAAATGCAGAAAGACAAACTCCTGTCATTTTAATTTGTGTTGGGTTTATGATTGTTCAAGACATTTAAGACTAGATTCTTAAAATATACAACTTAATCTTCTTTGTGCCCCTTTTCTAGTCCTTTTTTTATCAAGTTAGGTGCTGTGTAACATCTGGGGTATGACACACGTTAGTCAGTACTAAAGTCTGTCTTCAAAATACTAATAATTTTGTCATATAATTTTCAACATATTTCATACAATTTTTGTTTCTCATTTGAATGACCAAAAGAACTATTAATTCTTTTATTAGTATGAAATTCATATAGCCAGCTACATAACACAGCAAACCATAGATCACATATAGTGAAATAAAGCTCAAAATACGTATGTAGTTTATTTAAAATGTTACAATGACCCATAAAGTCTTCAAATCCTGAAGGCTCTTTTACAAATGCTTCTGTCTTATAATACATCTTTTTGTGTGTGGTCCTTAGCATTGCTGGAGAGCAATGAAGGTTTGTATTGAGCCAGTGCTGTACTTGAATTCAGTAGTCTAATGCTTTTTAAATAAAAAATAGTCAAATACATATGTAGACAAGCTGATACTGTACACTTTGTTTATACTACAAGTCTATCAGTGATCATAAACTCTTGGTAAATATTTGTTCTTCGGAGATTAGATTTAACATACTTGCATTTACTTGCAATTAAAATGTTGCTTTCCTGATGACTGTTGCATGAGCTGCTGTATTTCATCAGTGACATAACAAAATGCAAAGATAAGAGTTAAATGGAAAGAAGTCTGTTGTGAATATAGCCTTGGTCTGTTTCTGAAATCAACAGTTTATGGCAGTCACATTTGAATAATTTTTCTCTTCTTTAACCTTATTGCAGTTTGACACTATCAGATCTCAAATCTGTAATTATTTTCTAGTGTTTTCTTTTCTTCTTTTTTTTTCTTTAAAAAAATGCCTTCATTTTACAGCCTTTACAATTTTTGTTAAAAAACAAAGATGCTTTTCTTCTTTCCTTATATGATTTATTGACTATTATGCACCTAACACTTCCAAATTTTTTCTAAAGGCAATAAAGTAGCAGGATAAATTCTCAAAAACAGAATTCACTTGTTGACTCTAAAAACAGAAAATTCAACATTAATGTTATAGTTTTTCATGGTATTTAATGTTTTTAAAAAATTGCAAAAAGGTCCTTTTATTTTTCCATACTGCATCAGTCCAAAGGGATTAGCTTAGTATACGAGAGATATTTATGATGCAAGGAATATAACAGTCCTTCAGTAGTTCCAAGCCTGTGATGGCAATGCACTTTTACATTTCCTTTCATAGCTATATTAAGCTAAAACATACCTAAAGCAGAGTATGTTATTACAGATCTCATAATTGTACCATGTATATAGGGAGCATGTTCTCAGTTTCTGTAAACGTGGTTAGCTCTGCTAATTGCAGACCAGGGACTCTGGTCCACAATATGGCAATGTAGTAGTAGGCACATACACGTATGTACAAACACAGTCATCCCACATGAACACACTTACACACATGTGGTTATACCAAGCTGTTCTTAAGAAACTTGTGACACTGCTAATTTTAGAAACTTCCATTTCATAGACGTAGAAATAATCACCCACTAAAAATAATGATATAGTTTTAAAATTAGTCATTCCACACCTAAAAGTTTAAAGAAGAAAACAAAGCTGCTATCATTTAATCTTATTTTCCCTTCCCCCCACCCCTGCTTGTGATTTCATAATTTCTACTTTGCCGTCTCCATTTTCTTCTTGCTTGCCTTCCACTTTTCAACATTATTCTATTGAAACATATTATTTCCGCACTTCTCAAAATCCTAGTGCACATCTTCATCTGAATTAATTTCTCATACTTTTTCCTGTAAAAATTCAAACTCTTCTCCTCTGTGTTCATGATTTTGTTCCACTTCTGCCCTAAAAACTTTATAATTTCTTTCCAGATTTCTCTTACATCTTTGTCATTGACAGTACATTTTTATGGGAGCCTAAATAAATTTTCTGTCTTTAGTCAATTGTTTCTGAAATGCTTCCTGAACCGCTGTCCTGATACTCTATACAAACTGGGAACAATCAATTGGCATGAACTGAAGAATATTTCTATGTTGTGCCATAAAGCATTCATTGCTTCTCCTTTGTTATTTTAATATAGGAAAATGTATTTATAATTAAGTACTATGCAAGTATATGGAAATTCTATTCTTGATGGTTTCAAATCTAGTGTATCTTTTGAAACTACTGAGCTATCAGCAGGTAGAGACACTAGCAGAGATTTAACAATGTATATAAGTGCCTCTGTTCTCTTCTCCGCTGGACAATACAAGCACAATTTCAATCAAAGAATTTTTACCGTCTATGAATATGTGGAATTACATAGGAGACATACTTTTATTTTCCTTAGTTTTGCCTGCTTATAACAGTGACAAGCCAAAAGACATAACTTTGAGGTGATGATTATCCTTGTTCATAACTTTTCTATGAGTATCATCTTTCAGCCCTGCTATTCACTCCCACCGTACTGGAGTCGAACACCAGCAGGGTGAAACCTGTGATAAGCAAAACAAAGATCATGGTAGAAAGGAGGTAACAAGCAGAGTAGAAGGCCTGCTACAGAATATATTTCCTTTTTGAAAAAGATATTGTCCTCCAATTTGTAACATTGTGTAGAATCTCCACTGTATAACAATTTATTAATTCATAATTCTTCATTCAGAGGGTGGTTAGGCAGTGGAACAGACTCCCCAGGTCACAACACCAAGCCTGACAGAGTTCTAGAAGCATTTGGACAGTGCCCTCAGGCAAATGGCGTGATTTTTGGGGTTGTCCTGTGCAGAGCCAGGAGTCAGACTCAGTGTTCCTTGTGGATTCTTTCCAGCCCAGATGCTTTTATGATTCATGTCTTCAGTGAAGACATTGCTCCTTCACTGACATCGAGGAATTTATGGGCTAATTCTCACAGAATAGAGAAGTCCTCACAACTGGAAAAATAAATGTCTGTGATCCAATAAGATGCATTAAAATGGTGCTCTGCAAATGGATAGGAATCTAGGAAGTTGTTTTTTCTTCAAAAATCAGCAGTCACTCAAAGTTTTGCTTAAATTTGAGACAATCCTCATTCATTTGGGATTTGCTACTGCTCATATCTTCTCCTCTTAATACAATCAATGAAGATTTGTTTTCCTAATTTTGTAATGTGTCCCTTTAATGCTGAGCATTCCAATGATGAAAAGGAAAAAAAAAAAAAAGCTTAAATTCTAAAACAAATGTCTTTTTAACAGAACAAAGGTTTTTTCCAAATATTTTTCCTAACACAGAAATGCAGGGAAATCACGAGCAGCTCTTATGACAGTCCAAGGTGCTTTTCCTTTTACGTGGATAGAAATATGTATTTGCTACCCCTGTTTATTTGCAGGTAAACTGCAAAGTCCTGAAATCGTCACTGATATCATTAGCACACATCTTTCTCCTTCTTCTAGCCCTACCACACAACATTAACTAAACCATTCATTTTCATAAACTACCTTATTATTTTAGCTGTATTTCTTGATTTGCCTGGCACTGTCTTTGATCTAATGCAGGCTGAATCTCCTGACCTTTAGACCACTTTTTAAAGACAAATTTTTCTGTTGCATCACATAGAGAGGTAATTAAATACTGTGCTAAGGATTTCATTGCGAGTCTCACTGAACTCTCCAGCTCTACTTAACTCAATTATTTAAAGTTACATATGTGATTTAATTAACTTGTGGCATATTTGTGTATATGGCAAGTAACATTTCAAAATTTCATCTTATAAATCATATTTTAAAATGTTAGTTATAGCTACTAACAGGTAAGCAAATGTAAGGATACAGTAATCCAGTTCTTAGAAGCATTCAAAGCCTTTTCTCGCTCCTTGCTCCTTCCCCTTTCCAAACACTGAGCTTTGAAAAACATAAGTCCTACAGCTACAGGGTGTCTTTATATTTTGATAAATTGTATAAGATTTGTTCAAGCTTCCCTCCTATGTGACATTAAATATTTTGGTTAATGAAAGAAAACTTTGAGAAACACATTTATGTTTAAGGGGGAAAAAAAAAAAAAAAAAGAAAAGAAAAGATTTTGCTTAAAATTTGTCAAATTGTAGTTGCACAAGCCAAATTTTATCTGATGGCTGCTCACAAGTTCTTCTTAATTAACTGCATTAAATAAGTTGATTGCACCTTTGCTATTCCTTTTAATTAATATTTGCTAAGAATCATTGTGAGAAGAAGAAGTAGGATGAACAGCACTGATGGTATCAATGTTACAGCCGCCTGTCACATCTGCCAAAAAGTAGACTGAAAGTTTCTAAAAAATAGTGAGATACATTATAATGAAGACTTAGGGGAGAGAAAGAGATGAATACTTGCATTTTAAACTTCTATACCAGCCCTTGCAGAATTGATGACTCCAAGTGGGTGTAGCTGTCAACTAATATTCTCTGCATAACTCTATTACCTAGGGAAATCAGAGACTCCTGTGAGTTTATGTTTTTACTCTCCTGAAAGTAGTATACGTATACACTGTGTCAAAGAGATATTGGATTGCTTGCTGTATGGTGAACATATATAATCCACTACACCATGTACCTCTGGGTTAAATATCAGGAAAATGTATACCCTTTGGGCTAGTGCATTTCTTCTTTAATTCCAATAAAAATCACAGGCCAGCTCTCTTCCATGCCGGGGCATGCATAGCTGAGCTTTTTGGGTAAGACAAATCTACCTGATCCCTGCAGAGGGAGTCTCTCTATGCCCTCCCCACTTTCCTTCCCATCCCTTCAGAGGTGCCATAGCACAGTGGGGCCCTATTCCTTCTTCCTGCATTGCCTGTCAATCAGCTAGTTTTTGGAGAACATAAATCATTTCCATTTTTAGTTGGACAGCTGTTGGTTTGAGAAAGGAAAAAAACTGCTGGGATATTATGCAGCTGTCAGAAACCAAACCACGATATTTGGGTTTTATAGCACTGACTTTTCCACACAGAATGTCCAGCTTCATATCCATAACTCTCCCTGTAAATGTCCAGGGTCATCATCTTTTCCCAGTTACTCAGACTCTCAAAAGCATTTTCTCTGGCACTGGGAGCACAAATAAGGCAAGGTTTACTCAGGAATCTGTCATGATTTCAGTGATAGGACAGAACATGAGAGATAGGGTGGATATAAGACGTTGATGAAAAATTAATGAAATCTTGATGAATTTTCTCAACCCACAAATGTTGCACATCATATTATGAGCAACGTAACAAATTCACCGGGTTATGCTGGCTATGTGTCAAAAGGTTTTTGTGTTTTATATATTTAACATTTTCATTTCACTTTGTTCCTCAGTGCAGTATTTCTGAAACGTACTTAACTACCTTCTTTACTTAATGAAGCACCTCTCTTGGTACAATTTTTTAATTCATCTTCTGTGAAATCAACCATTTTCACTTCCATCTCCCTGTTTTCTGTCCTCCAGAAAACTGATTCTTAATTCAGAGGGAACTCAGTTTTTTTCTATGGAGAGAAACAAAGATGAGTTTTAAAATGCTGCTGGATTTTAGTCTTCATTCCTCAGCCTGAGTACAACACCTTGTACAAAAATTTAGCTAGCTGCTTCAAGGCTCCCCTATTAATCTTTTGCTCTCATACTTTTCTTCACTATTCTGCTGTTTTCTGCCATTTATGGGTAAAGGTATTTATTTTACTTGGATTAATTTTGATTTCAGACTTCTTGACTGCATCTTGAGTATTTCCCATGCATTATTGAATTAAAGCCAAATCACTTTAACTCATTTCACATTCATTCACGTAGCTATTGACTAAGTAAAAATAATATTGCAGTGCATAAAAATCTTGAATAACTTCCTGATTTTTGTAGCAGTTAAAATCTCAGACTAACATCATAGGCCGTTCTGTTCTTCTGAATTTTAAGGAGTAGATTTAGATCCCACTCTTTTATCAAACACCTGTAGATTTAATTCCTAAAAAAAATTTACAATTTTACTGTTTTACAGTTTCAGTTTTTCAAATCATTCAATTTCTTCTGATTCAATTATTTGTATGTGCCAAATTCAGTTTTGGCAATAGTAATGCTATGTAACAATATTTTGGTCTTAAAAGAATTTACATTCCAAATGGCATCTTCCATTAGTCTGAATCAATATACTTATATCAAAGGTATAAAAAAAAAAAAAAAAATCAATAATTCAATAAGTAATGAACCAAATTGTCCAAATTGCAATCTTTGAGAGGTGTGACCTACTTGCAAGGGCCTCATCTTGTACTCACTTGCTATGGAGCTTGTGAAATGAGCAGGTTGGGTTTCAAATGAGTGTAATCAACCCAGCTATGTAGACGTATCTTCAGTCTTTCTGGTCACAAACTTATGTTTCTGCATGCACTTTCTTGTGAAGTATTTATATGTATTTTCAGAAAAGGAAAGCAGCAACTTAAAGTGTTTGCTATGAAAGGCATCCAAACTAAAATAACGATTTCCATCCAGGAGAAAAACACTGAACTACTGAATTAAGGTATTAAAATGGTGGCACAATAAAAAAAATAATTTCAGTTGGAAGCTGTAGTTTTGTCTTTCTGTACGAGCTCTTTAGTCAAACTATCCAGGATAATGTTCCCAGATAATTCTAAAAAATCCAGGCTGGTAGATTTGGAAACAAGTTTTTGACCTTTGGCTAGTAAGTGGCATATTGAATTTTGTCTGACCTTAAGAAATTTTCTGTACCAAGACAATTCTATGTATCTAATTACAGCATTAGTGTAAGAATTCTTCCAGCTGTCCAGAAGGTTTTGCTATTGGATGATATCATAACCAGGGTGTTATTAAATCTCACAGCAGCTGGAGACTTGACTCCAGTCAAACAAGAATCCTACAGAGATATTGAGTAGTGATGGATTTCCTGTATATCTTTCAATGAAAGAAACTTAAGATTTTTTTTAAGACGTCATAATGTCAGGAAAGTTTCTAAAATAAATCTACATCATCTGTTGAAACTATTTTTAAATGTGTATGAAGGCAAAAGCTGTTGATAACATTTCTTTTGAAGTCTGAAAACTGTCACATAGTAAATCAAAATCACAAAATAAATGCATGTATTTCTTCTAATTCATGTTTCCCAACTTTGTTATAAATAACACAGAAAATTATCATGTTTCTAAGAAGAGACAAAGTACTTCTCCAGCTTTATCTGAAAACCATTAGTTTTGTTGTGAATGTAGAACGTATCCTTTCAGTAAAATAATAGCATTAGACAAAAAGAAGATTTTAATTTACATTTAGAATTATATTGATGATCTTAAGGCCTTGCTGATTTTTCTGTGCATTTTATATTCAATCAAGTCAAAGTATAGCCCAGCTAGACAGAGAAACATGCAAGTGACCATCCACTCTGATTTTCATCATCTGTATTTATTGTTTCATGAGACTTATTGGATTTTTTAAATATAAATGCCAATGATGATATTATTTAAAAAAAAAAAAGAAAAAAAAAAAAAAAAAGCCTCAATTACATAGATCTTTCAAAGTAATCAGAACATCTGAATTATTAATGAGACTTTAAGGGAATGATTCCTGATGGGGGCCGGTTTAAGAAAGGTTGTAGGAAAAAAAAATCTGGGAATGTGTACACATCAAAATAATTTCAGCTCCATTTAAAAAACCATTTAGTTCAACTGTGACACATGAACCATTATGCATTTGTGGAAACCAATTTTATGTGATCTACGATTAAACTAACCTTTCAGAGAGGTGTAAAGTGTGATGGTTATCATGTTTTAAAAGCCTTCCGAGATCACATAAACAATTTCAAACTAACAGTTTTCTAATGGTTTGTGTTTAAATGATTTTGAGGCAAGTTAAGCACTGTGAACTTCTATTGCTACCTTCTTTTTTAACACATGGTACACAAACTTTCCTTAGAAACAGAACCTGGTGCAAGTTAACTCAATGTTGTAGCAAGAAAAGGGAGAACTGCTTGAGTGCTAAGGATCAGAACTGAGTTGTGGATCTCAGCAGCCAGTGCAAGGCATTTTCAAATGTTCTACTTTCCGTAAAATTTCCAAACCAGCTAATTATTTATATGTTAATCTTTACGACAAAACTCTTATACAGGGAGCTGATCTTTAAAAAGACACCATCAAGTCTCTTTTTGCATTTAGCTGGCAAGTAATAAATACAAAATGTTAATAATAAATGGAGAAGCTGGTAGACTAGATTTCCTTTGGCCAGTGCTGAAACCTTGATCGAAGGATTAGCATCTCCAGCATCAAATGGCTGGACCCAGCTTTATACCTCTCCTCTTCCTTTCTGCTGTTAAAATTGTCTTTGACCACAAAACAATGAATCTCCTGCAAAAGTTCATTGACCTCTATACTTACCTTTGAAATGTCAGCTTAACACTCCTCATCTTTACTTCTGCTTCCATTTACTAAATGTCCTTCTTGAATCCCTTACACTTTTCTGTTTTTTATGCTATGCTCAGTCTGACTTCAAAATATCTTCCAGAGTTCTAGCACAGATTTTTACTTATCTTAAATAAACTACTTACTCTTTCCTTTAAATCAGTTCAGGAAAACAATTTTTTAAGTCTTTCTATATTGTTATATTCACCAAACTCTTTTTAATTCCCTGTCCCATTCCTGTTTCTCTCCCTTTTGGAATATGCATATTGAACCTTACCTTATGTTTCTGCATTACAGTGATAATAGGGATTTTTTTTTTTTTTAAAGCTGTTGAAGAGAGTCCATGATCTTCCTACACTATTTGGCAGGTTTGTTTTTGACAGCATCACCTGAGAAATGTTGGAACAACTAAGCAACTGCATGTATCAGAAAGCAGAAAACATTTACTTTCCTCTCAAACACTTGTGTTTGTAATTGGCTATCAGAATCCCAGTGCATCCATGAAGGTTCTAAAGGCTTTGTGCTCTTATTACAAATAAATAAAAATTAACACTTTTGTGTAAGACTCTCCCCTGCAGCATAAAAAAAGTATATAAATAATAAAAGTAAAAATGATTGAAATACAGATTTCTTCAACTTATATAAGACTCCAGAAATTCTCTCCAACAGTTTTACTGTTCTGGTGCTTTAAAATTTCTACCATTAATTCTGGACTGAGTAACAACTTAGATCAAATATCACCGTGAAACACCCCCTCTTCTAAGCAGAGGCAAAGAAAGTACTAGCTAAAGATAACACAAAGATTTTACTAAATTTGTATTCTCACCATAATCCCAGGTTACCTTACAGTTGTTTAAAGCATACTTTTTTTCTCTTTTGTGACACCTGCAGTTTCAAATTAGTCTGTATGTATATGTTTGTGTACCTACCCTCTCCATGTAGACACCTTGTTTATACCTAAGCTGGAAATTCTCCCATGCAATTTGTTCCTGTATGAGAAAAAATTAATGAAAGTTTCTCCACCCACCCGCTCAGCAATTCTTTGTTTGGCAGATGAACATTTCACATAGAGCAGGCAGTAAGTAATTTGCAGGGAGAGAGACAAGAAACTATACTTACTTTCTGTGAAGGTCTTTATTATGCTCCAAGGCAACTAAAGTTTTGTGACAAAACTGCTGTTGTGCACTTGCTCTTAGTGATTTTTTAAACTACGAAAATTCTTAATTTTGACAATGGAAATGTCACTGGAAAATGCCTGATTGTCTGTTTAGGTCAGTAGGAACCCATGCCAAGAGCCTGCAGGTTTGCTAGATATGGTTTTGTGTCAACAGCTGAGTTCCCTGACAACCTAGTTTTCAATGTTGAAACTGTGCTGTGACTGATATAAATGGCAGGACCTCCATTTAAAGCTCTGAAACCTCATCTCTTGACATTGGTGATAGTTTTACACTTTCAGAAACTAACCATTCTGCTAAGGGTGTTCGACTTGGAATAGGACAGGCAATTTTCTCTTACTTTTCAACATAAAACCCATCATAACATAGTTGATGTAGGCATTTCTCTATGTGTAATGGAACCTCACAGTTCCATTGGTATACCCATATCAGAAAATCTTTATCATTGTAATAAACTATTTGATCAGGTTGACTATAGTCAGCAGTGGAAATTGCACGTGACATAACTAAGCATCAAAACTTTTAGAATTCTAACTTTAGGATAATGGTGAATTAGACTTCAATATAATTTGAAGAATTCAGATTTTAATCCCTATTAGATATTCCTCTTCTGCTTCTCAAAGAGTAGACAAGTTCCTTCTCTACTGTATGCTGTTTATATTTTTTCTATCTGAGCTGCACAGTTACACAAATAGTATTTTTTTTAATAAAATCATTATGTAGGATGTGACAAGTGGCTTCATACTAACACCCTTCCTTTCTCTGCTAAATGGAAAACAGATAAAACATTAATGGAAAAGCATTTTGGTGTCAAAGCCATTAACATTCTTCCAAAATGCATAACTTCTCTTGACTATCTTCAATCAATATTGCCAACATAAAAAGATGCTCATGTACATACACAGGGGATAGGAGAATAAGGAGGGGAAGGGAGGAAAGAAATTGGAATGAGGAATGGGAAATTAATGTCTGCACCAGGATAGGCATCTTCATTGAGCGGGAACCTGGGTGTTTACAAAAGGACACGTGCAATTAGAAAGGCAAGCAGATGAGAGGATAAAAATAAAACAGGGTTGAGCAACAGCAGCAGCAGCAGCAGCCAGTTTTACTTCTCGTTTGGAGGGGAAAAAAAGGCAAAGGAAAACCAACAAAACAACCAACCAACCAAACAAACCAATAACTGAATAAAGTTTGTAACTATTTTTTTTTTTTAATTTCACAAGTTTTCACAAGGACAAAGTTATAGAAGGAAACCCACAGCAGTTGCTAGGTCATGCAGAACCATTAATTTTCATACCTTGGCCCATTCTATTCATCCTTGTTGCACTTTAGAAAAAGAAGTAAGCTATGTAAGTTTTACAATGCTTTTAAACTGTCATATTTCTGGTTGAGCACTTTAACTGGCACATCCTTTAAGTAATAAATATTCTCAGGGCAAAACATGATAACTTTCTTTGCAAAAATAAACATGTGATTTTATCTTTATGATGAAGAGCAACTGTAATAGCCTCATTTGTAGGGGAGCATCCATAATTTGCAAAATATTTCACTGATCGGACTTACAGCTGCATTTGAATGCACACACACATATATACTGTGTTCCAATCATTATGCTTAGCACTGCACAGTGGTATTCTCTGTAGCCCACTTACACGGTTCCAGGTTTTGTCAGTAAAAGTGCTTGGCTTCATTGTCAATTCACACAGCAAGCAAATCTTCAAAATTATCATGCTTGGGGAAGGGGAAGGTAGGAAACAATACTAACCATAAAAGCACCTTGTCTGGGTTGGCAGTTACAATGCTAATCATTCCAAATTCAAATATTTATTTTGTGTCTGCATGCTTTCTTGCTGGGTAGCCAGGGAAGAGGGTATGTGTTTCTGCCCTCCCTACCCTAGGAAACTCTACATATACTAGAGCTAGTTGTGTATCAAAAGGTTGGCTTCTGAAATTTTAACAAAAAAAAACGAAAAAAAGCAAGCCCAAAGTATCATTTCTATGGCTGTCTAGGGTAGGTTTCTTCCCATGACTTTATTTAGTTCCCTGCCACAATTTTTTTTGCCTACATGTGTCACTGGTGATAATCTGCAAGAACTAAATTCTGGCAAGTGCCTAGAACATGATGCTTCAGCACTGTGAATTTTTCCAACCCAGCCCTCTTGTTCTCCTCATTAGCTACCTAGGGCACAGCTCCTTTTCTTCTCAAGTGGGAGAGACTTAAAGGCACTCAGTTGTCTTCCCCTCTATTCCTGCATACTGGCATGCACCTGTTGGAAAAAAAACCAGGTAGAACATGCAGCAAAATTTCTGCAGGATCTTCACCTATTAAGACTCTTGTTGGAAGATTTATACCAACACTCTAACTCGAAAAAGTTAAACTACCATCTGGGGAAAGCAACAAAGTCCCTCGAGATCCAATATGTAACCATAGAAAAATGCTCGCTCTTTTCTGAACATTATTTATTCTGTAGATAAGGTGACTAATTCACCTTTTAAAGACGTAAAAGTCCCAGGAAGGCAATTTTTAATGACTTACATCCAATATTTATGGTACATATGGCTTTTTATCCCAAATGTCAAAAGTGAAAGAAAATATAGCTATTCACGTGGCAGTATAAATAGAATAATAATTTAATATGCAATTAGACTCTTTCTAAACTTAAATTAAACCATTGGAGTTTTAAAACTTCATGCCCAGACAATTTCAGTGTTGAAGGGAAAATACATTATCTCCCAAAGGCTAGCATTTTAGAGAAAGTCCTTAAACAAGCAGAAAAGTCCCTGATATTGCTTTGGTATAAAGCAGGTGCGTAGCAATAACCTATAGTGTAAACCCTATATAATACAAGCTTTGAGAGTGAAAAATCACTGGGGATTTTTTTTGCAGGGTTTTTTTTTTTTTCAATAGGATAGTTTTATAAGCTTCAAATAAATGTATCAGCTCCTGTAAATATGAATATAAAAAGAACCTACCACAACATACATCAACACTTCTGCACTAAATGACCGCCTTTGTGTAACTCTGACATCAAGAGCAAGCATTCATGTTACATATTCTCTATTTTTGGATATGTAGACTAACTGCAGTGCGTTATTTATGTTTGCAGTGTGCCTATAGGTTTGGAATTCTTTTTCATTCTCCCCTAGCATCATAAATAACTTTTGGTCCGTCTGCTTTGTTGCTGTTGTGCTTAAGGGTTTTATGGTGGTGAAATAAAAATGATGATCACATGCACACTGTCATACATATGCAAAGTATGTGTACAAAAAGGGAGAACTCCATGGAAAAACAGGGAACACTACTGCTGGAAACATTAACTGGAGAGAATGGGTGGTAAATGCAAGTTTCACACACAGTGGGAGTGGATACACATATCAAAGTCTATCTTCCTGCACATACTTCTGTTTTTCCCGGGAATCCCTGGTCTTGGTACGGTTCGGTCGGTTTGCTGTTGATGGGATAGAGTGAACTGATGAGCTCTTCTTGCTGGAAGAATAGGAGGAATGGGAGGAATGAGAAAGACTGGCTCGGGACTGGCCAGCGTTGTGGTCAAATTGCATCAAACAGAAGATCAGGTCTGTCGGCACAAGCTCAAATTCATATGGAGGGTTTGTGATAACATAACTGGAAAGAAAAGAAAAAAAAAAAAGAGAAAACAGGTTTAGATGTATTCTAAAAATTTCTTCTAGAGTTGTTAGCTCATGAGCATTTAGCCAGATTTGTGTATTTCTGTTTCCTGCAGTGTGTGTTTTAGCTCACATAAGTCCTATTATGATTTAGGACTTTCTTATGTCAGCTATCACTTTTTTCATGTTTTCTCTTGGAAAGACATAATGTTTGAGAAGGAAGTCCTTCAAGTGAATTACATATTGATTTTTCAGAGACTACACCACACAAACCATCCTCCTTTCTCTAGATGCACCCTAATGTGATGACTCTAGCAAATAGATTTACATATGGACAAAACCCAATAACATATCCACCAGAAACAGTATTTTAAAAAATGGCTGAAAAGCAGGGAGAGGAGGATTTTATATGCAGTTCTATTTAAATACATATTTAAGATAGAGTTATCAAATATTTAATATTGTCAATACAGCAAGGGTTACAATTATTCGTTTGGTTTGTGACTCTACATAAAACAGATTAAGGAAAAACAGATCAGTAAATTTATAGTGAGGTTAGTTTTGTTCATTCATTTCACATGTGCATTCATGAACTCAAAAAGCTTTTATAAAGAGAAATCTGCACATCCAAGGACCCAACATTGCTTAGTATAAATCCCAGGTCTGAAATAAAATCTCACTCAATTTAAAGAATACCTACCTTCACCTAGTGCCCTGTTAGAGTAGGAATGGCTTATAGAGCAGCTGCTGAATTTTTTCATGCACGTGAAAACCATACTTGAGCAAGGCAATAGGCATTTTCTGTCCAAGCAAGAAACCAGTAAAAACCAAACACGAAGTTCACAACTTCTTTTCAAATTAATTCTGTGCTCATAAGAAATCTGCTTAGCTGCTTCAGGGACAGAAGTCCATTAATAATCCAACAAATAATTCTAGTATAGCAAATACAGTGTAAGTCTAAGCTGCAAATCATTTTTTTTTACTGAATTTGTCTAAATCCTTACAGGAGAAACTATTTTGGCAGGTGGCAGGGTTGTTTATCGCCACGTTCACCCAATAATGATGCTTTTTGTAGAGCAAGAAACAGTAACAGATGGTAGATTTGTGATACTTCTGGTATGGGTCTGTATGTGTATTTCTAGAAGGCACTTAATTAAGACATTTCAAGCAAGCTGCTAAATGGCCTTCAGTTCGCAAAGATGTAAATGTGTCTGCTCTATTTAAAGCACTGGGGCCAGGCTTGGTGCTACTGAACTAAAAATGTAGTCTACCAAGGGAAGGACTTCCATTTACTGAAAGAAATTATGATTAGATACAGCTAGTACTGATGGGAGGCTCACAGGAGTATTTTTTGAGCATTCAGAAAAAAGACTAGCTACTATAACTTGAATTATTGTCCCATAATTTACAGTTGATTGATATGAGGAAACTGAAGTCTTTTTCTTGCATGCAAGCAGTGAAGAAACATAAATCAAACAAGATAAAGATGCATTCTGAAAATTTAATTCAAAAAAATGAAAAAAAAAAAATAAGCTGAAAGTTTGTGCTATAATATCCAGCTTATTATTTAAAGTCAGCTAAAGAGTGATTGTGAAGTCCTCAAAGACTTAGCTATTGGGGCAAATTTATGCCAAAAATGGAGAAAGCTCTGTTTTAGATTTATTATAGGCACTGGAATCTTCCTTGCTGAGACGACTGAAGGACAGCGAAGCCGAGATGTTCTACAAGACTGGACTTACCGTTTAGTGCATTGGCTGGGAGTACTTAGATGTGCATCCCTTAATCGATAAATTCCAAAGCAAAGCATATTGTATGTTTTCAGAGCTTTACAAAATAGATCTCCATAACAACCTCCATCCTAGGAGAATGAGAGAGAAGATTAAAAAAAAAATTAAAAAAAAAAAGAGAGAGAGAACCAAATTTTTTCTTTTCTTTTCTCTATTAACACAATGTCAGGGATCAGGTTTTTCAGTATAAACTTATAAGAAGATGGACAATATGCAGACAGTCCATTGTCTGTCTCAAACGAGAACATTTTACCCAAGAAAATGAATAATCTAAATGTTTTATTTCAAATAAGTAACTATGTAAAGTGATCATTATTTTGGAGAGCCTTGGTACCTGAAATGATGGTAAATTGGAAATAGTGACTCATTTGCTTTAAGTTCAAAATATAAATTTTGGTACCAGACAATGCATATTCTACAAATTACATTAACTGTGATATTAAAACTGTTAGTAGCTTGACCCTTTCTTGGCAGCAGCCATACTGTCATCCAGACAAAAAAATTCACCAGGGAGCATAACAGAAATTAGAGTTCAGAGGGGTTAAACTGATAATAAAATATCTCCCCCAGTAAAATAATGATGAAATGTATGCCATTTTTCATAAAAAATACAGAATGTTTTGATCAGCCAAAAAAAAAAAAAAAAGTTTAGATTTGATCATTCATATATCTGAAAGAGTGATTATTAAGTAATAGATTGTTAATGCACTCTGCCTTCACAGAGGTAGTGCAATTGAGGCTCTGGTGAAAGGATTTGAAAGGATTAGTATTGCTTGTTTTAGTCGTGGAAATTTTATGCTGCATGCCCAAGTGTTTTGATGATCTGTTAGTCTTAGCTGTGACCGGCCTTCTACATGAACTGAAAGGCTGTTTGCTTCTATCTGTGTACTCTCGCTGCCCTTAATCTGTAAACTGGGATTCCCTGTCATTTCTGTGAAGGAGGCTGCTCCATTCTTTTTGAACAGAGCTGGTGAACACAAGGTTAATTTGAAAAATATCAAATCCTACATCATCATCAAAGCAAAGTGGGTGCTTTGGGATTCGCCTCAACACTTCAAAAATGTAGTCCAGAAAACATTTCTAGTTACTTCTTTTACCAAATTCACTGGTTTTTAAAGATCATTTGTCCATTTGGTTTTGATTTTTATTTTGTTTTTTTTTTTTTTGGGGGGGGGGGGTTGTGTTTTTACTTAATTCTAGGATAGTTCAGTCAAAATATCAGAAAATTAGGATTTCACAAGAATTTTAGTTCATTCAGAAACAGCAGAAAACAAACCTTATAGCTTTTTTCTAAGCTAATAAGCGTATCTTAAGAAATGTAAGCTCCATGAAAACACTAAATAAGCTTACCAAAGCCCAACAAAAGTATAGATATTGCTTATATTTACAGTGCATTATTGTTAGAATAGTTATATCATCCAAATCAGCTCATCCATCTCTTTGGCTGACAATGAAGAGCCACAGGATTTTCCATAAGAAATACGCAGCCAAGGACACTGGGCAGTCATTCAGCTTCCTAAAAAGGTGAAGAGCAAAGCTAGCACCCCGTGCTGTAAATTGTTAAACAATCCAAAAGCTTTATTAAATTATAGAAATTATAGGCTTATTGAGATAGATTTTTCACTCAGTCTGAGAAAAAGCAAAGAGAGTGCAGACCAGCCTTGGTCCTACATTTCCCTCATGATCTTACCCCTAGGTCTGCAAACGGCCCATCATACAAAGCCAACTGAGCAACTCGACACCTGTCCCTGTTTGCAAGTGTCTGGGGCGTGCTGTAACCTCCTCTCAATGCATTTTCCTCAGCAATCAGTGCTTCCAGCTCTGGTGTGGCTCCTCCTGTTACCAATGTCCGTATCAGTGTGAGGATATTGTCATTGAAGTATGTCTGCAGAGATAAAAGAAAGCTCTTGAAGCAAACACCATTAAAGTCACAACTGAAGACATCCAAATTACAACTTTTCCGGGTTTCTGCTGTTTAAAGTTCTTGGCTGTCTCTTCAAATAATTTTGTATAGAAAGTGAAAAGACAGCAGCCTCCAATTACTCTATTTTCTTCTATCCCATTAGGCTCCTATACTAGATCCTTCATTCTAAACACCAATTCAGGCTGATTTTTATTAAAGTACAAAAATTTGAATGATTTATGTTTCCTATAATTGGTGTTAGTAGTGATGCAATGACTGCTTTCCTTCTCATCGCCTTCATGTCTAATAATGGGCTTTAGGACATGTAATTGTAAAATTCAGACCACATTTAAAGCTTACACAGGCTAGATTGCCTTTTTACTCTTGTCACCAATTCGTTGGGGAGCTGCCTTTGTGCTGCAAATGTCATTACTTATTACTGTGGCTGGACTCTAGCAGTCTAACCGATGTATTGTACTAAACATCTTATTACGAGACTTGACAGTGTTCAGACATAAGCATGTATCAATTAAACATCTTGAGTTCATTCCAGATAAATGTATGATGAGTTTGGGATCCTGGTGGTCCTTTTAAAAAACTCTAGGGTATAGGGTAAGTGTGGTTTATTAGGGAAGATTTACTCCACACTGACATTTTGCCAGCATCTGTAGCACTGCTGGTCTGTCAGGCAAACAATGGGTATGTAAAATATTAATTTATATCCAGATGAATGACTCTCAAGTTCACTTAAAAGTATACTGGTATAGTTCAGATATACTCAGTTAAATATCCACAATGCATTGTATTGGGCAAAAAAAAAAAACCTCGTGAACAAAAAAAGGAGGCACCCTCACTTATAATGTCACTAATGTCTGTGTTTTCAGAAGCTTTGCAAATACGAGGGACATACGAGGAGCTCACTGTAAAGTACACAGGATTGACATTAGCAGATCTGTGACTTTTGTTGAATTTAGGACTTGGAACAAATATCTGCAATCCAAGCCAGTAAAAATGAATGAAATGAATTCTCAAACAGTGATTGTTGTCTAAAGATAATCCTTTTTAAATAATATTTTTCAATGAAATTCGTTGCTCTATCCATATAATGTAATTGCATTTAATACATGGGTAAACTGAGGTACAGGTTGAAATATTTTATCCTGAGATCAAAAAGCAGAACTGGCTTCCTATTCATGTTACTTTGATATTCTTTCTTTGTAAAATGAAACTTCAGTTTCATTGTTTGCTTGAGATGACAGATAAAACAGAAGAAAATGAGTTCTACGTGGCAGTGTTTTTTCACTGTTACACTGAAGTTTCATAACGTCAAGTTTCTCTGCTTATTTACATAGGCTTATATGCCATTCACCTGTTGACTAAATTAAAATGAGAGGAACATATTGTTATTGCCATATCTGCCCTAAAGCAAATATTTGCATCTCATCAGTTCCAATTATTTTAAATTAGCTTGGGTAAGGTACTACATATTTTAAATACAAAGTGTACTGTAAAGAGTAGTCTGACATAAGCAGGGGTTCAGGAAGTTTCAGCTAGTCTAGAACAACAGCTAATCTCAAATCAGCTCTTACATATGTGGATGCACTGTGTAACCATTCAAGTGCAATACTCAAACCTTTCTTAACATATAGAAAAATCAATGTGACCCCTTGCAGGAATGTAAGTCTGGAGCAATTGCACGATGTTTAATAGGAATTGCCATGGTGAAAGAGAGGACATACAGGCATGATTGTTTATTCTTCAATTACTTTTTCCTTGATGTCCCTGAGGTGAGAATCAGAGTTGCTCTCTCTAGCAACTCTTCTGACTGTGCTATACTTTTCCAACATGGAAGTACTCAGAATACAAAAGGGGAAGAAAAAAAAAAAAGGCAATAAGATTAGTAATTTTTCTTTGCTTTGCTTTGTCAGTGCTTGCTATATAGTGCTCAGAACTAAAGTAATGAGCATGATTCCTTTGCTCCTGCATATAGGCAGCAATATTACTTGACACCAGTTTCATGGATATAAACCGAAATTCTGCCAGATCTAGAAGGTGGAGGCACTGCAATTGTAGAAGCTGGAAAAGCCCCCAGAAAAATGTGCTTCAACATATTCTATATGGCACTTTAAGTACACATCTTGACAAAAGCATAACATTTTCTGCAATAGGGTGTTTTTTCATGCCTTTCTCACTCTTTTATTATGGATTTTTGATTCCTTTTCTCCTCAAAGTAGTGATATTTAGTATTATTCCAAAATGCTGTTCTCAATTTTACATCTATAAATCAACACAGAAGAACAGGAAACAAAGGTAAAAGCATATCTTTACTGGTGGTTTTTTTCAAATCTATTTACAATGAGGCCAATCATGGTAAGAAATGTTCATCTGCTCCGAGACTGATGGATGCTGGTTCTTCTAAAATAGCCTGTTTTTATAGACTGCTGACTTGAAGTGACTGGTAAAACATGCAAAAGTCTAAAATTGTACTAGTAACTTCACTACCGCTTACGAGTGAAATAGGCAAGCCTTCACGGATTTCCAACCCTTCCTCTCTCTATTCTGTAATTCAAATTATAGCAGTAGCCAGAATCCAAGATGCAAATGAAAAAAAAGAACCAGGTCTACTGTTGATGGAACATAATGCTGTCACCAGATAAAGCCTTCCCACAGCTAGACAAATGTTAAGGCAAAGCTAAGACACGTACTAGCAAAGGAGGCAACATTTATCTTGGAACAATGGCTTAATTTGGGTTTCACACCATGACTGATGTGGATGTCACCATTTAATTAGATGGATGAGTGCAGTCAAGTGATCAGTTTTGGGTTTTTTTTTTTGTTATCAGTGAGAGAAAACGTTCCAAATTTCAGGACAAACTATTCCAGCTTGCTCCTGATCAGAAAATGCCCAACCATAAGCAAGAAAAAATGGGTGAATAGGAAGCTGTAACTTGTCACCTTCTGCTAAATAGGGTTGCTTCCTCCCATACTAATGTATTTAACACTCCTCAGGAAAAACCGTTCTGTCCGTGCCATTGATTGTCACAAAAATCGGACTCCTCTTATTACTTCTTGCCAGTTTGGAACTGGGGGGACAATAGAAGGATGAACTAGCTGATATCCATTTCCTTTGGAATAATAATACACTGAAATTAATGTGAGAGTGATCTTCTACTTGCTCTGTGGGACGGTACGTGGCCTGGATATGCCAGTACTTATAAGAAACATACATACAGAATGTCTTTCGAGAGGTGCTGTTGTACTTAAAGTAGCAAGGCACTTTCCAGTGATGGCAAAGAATTCCTTTTGTTTAATGTAAAATCATAACTGAAGAAATACTTATTTGCTGCTGTCATTAACTGAACCCCACAAAGGACATCTGTAAGGCATTGTTTTAGTTGACATCCAGAGCGAGAATATGCAATAGGTGTAGTCTAAACACAGAAAAAAAGGAAATGCATCATACACACTGAAACTGAGTAAATAGCAAGGAAATTATGACACAGATATCTGAGCTAGCAGTGCCACCTAGCCCATGCTCTGGAATTGTAGTGCAGCTCTTTCAGATGTTTTGGGGATGTTTTCTCATTTGTTCAATCATTTTTTAAAGGATAATTACCAGAATGCTTATGTTTTGCAGTTAATGCTGTCAAGCTTTTTAAACTAATTGGTCTTCTACAGAAAATGTAACCGAAAATTAGCACATCTTTTAATAATATTGCTTTAACTTTAATAGCACTTTGCCTTTCGTTTATAATTACACTAAAATTGTCATTTTCCAAGTAATATCCGCCTTTTTTTTGTGTTTGCTAGTGTTTTTTTATGGAATTCCTTTAAGAAGATTCCTCTTCAACTGCATGCATCTTTTAATCTCACTTTCAAACAACTATTTTAAATTGGTTTTTTTCTTTTTCAGTTGGAGGAATAATATATATAACCAAACCTGAGCTAACATCAGTAACTCATACAAATAACAAACGTGCCTTTGAAACAGAATCAACAGCAAAAAATAAGTAACAGCATTTCACAATTGGAAAATCTATTAATTATCAAAATATTGTCCAAACTTTAAAGAAGTTTGGGACACTTTAAGTTACAAGATTCTGCTTGCTAATCCTTGAACAGACTTACACAAAAATAGTCTTATGTTTCAAAATGTCCATATCACAGATTACAACAGTTTCTTTTCTGTATAAATAAGACTGTGAGGATCCCTCAGGGAGAATTCTTGAATAAGGGATATAATGAAAAGTTATTTTAACTGTTTTAACTATTTTCTTCCATTCTGTGCTTTTGTTTATATGAAGAAAAAGTAGGATTTGGTAATACCGAAAAAAATGAAGACCAAAAGTTCTAGCACAAGGAAACGAAGTCCAGTATATCAAATGTTAAATGGTATAATCTGGTTCTGGAGATCTTTGCCTCTAATGGCACCACTCCAACAGTACATCAGGTCTGTTGCCAGTGGTATGTGTGGGAGGGATGCCAACCTGCCAGAACTTCTGTAGTTCTCACAGCTTCAGTGCCAAAAGGAGTAACAGCAAAGCTTTGGCTCTCAGGCCAACTGCTCAAACCTTTAAGGTCCTGTACATCAATAAAACTGGTTTCCTTGCACGTACAGGATTTTCTGGAATAACTGTCTCAACAGGACCCAGAAAGGCAAAAAGTACTTCTGCTCAAAAATCTGCTACTCTTAGACTCTCCTATGTCATGTAACTTTCCTATAGCTGAAGATACTATTTTTTAAAAATATTCACATAGTCTAAAATATGCTTCCAATCCCACAATTTTTAGTCACGTTCCACCTGGTGATGAGAACATGCTCTGCTTTTCTGGAAGTGGTGCCACCTTGAGACTGACAGACCACATGTATTCTTTCCCTGTGTTTGCATATGTTACAACAAAACAAATATTAATATATCATTCAAGTATCTGATGGCAGTAGATGTCTCTTCAGAGACAGGATTAGCTGGAACAATTTATCAATAGCCATTGCTACAGTTAAAACATGAACTATGCCTAAAGTCTTCCCACAGAGTACTTGAACTGAAGCCTGGAGAGACCACTGCTACCAATTCATCAAAAAGACAATGCAGGTTTGGAGCTTGTTACTGTGTTCTGAGCAATGATGTTCGAGCTATTTCACTGTGAAACCTGGTCTTTGGAATATATTGCCTTTGCTGCAAAGGACAAACTGTGTGTAGATGGCCAGTAGATAGCATTTTGAAAACTAAACTTCATCAAACTTATTATTTTTGAAATAAGAAAATAACAATTTCAAATTTAAAATATCTAATACTGTGACCTAACAGGAAATAACCCTAAACTAGCAGAACATAAAGATTTTCAGCATTCAGATTCGAGTCAGAAAGCAACCACATTTTCTAATTTGTGATTCGTGAGTAGGGTATAATGCACTACTTCTCTATTAATAAAACTATAAAAAAGAAAATTAATTATTTACCACGGATTAATACTGTAGAATTATTATTATCCAATTACTGAATACTTTAGAAAATTGTTTAAAATACATTTTGTAGCTCTTCTATATACATACATCTATATGTATGTTTAGATTATCCATAGGTCAGATATAATACTGTAGGCATGGATATTATTCTACTTTTTTAGTCTTTCTTACACCTGTTTTACTTCAAAACCCCACTGTTGTGAGAGAGATTAATTCTTAAAGGGGCAGTTCATGCACTGTACATTTGCATTGTAGACTACATAAGGAATTTGCATTACAGAGATATCAACAGAGATCATAAATTGGAATTTTCCTATATAAATTAAGCAATAAAACCCCCTGAATCATTAAGCGGATCGAATAATGAACTCTATACTTGTCTCCAAGTAAGCTGGCAAATTATATATTTCTTACAGAATTACTGTGCAATTAATTGGATGAAAACATGACTGCAGATCTCATAGTTTAGCAGGGATTTTGTGTTCAGTTTGACCATACTGGCTTGAAGCTAGACTGAATAAATAGAAGCTGGTTCCCAAAAAGAGTGTATTCTAGAGGTAAAAAAAAAAAAAAAAAAAAAAAAAAGAGAGAGAGAGAGATAATACAGTGCAAGTAGACTAGTTTGTGTGAGAAACACTCCAGAAGAAGTGAAAGGAGAATACACCTTTCCCATGAGAATATGGATAGTAAAGGGAAAACATCTCACGCATTTTACACTTTCTGAAGGGTCAGAAAGAATTGTACTTATCCAACTCTTTACTGGGCCTTTGAGGAATAAAAGAGAAAATAACGCTGCCACCGACCAGCAAAGTGGTGAAAGAAAAGACAGGACAGTGAACAATTCTAAGTGACTGAATCCTTGGCTTGTCTTCTTGATTAGTATTTTTTCTAAGTATAGAATTTTCTACTTTTGTTATCACATTTCTCTGGCTTCAGGCTGCACTGTCTCTGGCATACAATATGACCACTTAGATGTGAAAATATTTGGAAAAAAGACTGTTAACGAAAGGAATAGCAGAAGTGGAAGGGCATATTGTCAAAAAATGAAAGTTAATAAAAGTTAGCAATAACTAAAATTTACGAGAATTATAAGTTCCAAATAGAAATTTCTGTACAGGCATGTTCTCTGCATATTTTTCATTGCTTCACTATTATTTGCATGACATACTTTTGCACAAGAAAGCAATGATGTCCACAACGTTTCACTCTCTTTCTGTGTGATGCCAGTGGCAACCAGAATGATTAGCCCAACTTTTTTCATGATTCTGGAAGTGTGCTACTGAACAATACATTCAGGGACATTGATTTAGATAATAACGGGAGTAGATAAACAGCTCTCAGCACAACAATTTGGAACCTCCATGTCAAATCATGACCATTTAGAATTTAAAAATGCTAAATATTTTATCAATAGAGATTTTAATTAGAGTTTGCGTGCTTGCTTAGGCTTTCTGAATTTGTCTCATCTGCAAAATATTGTACATAGCTTTCAAGGAAAGCATTTTCTGAGGTTTTTGAAAAATTCTCGACTGCATTAGAATAAAATTATAACAGTGCACATTGATATTATTTATCTGTGGATGGAACATATGAGAAATAACAGGGAAAAATACAAAATACAGATACATAAATATGAAATACAAATAAAATACTAAATAATAAAGGTCACTGTAAATTTTTCTTAAAAGCAAAAAAGCTTCATTCTGAATTTAGATGAAGGTCAGACTTGGCTTCATCCATCTGCTCATACATAGTATTACTTACAACAGATGGTTCCCAGCATTATGGATCTTTATTCTGCGGACAGCCTAGAAAGCCTGTGTTTAGATTTTAAAAAGAGTATGTCCTTGCTATACCTCACAGAGCTTAAGGTCTGAAAGGTCTACACTTCTGAAAGAAGTGTAGCGCATACACAGCAAGACTGGTCTGAAAACCTAGGCAATATGAGGAGGATGAAAAGGAGTATGACTGACGCCTTTGTTTCAGAACTGTACTATGCCTGCAAACCAAAAGTCCTAACGTAGACATAACCAGAGGCCACCACCTGTAGTTTCTGGCATGCACTGAAATTTTGATTCACAAGAAAACTCAAAGGAAAAAGAGAGGATAACCTTTCTTCACACAAGTAGAGTTCATGAGATGTGCACAATGCTTTCGTATAGTTCTATCAGTGTCCCCCAGCAAGCATACTTACAACACTGTTCATAGCTACAGGAAATTAAAAGCTCAAAATGCAGTTGATGCTGGCTGACATGAATGGTGAGCACAGGGACTGACACACTGAATTTGGGTCTGGATTTCAGGAGGAAGAGAAAACTTTTTTGGAAAGTATTATCCTTAAAACTTGACATAAGACTCTTTCTTTATAAAATTATGGACCCATGGAAGTCCTACATATCTCAGTTCAGGTCTTCATGTCCAACTGAAAAAAGCACCTAATTTAGGTTCTGAAATCCTCTTGACGACTAAGAAAAAAAGTGTCTTCTCCTGCCTACCTGGGGAAAAGGGCCTATGCTTTCATACTCTTTCATAATAAGTCTGATGGAAGGCAATGAAAAAACTTTTGTTTGCTTACTGCGCTCATGAGAGAGTCCAGCACACTGACAGCAAACGCGGTTCCACATGCAAAGGGCTGCGTGAGATACAGTTCTGTGTCTGGATCATCATCATCATCTTGGTCCAAGAACTGAACATTTGAATCATTTACTGAAAATAAGAAGAACAGTAAAATCATAAAGTGCTTCTGGGTCACCAGCATGTGACCTTACACATTACACAGTCAAAGAAAAAGAAACGGCATATGTCTGGAAACACAGACTTGTGTCTTTGACGTCACTGAAAATGAAATCAAGATGGATGTGAAAACGTGCATATAAAAATTTGTTGCTTGTAAGAGGTGACACTCTCGTTCTTGAGAGGTGACTATCCCTTTGCTGCAAAAGTAGCTTTGTGGCACCAGCTGCCTGCACTTAAAATGAGATACACGATGCTCTTATATATTGAGACAATCTTGGTATTGGTCAGGTACAATGGCTAAGGCTGTATACATTTACAGTGAAATGTTACCAAAGTTAGAACCCCGTTGTAAAATAAAGGCAGTCAGTAAAACTCTGATATAGCCCACAGGCATCTGTTAGATGTGCTGCTGTTAATGCTCAAAAGGGGATAAACTGTCCCTTTAACATGCATCTATCTGAATGAATGAGCAGTTATTCTCGTGCAGCTCTGCCTTTTGTTTAAATATTTGTTACCATAACTTCACTTTCTCAGCCACAAATTCTATATTAGCCAGTGTGAAAAAGAACATACATGAGGCTGTTTTAAAGAAAAAGCCCAAATAAAGTAGTATTTGTCATTTAGACTTTCCCTGGCATTTCATTGTCACAGTTAAGCCCTCTGCCTCCAACTCATTCCAAATAAAAATAGTTGTTTCCTTGAGATCAGTGTATCAAGTGGACCATATTTCATGAAATATTTCATTTCCATATTAATCTCCCTCAGGCATGAAAGCACAGACTGCTTAGCTATGCCATCAGAATATCCTTCAACTTACTAAACCACAAATTAATTTCAGTTCCCATGCAAGCAAGGGAAATGAAAAACTTTCTGAGCATTTAAAAATGCATATACTGACTATGCCCATATTCCCTGTGTGAACACATCTCCTGAGCCAACCCAGCAAACTCTGAAAACAGCATGAGAGCTGCTGTTAACTGGATCAGGTTTCAGCTCTGGACTTAAATTAGAAATTCTTCTGCCTGCTATTCTGACCTTCCTTCTCATATAGTTTTGTTCCCTCCCATATAGCTTTCTCTTCTGTCCACTCCTTTTTCAAACTATATACTACCATGCTTGCCATGCTCAGCTTAGAAAAATTAAATCACTACAGATAAAGCCTCATGATAGCTGTCTAAATGAGATGAGAATTTAAAATTCCTGCCTTCCCGCCCCCTGATGTAACCCTAAAAACATAACACCTCAGTAATCAGAGAAATGTTCTGCCCTGAAAGTCATAAGAATTTCATCCAAGAAAACACCACTATTCACGATACTTCTTTCTCTAGTACAATACCTATCAATTTATTGTCCAGATTCTTGAGCAATATAATATTTGAAAGCCTGCTGTATCATTTCAAAATGTACTTTTTGGAAAGCTTGTACCTTAGTTTAATTTGCTAGTTGAGAGTAGGCACTATTGACAGTACCATTCTTTTTCCACTTACATCTGGCAGACTAATACCTGACTTAGACACCAGCTTGTTAGACGTGTGGTATCAGTTCCCACGATGCTACAAATCTAACGTGAATTCTGAAAGTGTGTTTTTATTCTCTATATTTTTATCTTCCTAATGCAAGTTAGCATGCCAGTATTTCTGGGAAAGGAAAGGTCCATGGGCCAGGTGAGGTGGGCTCGAATGTGTGGTGCTCATCAAACATTGCTTACAAGGGCTGGTGAGAGCTCTCTCTGTCGAGAGGGAACAGTGCAGAAGCTTGACTGCTTCTCTACAGCTTCAAAACCTGAGCTTCTGAGAAAAAGCCTATTCCCTAAAATAAATAAACAAACAGCTTAAGGGAAAGTATGATGCTGGGGTTTTTTTCTGGCATCTTACTTCTTCTTGGACTTCCTGTGAAAACTGCTAAGGCGTGTCCACCAAACTGACAACAGGCTGAAGTAACAAAAGAGAAAGAAAAAGAGAGAGAAAAGGAGAGAAAAACTGTGGGGGAGGGAGGAGGGGCCTGGGAAGCGGGGAGTCAGGCCAAAGAAAATGAATTGGTGAGGAGGTGCTATGAAAACAGCCGGCAGGTCAGACGAGTGTGTGATCAAAGGTTTACGGATGCTGCGTGAAAAAAAATCATTAAGAAAGACCAGAACAAGACAGTCAATTTCAACTAGAACCACAAATAAAACACATTCAAAGCAGTGCCATGAGGATAGCCCCTCTGATACAGCCAGATAAATAAAGGGAAAGCTGATGACAGTAAGAACAACAACAACAGAAAGTAAGACAGTGATGTGAAGGAAAAAGGCACTTCTTACCCAGTTCAGTTATCATAAGAATGTGGGTTCCACTGTTTTTTTCCTGACTGATTGAAACCAAAGGCAGAAGTTTGCCAGGCTTAGCTAATAAGTAAAGTATTTAGGAGGAAAAGAAAGTACAGAAAGAGAATAAAGTAAGGGAAAAAGACAGGTAAGGCTCTAAAAAATAAAACTGAAGAAGAAAATAAAGGACAAAGGACCACAAATCAAGTTTGTATTTGCCATGAAAAAAACAGAACAGCTTCTGCACTTCACATCACACCACTTGACAACATAAATACCCACAGCTAGAGTGGAAATCAGAGTCTAGTTACCTACCATCATTCTATTCTCAGGAGTAAAATATCTCATACTATTATACATAGTTTGGTTACACATGATTAAAAAGTTCTGGACCATGAAGAAATAAACAAATGGCCTCTTACAATTGATTAAATGCACAGGAAATATCTGCTCATACTTGCTGTGGCTTTCTTCCTTAGCTCAAAGACCCTGATTATTTGCTACACTACGCAAAAAAGCATCTTGTCTGATAGAATATTTATTTAAGAAAATGGAGAAAACCCAAAGGAAGGAGAGAAATATATTTCGGTTTTTCAAATAAAGTGAACCAACTGTTACTAAACTTTCCTTAGAGAGCATAATTCAAAACAGTTATCAAAAGAGAAAACAAAACACTGTAAGATACACTATAGACAATTTTTCTGCATAACAGACTGCATAACAAGGGAAAGTAGGAAAAAGATATGGGAATGTATATGAAAGGATAAATGTTAGTTTTCCTTACCTAGCTCTGTAATAATAGGGATGTTGGCTCCTGTTGTAATGGAAGGTTGACGTAACAGGCCATGGACGGGACTGTTGTCTGGAGATGACCTATCCATCCCAGGGGGTGTAAAGCCTAAACGA
The DNA here is from genome assembly GCA_035583185.1 of Anabacerthia variegaticeps. Taxonomy (NCBI): domain Eukaryota; kingdom Metazoa; phylum Chordata; class Aves; order Passeriformes; family Furnariidae; genus Anabacerthia; species Anabacerthia variegaticeps. The sequence goes on along the minus strand of JAWWEW010000166.1, from coordinate 12,747,384 downwards.
AAAAAGAAGAGAGAAAAAAAAAGGAGAAAGTTTAGAGAGGACAAACTATGGGTAATTTCCCACCTCTGATTTTAACTTTTTTTTCAAGAAAAGTATTATAAAAATTATAATTCAAAAAAATTGACTTAATTTTTAACAGTTACTTCATACAAGCATAATCCTTCACAAATAGGCATGTCATTTCTGCTGTAAGATATTTGATAGCTAATGGAGAAACTGAAATTCATTTTATTATCCTAAGCCTTTGCATCAAAAGGTGCAAAATGAAAATATATTACTTAAATATAAATAAAATGAAAAAGACCTCAGTGTTGGAGAGGTTTAATTTTGTGCTACTAGTATTTCAATAATCCTAAAACAAACACCTTTCCTTAAGCAGCAATTAACATTTTAAAGAGTACTGTTTGTAAATGGTAGTACAACCATGAAGAACAAATTGCTTCCATTAGCAGCTTTTAGGTTTGAAAAACAAGTGGGATTAAAAATTACCTGTTTTCCAGGAGCAACATAACCCACATATGGTGGTTTTGGTTTTTTTTTTAAATTTTCATGTGTACCATTTATAACATGCATCTCTATGAGGATTAAATTGCAGAAATACTGGGATGGAGGGGTCCGTTTTAACAGACAAAAAGATAGGGTGGAAGGAAAAAGACATAGGTTTTCAAACCCTATCTAAGAGGAACACTTGAAAAGAAACTAGAAAGAGTGAAGATGTAAAGGAAACAAAGGTGGGAGAGGAAACATATTGGCAGGCACTCACATAAAAAAAGAGATCTCGAGACCAGCACGGTTCACCTCCAAAAGACATTGCGCTTTCAGCCTGATTCTCTACACAGTTTGAAATGAAACTCTTGACACCAAACATTTTTTTGTCTTTTTTTTTTGTTCCTTTTTTTTTTCTTCCTTAAACAAAAAATCCCCAGGCAAAGCCTTTTGGAGTTTGATTCTAAGTACTGAAAACCAGCTAGTTATACAAAAGCCCATGCAATAGTAGATGGAAATCCACTGTTGAGACTAAAGCATTCCACCTGCCTTGTTCATTAAAGCTGCAGAAAGCATAAGAATGTCCATTTAATGTCATTATTACAGAAGTAATGGTGAAACTAGAGGTTTACTCTAGGGTTTCATGTAGACCAATGTCAGGGCAGCATTTTTAGGCAAATATATGTATGTGAGGAATAGGATTGACTCAAGCTCATTTTAAAACACACATTTCTGAGAAAACATTATTTTATTTTTTTTTGCCACATTATTCCTAAGTTCTTTGACTTCACACCTGACATCCAGTGACAGACTTTTGGCCCTCCGTCAGTAGTTCTGAATTCTCCATATACTGATTTTAAATTAATCATAACAGAACTAATTCCTGCATAACTTCATTATCTTCTTGCAGTGTGGAAACTGTTTCACTCCATTAAATTCATTGGTACATTTATCTGTTACTGAATTCAGAAGAAGATGATATGATATGATATGATATGACGTGATATGATATTACCTACTTTACCTTTCTCCAGTTTAGGGACCAATTTAAAAACCAGGAAATCTCTAAACTAAATTGTAGTTGTTAAAACATCATATTGGTTTTATATTGTCTTCTTTTCCAGTTATAATTAACACCACTCAAACTGCCCCTAAACTACAAACACCACTAGATCTGGACTTCTTGATTTAACAGGATTTTAATTTCTCTTTTCATTCACCTACTCCTATGTTTTGTCTGTATCACATATAGAATATATAGGCAATAAAATTAGAATCACTGAGACGAGACTTTCTTAGCCTTCCGGAAGGTGCCGATATAAATTTCATTCTATCACATGAAAACTAGATGCACCATGATGATTGTAGAGATAGGATAACTAAGAAGGGAGTGAAAAGTCTGTGAAGAAATTCCTTGGGAGAAAAGAATTGGATGTGGTATCTTCAACAGGCTTGAAAGACAAAAACATTGCCATAGACAAACCTAAGTCATCAAAACAATTCTATTTAATATTACCAGTGCATAGAAAATCTTCAGAAAGCAGATTTCTTAAAGATGATCAGGAGTGTTAACAGTCAGTCATTTAATACTACTCGTGCTGAAACTAATTCAGTGAGACCAGCATGGTGACAGTGAGTTGCATTCCCAACTGGTTTGCAGATGTTTCCTTGTACCTGACACTATGACTGATAGCTGTTTTGGCTCTTTGAACATTTGCTTCTATTAGGAGATGCAAGATAGAGCCTTTGTCACAGTACAATAGCAAAAGCTCAGGTAGATCCAGACTCCTTGAGCAGACAAAGTGGCAGGCCTAGTTGGGTCCTCTGCAGAATTACAGGTCAAAATGGCAACAGAAAGACTTTTTATACTCAGTTATCTAACAGCAAAGAAAACTAATATTGTTCTCATGCACCCTAGGGATTGTACTGCTGGGAGCATCCCCAGAGGCTCTGCTTCTCCCTTTATCCGGAAGATTTTCCTCTCTCCATCTCAGGGTGCGCCTACAATATTTTTTAGTGAATCAGGCTGTTCAGGAGCACATCAGCATTTCCCTACCAGCTAAACGCAAACTGAAGTTACCATAATTCATCCAAACATGCAAGTTCTTCCTTGCCTTCCCTCCACTGCAATGTGCACACACATAGAGACACAGACACACACACGCTCCTTCGAAGGCTATTTGTGGCCACCTCTCTAACCCTTCAAATATTTGTCTTCCTAGGATGGTGTCAGAAGATTGAAGTAAATGCAGCATTTCTGTTAGACACAGACTGTCAGAAGCTCTGTAATTGCACACTGCACACATAGTGCATTCAGTCTGAAATGCAGGAAGCATGTTAAGGAGATTTTGTTTTCTCCTTGAATGAAAAACTACACTCATGCCTTAGTATTTTTTATCCTATGGTCTTGAAAGATGTGAGAAATATCTGATAGCTTAACTTAATTTCCTTGCTTGTACTTAATTCAGACACTTAGAGAAATTTACTTTAAAGAAATATAAAAATATTGGAATATTTTCAGGAAAACTGGAGTATTTGTGGATTTTGTGTGACTATGTTTGGAGTCACATGGCATCATACATCTCCAGGCCATATCCTTGCTCCCAAGTCACAAAGCAAATTCTATACGTAGGCTGTCTAGCTTTTTATCTCCAGAAGAGAGAACCAAAAAAAAAAAAAAAAAAAAAGAGAGAGAAAAGTGCAGGAAAACTAACCTGCTTTATCAGAACTTTCATTTATAGGCATGAAAAACTACAAGTGACAGCTGTGCAGATTCAGTGAATGTGACATTTTTGAATTTCTTCAACTTGACAAGTAAACACCTTAAATCGGTAATGCTATATGCATAATACATGACCTGTATTTTGACATCCATCACCGAATGCTGACTTGAGAAAATACAGGTTTGTACGTCAAGGAATAGCACCCATAAAGCAGGGAGAAATTCAGGTCACAGGGTATTAGGAAAACTCTATTTCATTACAGAAGCTGAAACAAGCTAAGGCATCAGATTTAAGATCCATTTTCAGCTGTGAAAAGATTAAATTCCTCTGCACAGAGCATTCATTTAGAAATGACATGCTTTCCTCACAACCTCTTTTCATTTTCCTTTTCATATTCCATTTTCTCCTTCAGTCCACAAACCTTGTTCCATTAATGCTCATAAAAATGGTAAAACAGGGCTGATAGTTGTGGTCTCACTACCACTGTGTCTCCTTGTTCAACAAAAACTGAGGGAGCTGTGACTACAGTTGCTTAAGAGGATCAGCCTCTACAGTAAAATTCACACGGCCTGTGCAAGTCCCTGTGTTAGGAAATACAGTGACAGTGGGGTACTTCTGGAGAAGAGAATTCTCTTCACCAACAATTAGGAGGTAAGGTACAGAAAAATAGTACCAGTTCTGGCAGCCACTGCATTTGGTACTGAATTGCTGGAATGGGTAAGTGATTGACTTTGCATCACTTGGTTTTTGCTTTTTTTGTAGTTTGTTTTGTGGTTTGTTTTTGTTTTCTTCATTTATTAGGCTGGCATTACCTCAGCTCATGAGTTTTTTTCTCACATGGGGAAAGTAGCAAGACTGGCTTAGTTACCAGCCAGGGTCAATCCATCACTGTGGGCTATAGGGATAACCACCACAACATAGAGTCATAGAATCATTTAGGTTGGAAATGGCCTTTTAAATCATTCCGTTCAACCATTAACCTAGCACTGCCAAGTCCACCACTAAACTACGTCACCAAGTGTCACACCTATACATCTTCTAAAGACCTCCAGGGACGATGACTTCAACAGTCCCTAGGTAGTTTGCTCCAATGCTTGACAACTCTTTCAGTGAAGGAATTTTCCCTAATATCCAATTTAAGCTTCCTCTGGCACAACTTGAGGCCATTTCCTCTTGTCCTTTCACTTGTTACCAGGGAGAAGAGACCAAACCCTACCTCGCTACAACTTCCTTTCAGGTAGCTGAAGAGAGTGATAAGGTGTCCCTTATCAAACTGAGGAAACTTCAACAGAAGGCAGCATACTCCTGTCCCACTCTGAAACAAGATACTTCCAAAGTGGACTAAGTATATCACATCTCTGAAAGGAACACAGGTTCTGGGCTTTGACATGCTCAAAATAAGTGAGGCCTGGCAGTCACTGTGTCCCTCCTGGCAGCAGACTCAGCTACCTCGCTCTGAAGGAGTTTGAGCCTCCTGCAATTCTCTGCGGGAAGCTGCTGGATCAAGGTCTTGATTCTGTGCAAAGAGTATTCCCCAGCTCTCTCTAAGATGCTGCTGCTCACAGAAGTAGGTAAAAAGCAAACAATTGCATTAGAGGCAAAATCCTACCTCTTAAAGATGTACTCATCTTAGTGGACAGAGAACACTGGGGAAACTTCCTCCCTAACAGGAGGCATGCTCTTTTTACCAAGAGTTACTGGGGATCCAGGTGCTCTCCAGCTCAGAGCTCAGCAGGGTCAGGTGGATATAAGCCCTCCCTGTCTCTTACAAAAGACCACCTACTAGGAGATGAGCAGTACTGGGGATCCACTAAGGGATGAGTGCTGTGTCTCCTGAGCAAGGGCGACCCATGGTCCTGTCAGGGAGGCACTAACTGGGCCTCAGCAGTAACATGCAGGTATTCTGAGAGCCAGTGGCACTGTGATGAAGTTCAAATTCAAGGAATGCTGGCATGGCTTAACATGCCTTCTGCACACTGAAAGCACTGCTAATTTTGCCCCGCTTATATGTTGTTTGGAGCAACTGGCCTGATGGCCAAGTGATTGTCCTGGGCATAAATTGCTAATTTTTGTTCCTGTGCAGTTCATTTGACTGAGTAATGTCCCACAAAATGCAGGCAGGTTTGCTGTTCCTAGCAGTAAATTTATTCTCTAAGTTTGCTGAGGGCCAATAAAGGTTTACTGGAGTTTTAATATAGAAACAAACTTGTCTCATATATGTGCACTGCTTCTGTACCACTGACTCCAGTGAAACTCTGATGGGCATATTCTCAAACTGGATTTTTAGGTTAGGTTTACAAAATATCTTCTGTTCTTAAGGATCATAATGGATCCTTTATGATTCTCTTACCCTTTTCCTCTGCCCCTTTCTTATTTGTCTCCCCTCCCTTTCAAAGTTGTATGTTTTACTGAACTGGAACTCTATGCAGGCAGAAGGTATTTTCTCAAACTGAAAATCCACTTGGCAGACCTAAAGGTTGTGGCCTTGTCATTAAAGTACCATGTAAATTGATAGTGCCCTTTAAATAATGCTATTTTAGGGAAAGATGCCATTGCATTCACTGGATAATGTATGGACTACAGTCCTCAAAAGTATAATTTAAAAGACATATATACTATTAACTAGCTCTGGCTCATCTAAGGAGCATGAAACAACAATAATATTTTGAGCATATATGAATAACACACAGGTGGTGAACTGCCAAACACACCCTCGACGAGTTATCATGCAGAACTATGGGACAAGTATTTTCATTAAGCAGAGCCAGTCAAAAAGAAATAATTCTCTTACAGAAGGACCTCAGAGTTATATCCCTTTGCTACTGTTTGCTGACAATGTCCATTAATATTCCTGTGAATTCAATGGAATGATAGACTATACCTGTTATTCTCCAAAGTACAGCCACTTGGGTACACCTGGAAAGTTCAGCAGCAGTCATGCAGCTAAAGAGCTGCTGACATTCATGGGAATCTGTTACAGCCATTCAATTTAGAAACAATTCTAGCCTCAGTGTCCCATGTGGTCTGAGACAGGGAGTTGTAGTTTGGCCTCAAAACCTGGAAATCCTAAATTCTGGTTTCAGTTCTGACTTTTATTGCGATTTGTGCCTGAAGATGTAATAATCTCTTGGAGATTATCGTTGAAGCTCTGGGAAAAGAGAGCAGTGTGGGAAACCAGATGTGACTGCATAAGCTGCCAGCTCTCTCAGAGATTTCAGCATCGTCAGAGATGCTCCAGGCCCAAACATAGGCCAAGGTGCATTTACAGAGAGTGGAGGGTGCAGAAGGACAGCCTTCTCAACTTTAACAACTCTCCAATGCTTTGGGACTGGAACAACCCCTGGAGCTCTGAGATACACAGTCAGAGGGAACAAGCTGCCATCTTTCTGCCAAGAAAGTGCTCTTCTCTGTTTGTTCCCTTGTTGTTGAATTACAGAAACCTATAGTGAAAATGTCCAAATCAAAGCTCAAATGGAAGCACAGGGCAGTGGGACCAATACCAGTTTCCGCTCCCAAAGTGTGAGATATATTCCTGGGTAAGTTAGTGGCCCCATGTGCTGAAAGTGTAAATGATTTAAAGGTCTACTGGTTCTTGGGCTGCTTTAACAAAGCAGGATTAAGCTGTAAAAACAAAGATCAAGAGAAGGATTGGAGTTTCATCATCTTGAAGTCTAGCATTGAATCACACCACATTGATACCATTCTTAACTGTGAACAGCACGATATGCTAGAAATAGCATAATATTTTAAGCCTAGTGCAGAACCATGTATAACTAAGAGCGTTTTATTCACAGGAACTTATAGAGTCTTTTTCCAGTTTAAGTGTCTTTTGAGTTTCACTATCAAACATGCACAAAAAATGAAGTCCACCTGAAATTGCCTGGGTTTTTGTTGTTGGCTTTGTAAGGGTTGTTTTCCCTTCAAAAAATCTCTTGTGGTAATTACCCAAACTCTACTTCTGCCAAGGTTCACCACAAGTTTACACAACCCAAAACTACCAAAACAAATGGGCTTTATTTACAAATGCTTTGCAGAGCACAGCCTTGACATTCACTCCTTGCTATTTTTCTCACTTTAAGTAAGACAGTATGTAGTTATTAGCCATAGCACTTTCCTCAGGTTTACTTCAAAGGAAACTTTGATTCTCTATAGAGTAAACATTCCTGGCCAGTATTAGCCTGAGAAAAACTTCTTGCTCATATGGAATGAAGCAGAAGCTCTCTGAATTTATTTTTTTTATTTGGCTAAAGGAAAACAAAATTAAATTTCCTTTTTGTAGCGACTTTCTTTACAAACTTTATTTTTTAATTGTCCCCACTCTCTATTTACCATGTAATAGTTTTCTACACTAGATGTTTCCAGTTGGTAGTATCTAAGTGTAGCACATGTTGGCAGCTAAAATAATTTGTTATAAAGATGCCAAACTCTTTTCAGTTTAATCATTAATCAACCCCACATATTTAGACCTCAGGCAAAAATAAATATGCTGAATAAAAATTATCAAATAAATTAAGCTATATTACCTAGTTTAGAGAGACAGGTATTCAATAACTACAAACAAAATGGAAAATTCACCATTAGAAATGATATATCAGCAAGTTAGGCAAGACACTACATTATGTCATTATATCAACTAAAGTAAATTCTTTCTTTGTGAAAAAGGAAGAGCAAAGCCGGATATCATAGCAAGAAATCAATAAAAATATTTTGATAAATAAAAGTAACAATGTTGTCCCACACATGATTGGAAACTACTGGAACATAAATTAAATGAATTTCCCATTGCTGCTTATGGGAAAATTATGCAGATTAGAATTTGATTAGGTTTATATCATGAGACTCAATTTGGACTTTTAATCTATTAAGCTCCAATAAATGAGGCATCTGAATAGCTCCCCTGAGCAGCAACAGTAATAACCACAGCAGTCATTTTTTGCAATATGTATTCTGACAATTTCTTTAGCAGATGATTCCATGTCTTTAAGTACAATTACTTTGTAACTTCTACAAAAATTTCAGGTGTTTGCAGTGAGGAAATGGATACATACAAAATGCTTAAACAGACACTTTGTGATAATCAACATCTGTCACTCTATTCTAGCAATATTGTTTTTCCATCAACTTGGACTTACGCTCGACTTCATAGTCTGTGTGGGCTAAATAGTGCCAGCAGACTTGCAAATTACTCAAGCTGGAACTGAGCTGGAAACCTATGGTAAAATGTCATTTAAGTCTCTATAAGGTGGGTCAAAACTAAAATCCCACATTCAAGGCTGTCTTGGGGATCAAAATTGAACTGTGAAGGTTAAAGCCTCATTTTATCAAAGAAATCTGAACTGAATTCCCAGAGCTGAGCTTCAAAACAGGTTGGATTCAGATCAAGACCACCTCTAATTTATCTGGCAGGTATGCTTCATAGCCCTCCTGCATATTTCCTGCAGTCTAATCTATTTGCAAGTATACAAAAGCTCTTCTCCCATATTCCTCTGTACTGTAAGAAAGTAACTCTTCAAAGCCTGCCAACTAGAGAGCATATTGTGCCCATGTCCCATCCTGCCAGACTTCACCAAATCCTACAAAGTCTTTTAGCAGAGAGGTTTTCTATGCACATTGTCAAGTGACAGTATGCAGTTGATTAAAAAAATTAAATCTGTATTTAAAAAATTTCAGTGCATGATTAAATTCTCATTGGGAAGGTTTTCTGCAAGCCAAAATTTTTTACCACAACTCCAAATTGAAAACCATAAAGAGCATAAAAAAAAAAATAAAAATCAGTCATGCTCTTTGTCACTCAAATACTGCCTTTTTTAGCACACAACTTCAGAGTAGCATGTTAAAGACATCCTAGCAGATATCGTGTGAAAATGAGTATCAAGTTAGTTTGAACTATGCCAGTCTGTATAATGCTAACTCAACCAGGTGCAGCTACCAGTGTAAGGAATGTTAATTGCCTAAGCAGTATTTGTATACTTTTACAAACAAAATGCTCTTGATTAAAAAACAGAGCTTACTACATCCTTTCAACAGTTTAATCTGAACCTTGCAAATAATGTATGGGGCCCTATTTGAAACACATATAAGGAAACAAAATCCTACAGTTTGGAGCATGTTTTAAAAGCACGCATCCCACCAGCACAGCTATTTGCACTTCATAATTATCAGTATTAATGGCCAGTATGAAAACTATCCCTATCATGCATGAAAAGTAGTAGGAAGGTAAGTACTTCCAGAAAGTACTTCCATTAAAAGAAATGTTAATCCTTTGATACTGAACTTCACAGAAATGGCTAACACATCAAACCAGCCTTATACTCTCTTCAGCTTAGCATATTAACCCTGTTTTATGTGTCACATATACATCATCAAACATTCCATTACAGTCTAAATATAGGTCTACCAAAAACTAAAATTGGCTAATTTATTGTAATTATTCTTGACTCTGAATGGAAACAAACAATGACGTTTTTGTTTTCTTTGTAATCCTCTTTTTTTTTTTTTTTTTTTTTTTTACCAGTTGTGGAAGCAGGATGAATCTGAAGGAACTCTCCAATTGAGTTTTCTTGAGTGATGGATCTGTAGCCATATATTAGCTACTACTAATATCTAAGGTTGTGTAGATATAACTGCCTGAAGAACAGCAGTCTGGTATCACTGGGTTTACTCAGTCTGTAAAGTGTGGGAATCTCTGATTCAGTCAGTGCGGTTTTGAGAATCAGGAATTCAGAGAGCAACTTATGCCTCTGATGGCCACTTGAGGGATATGAATATCCAAAGTATACAGTCAGTAAATAAACAGATAATTTGCTCAGGTATATCAAGAAAAAAGGAAAGGTATTCACAAAAGCAGTGAGGTACGGCCTGTTCGTAAGATGAAACTTCCATTGCTAAGTTTGCACTATTTTGGCTCACCATTTTTTTCCTCTTAGTGAATATTAATCTTAAAAAGAAAATTAACTTCTTATCATGACAGAATGACTCATTATTTTATTATGGATTTTTCTAAAATCTTTAAGGGTTTTGCTTACCTCTCACACTTCAAATGTCTTTTTATATTTAAAGAAATACCAGCAGAATTGTCTCTACACTAGCTCCTTATCTATTTTATTTATATGGGATCTGAAACCCATTACAGTAGCAAACAAGCTGATGGAGATAGTGATAACAGTAAAATGTAATTTGGCAACCTTTAAGTAGTGAAAAGTAAGTGGCAATCATAAAATATATATCATGGTATCCAATTGCAGTACAGACATACTGAAACCTCCTCTCACTTTTTGCCAATTTTTTTCCTAGTTTTCAGCATTATATTGACTACTTACTGTCATTCATATATCTAAATATTACTGTTGGATTTTAAAATGGCATAATCTCTATAAACACTTAATACATTAACTCGCTTATCCCTTATTACTTACTAGAGAGTTAAATCAGTTGATAAAAATTGTTTACTTCCTTGCTTTAATTTCATTAGTACCAATATCAGTGGAAACAGCCTTCCTTTCAATTAGAGATTTTGAACATTTCTGAGAGTCTTTAGTCTATTTCTTGTTATTTGATAGGATTCTGAAAATAAATATTCAAGTTGTAACGTGGATTTGTGTTGCTACTGGGGCAGTTTAAGAAGCTGATGATTTTGGGCAGGGCCAATCTAAAATGCAAATCTGCAGATAAATTTTAAGGCCTAGTTACATGTGGCACTGTGAGCATATTGCCATTAAATAAATAAAACCATAGTCAAGACATATTCCAAACTTGTAGAAGCACCCTTTGTCTATCTAATTCAGTCTACATCTGTACCACTAAGAACGGGAGATGTGTCCAGACAGATGAGTTTACATTGCCACTAAAGAACTGAATTGGACATTAAGCTGAAGAATTAATAACAATCAAATACTCAAATGTGGAGAAACCTGGGAGACACAAAGGTAGCATTGCATCACTCATGTAACCAGAATCACTTCCCTCTCTTGCAGGGGGAGCATTTTAAAATGTGCATCACAAGATACTTTGCACCAGCACTTCCCCACCATTTTTCCCCTGACAGACTTCCCATTGCTTATCAAAGGGTATCTCCTGCTTTGACTTCCTTCCTGTGAAGGAAGGCCTATGGAGGAAGGAGTCGAGAGAGCACAAATCTTGGAGGCAAAGCTCCGGGAGGCACTGCTGTGCTCCATTCACTGACCGGCAGGGGAGAGCGCAGAGATCTTCAATCCCCAGTCCCTCCTCTCACGAATACCTGGAGGGAAACCCTCAAAGTCCTTTCCAAATTGCTAACTATCACCTTGGTCTGTACACTTTAACAAGACAAAATAGGAGGACATTTCTTCCATCTCACAGTGGGCTCATTGACATCTAATAATGAAATTCAAAAACACAAAGCCTGCAATTTTCAAGTTTTTAGTAAAATTACTCGAAGCGCTAGATATAAAAATAAAGGAGAAGACTAAAGAAAGGAAATACTACCTTGCATGCCACATATTTGGCTAAGAAAATAGTGTGAATATAACATCAAATCTAAAATTTAAAAACTCCATGAACACAACATTTCCAAGAACTTTTTTCCAAGATTTTGTTTTTCTATGAACTCTAAAGATTTGTTAGGCAATGAAATCAACCAGGACATAATAGTATATCTGAGATTTATGTGTTTCCTTAGACACTGGAAATAGCAGGGTTGCTAAATAGCAGTTACATGGAAAAATCTTTTTGATATTTGTCCTCCGAGAAAGAGTTCACCAAAGCATTATTTTAAGCAGCTTGTCAAACACTGATTTCAAGCCAGGGTAGATTCAATAAATCAATTTAAAACGGATTTATTTTATACATAACTGAACTAATTCCCAAAAAGTTTGAAGTTACTGTTCTAGGAAGACAAGGTCTTCATACACAGAAAGCTAGAATAGGAACAATTTGCAAATTATGGAGGATTTACAACAGATACATTTTCTAAAATACATAGCCGAATATGCTAAACAAAATGGTTCAAGCACCTTTACTGAATTTAATTTTGGCTACAGCACAAACTGCTTTTGAGCAAGCTCACACTTGTGACTAATGGAATATTTGACTGGAAGAATGCTTTTGTAACTGTAGTGTTATTAGTCCAATTCATCTGTCCTCAAACAAACAAGAAACAATTTCAATCACACCTTCTCATCCCCCATATGACACCATCTGATTTCAGTGAAATCTCTCCTTTTTTTCTTTTTTTTTTTTTTTTTAAACAGGAGGAGGTTTTTTAAAAATGTTTGCTTATCTTTGCCTTCATTTGGAAACTCATTTCTAAGTCACAGAACAAGCAAACTGACAGAAACTTAGCAGAAATAGGAAACTATATATGGACATCCAATCATATTATAATCCTGTCTATGCATTTAAGAAAAAACTCTGTAAAGTCAAGCCTATAGAAAAGATATATGCTGTTAGACTGTAGAGATACTTTTTCTTCTCACTGTTAGCCAGTAATTGTGCTCCTAAATCAGTTATTTAGAGTATTTTAGAATGAAAGTTGAATAGAAAATTTAAACAAGCAACCAAACTTCAAATCAATATGAAAGGTCCAATCTCCACTATAACTCTCACAGGTTCTATTTTAAAGCTCTACAGAAAGTTTGGAAAAGACCTGGTATTGCTATGATGTTACAGAAATTTTATATGATCTTAATCTTGTATCCAAATAAGCCAATACAACAATTCCCATTAACCATAATCTTATTGAGATATGTTCAATAAAACTAAATTAGAACAGCTAGTCAAGAACAAAATTTATTTTACTTTCTTCAATAAAAATTCCTACCATACCATTTACAAAATTAATAGACAAAATTTTTCAGGTTTGGTTTGTTCAGATGTTGAAAAGCTGCAAAAATATACTATTAGGAGCACAGTAGTATTGATTCTCAAATGGAGGCTGTACCTCAAGTCAGCCTGAATATCTCATTCTGCAGATGTTGAAAGGTCTGGAAGGTTCTTGATAACAAGAAGCTACCAGGTTTTTAGAGACTGGAAATTATGGAAAGTCTTTGCTGCCTCAAATTTAACCACATCCAACTTAAATCAACAGGTCTGTCCTGACAAAAGAACGTCAAGAATTTTGTAAATTTTATCCTAAAGCTGCCAGAGTTCTGCAATTCACTAGGAGGTGTTAGATTCTGTTTTTCGGATATCACAGACTAGGACTGAACTGGAAAGAACAAAGGACACAAATCTAGCTTTCTCCTGTCAGTGCTATTAGACTGGCATTAGACTGGTAAGGTCTGCTACATACTGATGCTTTTATCTCTTCTACTCTAAAGCAAAAACAGTGACATTTATCTCTGCAAAAACTCACCACCTTTATGAATATAAATAACCATTTATTAAGCAAACAATAGATAGTGAAGCAAAGAAAGATATCAGAATTACGCTCATGAGGCTGCCTGCTATGGTACATAACTTTCAAACTATCTTGTATTCCTGTAATATATTATCTATATGTTCCATTTTCTTGAAGTTATCTTCATAATCAAGATGCTATCACAAGTATCGTGGGCATTGGAACTATTTTTAATTTTCATTTAAAGAGCAATTAAAGAAAGACAATGGATACACAAGATAATAAAGTAAGTGATTAGCAGCATGCAAATGACATAGGCTTAATGATAATACCCTGTTCTACTCTCCAAAGGGCCTGTCGAGAGAAACCCTTCCTACATGTGGTTGTGCAGCTAATGTGCCTCAGCCTACAATTACAACATTGCTGACACCATTAACCACTGAAACAACATCACTTCATGAAATCCTTGTTGTCTCATTAAAATGCAAAGGGTCAGGTAATTTACCAGCATTGTGTGTCTACTTTTGTTGTGGGTAATTAGCAAGGATTACCCAGCATGGACTCCTAGTGGGAAACAGTTAAACTGTGAAATATTAAAAAGAATTTTTTTTCATTTTATGGGAATTTGAAAGATGTAGAATTATAACCTCAACATGCCTTTGCATTCAAGGAGCCATGAAACATAGACCTTTTGTACATTTAATGTCACATGATTTTATGCTTGGTTATTTTAGAAAATTAACTTCAAATTTTAAAAAGGTACTCTTGTGTAATTTGATCTAGATATGCATCTTCTTTTGCAATTAAGAACTTTTAAAAAATACAGAGAGAAGCAAAACACCTTACAGTATCTTAAAGTCCTACATATGGTTTCTAAAAAAAAAAAAAAATTAAAAAATTTTACGTTAAAATACAGAGGTTGATGTAGCACATTCTAATACTCATGTTCCCTTTCTTCTTGCTAATTGAAGCCTCATATCACCACTTAAACGAACCTTGATAACATTCACTATTGGCTCACATCTTGTCAGGGAGCCGAATGGTGTCTTATTCTTTAAATGGAAGTTTTGGAACATAAAACACATTCCAATAAAAGTGAACAAAAAATTATGAATTCATTAAACCACTCTGGTATCTTGTGCTATATATAATATTTATATTCCAACTACTGTAAAATATGCTTTAATATCTTTAGGCAACTATAAGGACTTAAATATTTATAAAATGGCTAAAGATAAAGTATTGCTCTCTTATTCCTACATACAGATGATGTAAGGCATGCAATCAAAGACAATAACACTTTCAACCCATTTGTCATCTTAAAGGAGCCTTTCAACTTCAGATCCCTTGTGTGCAATCTACGTAAGAGTTGTTGCCTACATAGGCAACTCCAGAGGAGTTTGCTCCTTAAAAACTACCAAGAGTGCTATACTTCACATAAAACAGGGTTTTCTGAAAATGGAGACAAAACTATAAATTTGCAGGCAAAACAGCTCCAAGTGGGGCTTCAAAATACTGCTGTATTTATCTCTGGGACATCTGGGAACAGGAAGCATTTTGATTTAATATTTCATAACATAGAGGCAATTGCTTCCTTGCCTGGTGTATAATTAATGCTCATAAAAAGAGTAGGATTTTTTTTATTCCTCAGCATCAGAAACGAACAAAATAGTACACCTTTATAATAGGGCTTTGGATTTCAAGATGTTGAACAGCAAATAATAAAGAAATAGAGTCACCACAAATTTATAACAGTTTTGGGACAGTTAAATGTATTTATAGTTTAAGTGTGGGAACACATATTTGATGTACCGTATTATCTATCTCCTTTTCCTGGTTTTATTTTTCTCTGGCTTAAGCAGGAGGTATCTTAAAGCGGAGAAGAAAGAAGCAATTGTGAAAGCTTGAAGCTATTTGGGCTAGAACCTTACAGCACTGCTCAAAAGCTGAGAAACTGTGTCAAAGAATGTGTCTCTCCAGCTATTCCACAACACATTTTTAGTTTAAAAGCAACAGGATTGAAAAACCTCTTTTCTTCAGTTTCTCTCTCTTTCTAGGAAAACTTCAAGAGAGATGGGAAACTTTGTGTGGGCAATTCTGGCAGGCAGCATTAGTGTCCAGCTGTGAGGAAAATACAAAAAAAATACGAAGGGTGCTGGGTTGACCTTTCCTGTCAAGGGTTTCATGTGAAGACTGGAAGGCTAGCAAGGGCCTAACATGGCTGGTTTCTACAGCACAGAAAAAAATGTTAAGTGAACAGCCTCTCTCCCACTCAGTCTCTTTAGTTTATTTAAGTCCAAATCTTGCAACGACCTGCACATAATCTAACTTTACACAGGTGGATAGTTTCTCTGAAGTCAGTGAGATTTATTAACCTGTATAACATTGAGCACATAAGTTTTGGAACAAGCAAGGCATCAGATTGTAAACTTGCCAGGGCAAAGGCCATATTTTATTCTTGTATATATCAGGAGTATGACAACAAGCTCTTAATTCCATCTAGAGCCCCAGTGTGCTACCATAAAATAAATAACAGCTATCAGCTGATCCATCCAGGGCAGCAGGATAAGAAATTATGTGCATGTTGCAAAAAGGTAATACTGAGTTATTTATCATAGTGACCTGGTCTTCAAAAATTGGACTATTTTTTGTGAGTAAATGGTGATACAGGACATGTTCTGGCTCTTATCTCATTTTTCAGTTATTAATTTCATTACTTTGTTTTGAAAAATAGTAACGAAACCAAACTACAACATTTCAAATTCATTTGGTTAAACAATAAGGCACTTACCAAGTAGAAAATTTTGTTAATTGGATTATTATTTTTGTCATTTGAACAACCAATGCCAACAAAAATACAAGGAGCATTCAGAAACACACAGCAGAAAAACATCCTTAATTAGGCGGAACTCTACACTGGGCTTTGAATCCTGTAAACCAATAGCCCTGATACCAATGCAAAATACCATTTTTGCAAATGTGACTGGTAGGATTGATACTGCCTAGGAGAAAATTTTTCAAAACATCTATGCAAATGAGGAAATTATGAACTATCTTTAAGTATAACAAGCATTCTGCAGCATAAAAGACACTGACGTGCAAAGACACACAGGAATCTAAGTGTTCAAAAGAATAAAGCTGGTGTCACAGCTCACTTTGACACTTTAAAAAACTACCCCAAATCTTTCACATTTTGCCAGCACTATTAATTTATTTATTTTTAATATTACATCTGCATTTAATATTCTACATTTACTCATAAGCTTTCCTGAGGAGGTTAAGCACCTCCTTAAACTCTGCAATTATTTAGTGCCTGCTAACTATAGAGTTTGATTTTTGGTATTTGAAAGTTAAGGCTTTTTATTTCTGCATTTTCATGCAATATAACAAATTCAACATAGGAAACAGTGCTGGAGTTGCTACAGAATATTCAAATAATCCCTAACAGCCTAAAATTAACTGCATCTATGATTATAGAAAACGAGATTCTGAAATCTTCACTTTAAAACTTATAACTAAAAAATAAGAGAAATAAGATTCAATATTCACTAAAACCCCCTCCTTTGGGAACAAAAGCATTGTTTTGAATTTATAACAAGTTTTCTGCAGCAGCATTACAACACAGTTATCTCCGAAAGTGGCACAAAACTGTTGCTAACAAAGCACTTCAGACTTCAAAATTTATCCTTTTCTCCTTTTTAAGAATTTTCTCTCATTTTCAATCCTGATAACATGATTGTTGTTCTCTCTTTTTGCTAACATTTCAGAGATAAAGCAATCAAGAATTATTGACTGGCAGAGATGAAAAAGAATATATTACCTTCAAGCACAATGGAAAGCAGAAATCAAATTCATTTTAATAAGAAATTTCTTGCAGCACATTGTGAGACTAAGCCCATAAAAAACTGTGGTGACACAAGAATTAATGACCAGATTGTGAAATAAATCTAATGAAACTCTGTGGCTGTCTCTGTCCTTGCAATCAAAGTTTAAGACAGCTCCAACAAAAGATGACAATGAAGTCCCAAGTAATTTTGAAAGGAACGGTATCGAATGAAACTAAACTAGTACAGGGTTATTTCAGCTTGTGCAATCTGTTACACCTGAAAGTCAGTGTGTAAAATTCTGAGTATATTTACTTGATTTTATAGAATTTTCCCCAGAAGAATGTTGCCATGATGTATGAGATGTATTACCTAGGAGTTCATCCAATCTTTATGTTTTTCTCTTTATTCTTTCTTATTGGAGGATCTATTACAGGAACTGTAAACGAAGGCCCTAAAAAGATCTCTTGTGTTGAAATAGTGTTCCTAGGGAAAATTCTCATAAGTTGAAGTCATTCAGAAAACAGCTGCAATTGTTACTTTGCAGAAATACATCTACACTGCTGTACTGTGATCTGTCTTAGAATGTCTATGGACAAAATGTTATTATACAGCATTCCCTTCCTGTATTTTAGACCTGCTTGGAGCTATAAGATCACTTTTCTTTATTGTTTAGTAAATGTTTTTTAATGAAATGTACTGCTCTTACTATACAGGACTCAAAATAAGATCTAAATCACTATCCAATAAAAGAAAATTATTGAGTTGGATACCTAAAGTTACTACCCAGAGGCTACTCTGGTACAGTATTTATAAATCTCTAAACAGTTAGGTATAATTGTCTTTCTGGGTTTTGGGTAGAAAGCCAAATAGCAGTTTAGTTACAACTGAAGATAAATATTTTGTGTTGGTCCCTGTTCATCTCATGGATAAAATAACAAGTAAAATTCCCACAGTGTAAGACTCTTAAAGAAAAAGAAAACAAGAAACACAAAAAACTAAATGGAATAGTCAATAGATGCTACCTGAAGAAGAAAGAATGGAAATTACAACAGAATGAAGGAAAGGAGAATTACTGGAGGTCTTCCAGTGTAACTGCCAAGGCAGAGCCCATCCCACAGTCAGTACCCCTGGGTGCTTTGGAAAAATATTGTGCCTAGGAAGCACAAATGCTTAACGTGAATCCAATATTCTCTAGTCTTCTCTCCAAAATACTTCCTGATAAAATAATCTCAATTTGTATTTGAGGGAGCAGAATGAGAAACATGAAAGACAATACAAACAAATCTCAAGTACCAGAGGGTGACCTTTTTCTCCACCAGAAACAAACCTTTCAAGGAAGACAATCAATCAAGATCTATAAGCGCAACTTCAAGATAAAAACAGGGTCTTCTTTTCACAAATAAGACATCTGGTTGAGTTTATGAGTAATTTTGTGAAGAAGTGGGCCAAGCTCAGACTTTACAACATTTGGTATTTCAAAAGCTTAATGAAAATCTTAATGAAAGTGCTAATTTGCTGTGGGATACACTTTGGCCTTTCTGTTCTTGCAATCTAGGTCTCCCAAAGGCAATAAACTGCCCTGATGATTTCTGAAAGCTCATTTTCGGGACATTAGAGTAGGCACTCCTAACCTCTAGCAAGCCTACAAAGTTCCTCAGTCAGCTTTGGAATGTTCAATGCAGACAGCCATGAGAATGCTCTCAGTGTGAGAAGTTTCAACAACGAAGATCCAATTTAAAAGAGTTTCTTGTTCTTTTTGAGTAGAATTACACATTTTCTGCAAAAGAGACCAGCAAATCCTTCCAGAACAGTTAGTAAGCTTTTCCTTCTAAGGAAGGCAGCTTGTTTCCACTCACAGTTCTCTGTAGTCATGTTTGGTTGTATGTTCCTAGACAGCTGATGATGAACATAGATTTGACAACTTAGATAATTTACTGCCATCTGCTCTGGACACTTCAGGGTCCTTTGTAGCTCTGGTCCAAAATATTGGGGTTTTTCTGTGTCTTGAAATGGTGAGTTAGATTTTTCTTCTGAAGGAGGTCAAAGTGGAGCACCTTGCTTGGATAAGATGCAATTCTGGCAGGATCAATTATGACTCAAGATGGTCAGGCCAGAGGACAAAAGTGTTGTTGCACTGCTTATACAAGGTCTGGATAATTAAACCTACCCATAAGGAGGCACTATCAAATCTTTATTTCTGTATGAGCTGTGTGTATTAAGTTCAACTTGAACTAGTAATGAGAAAATCCTTTGTCGATATAAACCTGATTAATTCAAAGATATTTTTTCAGTAGTTAATCCATTGGGTATTGGCAGCCCTATTGTTACAGAACTTTCTCTGTCAGGAAGGCTTGCTGTTGTACATCCATCCTCCTGTTCCTTGTAGAAGACCTTTCCTCTCAGATTGCATCTGGGTTCCATTTCAAAGATATGTCCCTAGGTGGAAAGGGTCTTGTTGGATGGATACAGAGGGTTGCCTGGTAATGAATGCCTATGATTGGAAGCGAATTCCATGTTAAAGTAGGTGATGAGGGTGAGGCTCTGGGGAAAAGGGAAGGAAATCCCCAAATCTGTGGATTCTTTTTCTGCTACCAACTAAGAGCAAAGGAGATCTAGCCCTGTATTTCAGCACTGGTGAATGATTATGGCTTGTCTGATGGCTAAATAAATTTGCATCCTGCTTTTTATGGCACACTTCTTGTACTGGTGTAATCTTTTTCCTGATGCTGGTGTGAAATAATCACAGATCCAAACTGGGAAGATCCCTGCACATTTAATAATCTTCAAATTAAATGACTGTAATTTGTTTTTCTTTTTCAGAGACATAAACATAAATTATATATCAGGTTTTCATATGAGATTCCACAGTTTAGAGAATACATAATTACATACATACAATACCACCTATTTATTTAGAATAGCAAGGATAAGATTATACTGCTAAATCCCTCACCAAAAATCTTGCTGCTTAGCCCATACATTTCTCAGACTGCTCACACATTTTGTTTTGCTTCTTCTCTTTTCAACACACTGTCACAGGTCAACGGACATTCTGCCACAGAGCCAGATTTTCTAATGTCAGTGTTTCTGATGATCAGTAACAGGAGTAACATAAAAGAACAGCACAGAAGATTCAAAGGATAGTGTTGATGTCTTAATTCAAAGTTATACACTAAGATCTAGAAAAACTCAGATTGGCAATGCTTAAGGTTTGTACCAGCTAATGTGTTAAGGATAACTATGTCAAGCAATACCCAAATGTAAAATGACAACTCCTTCTGTAAACAAAGGTACTTAATTGCCAGTAAGAAGCTGTGAGGTTGTTCTAGTATGCTGCTTGTTGACCAGCAAAAGTTAAACCACCTAGTTTATATAATTGTCATGATAGTTGTGTCCACACAACTATGTTAAGTATGTTAAAGTTACATTTCACAGACAAAAATGTCACACTGCATATAATTTCCAGTGAAGTTTGTGCTGTCTTCCGATCTAAGTGCTTCTGACGTGATCTGAAGTGGTCTAATCATGGTATTCAAGGTCTTTCAAGAAAATTTCCTGCACTGAAAGGAACACAACCAATTCAGAAGTTGTGGATATCATAAGCAGAGAATTTAACGGGAGGATAATTATTTTCTCAAGCAACTGGGCTTACAAGAATCCCTTCTTAATCAGTGCTCTCACCTAAAATAGGCTGCTGGTTACCTACCTTATGTTATGCTCTGTTTTCCCAGATAAGCTACGGAAAGAATCACTTTTTTTTTTTTTTTTTTGTCCTTCCTCCCCTGCTACCTGCAGACTGGTATTTACCTGAAGAAATGTCAATAATTTCTTACAAATTGCTAACCTACTGTTCCTCTGCCTCTCTGCATCAGCACCACTGAACAGGTCTAAAGGGATTTGGACCATGGCCAGCATACATTTCCTGACCTACAGGGGCTATTGCTGTAGCAGAGACCTGGGTATTATAGATTCATAGAACAATTCAGTCTGGAAGGCACATCAGACGGTCTCTAGTCTGATTTCTTGTTCAAAGCAGGGTCAACTATGAGGTCAGAGGAGTTTCTTTGAGGCTTTATACAGTCAGGTGTTGAATATCTCTAAGGATGGAGAGTAAAAAATTAGAGGTGCTCATGGGGTGCACAAGACTATATATTGTTCGGTTTTTCCATCCTCATTGAGGGATGTTCTAAGATTCTGCGTACTCCCAGAGGTAAAATGTAACAGTCAAGTACTGGAAATGTCTCTAACCTCTGTGCAAAGACAGAAGAAGGAAATTCTCTCAGACTGCTTAAGAGCAGATTCTATTTCTTGATTATTTTAATTATGCTTGTGATAGGAGACTGAGAGGTCCCTCAAAGAATAGCCATTAGCCTGGTAGCAAAAGTAGAGATTTGGTTTCGAGATACAAAATTTCCAGGTGTAAATCAGCAAAACAGGGAACCTCCATGACTGTCTTCCACTTCTGCAATGAGGTTCCTAATCATAACTATAAGTTATCATATTGTGAGCAAGTCAGTCTTACAAATTTGTAAGGGAAGAACTCTAAAATATTTCTAGCTGTATTTCTTTCAGGCCATAGATGAAAGCTTTGAACACCCGTAGGATCGAAAAAAAGTTTCTACCTCTTCTTCTCAAATCTCCTTTTTATCCAGACAACTATCCAATTTGACTTTGAAAATTTCAAACTTTTAGTTTCCTGATACAATTTAACTCCAGTATTAAATTCTGCTTTTTTTACTGCTGATTCTAAGACAGAATTTTCCATATTCAAGAAGTTACACTGCTGCCTCTGATTTTTGGCTCATAATTCCTATTTCCTGATTAGAATGTAAAGAGGAAAACCTGAACTTCATCTTAGTTCTCACAGTCCTTGAGAGAAAACTATCTCTCGGTCAGGCTCACGGGAAAACTGCAGACCAAAGCACTACACTTTCTACACCTATATTTATAGCAGAGCTAGATCCAGAGGGAATATTTAGTGTAGCAGTTAATAGGTTTATCAAAGGTAGGACTTGAGCTACATAAGCTGCAAGACCCTTCAGGGATGGGAAGATGATTGTTTTTACACTGATGGTCTTTGCCAGGGTGCTTATGACTGCTTTGCAGCTGCTTTGCACAGGCACAGATGGTGTAAAATAGCCTTTGGCTACCTATGAATCAGTCCCCTACTCTCAGAAAAGACTGAAGGATTTTGTTAAACATCCTTAAATGGGATGAGAGCATGTCAAGTCATGAGAACAAATCAGTTTTGAGTTAATTCTAAGTGGCTTCTTGAGCAAGAAGGCACTTGAGCTGCAAAGAAAATCTAAAATTCTTGTTCATTTTATTTTATTTTTTTGGCCTGTATTACTCAAACTTGTATTTTCTCTGTAGTTTCAATGTGTTTTACGTAAAAAAGAAATCTTGTTAGACAGAAACTTCAGGTATTCCAAAGTGAGTATAAGTTATCCTTGGCTAAACAACAGCAACTGCCCCTGTAAGAAAGTCACAGGGAGAAAGTGATGATTTTATATATTTTCCAGGAAAATTTTAAAATGAAAAAAAATGCCAGTTTCATGTTCATTCATTTTTCCTCTAAGAGATGTGCTTTGTGATGTAGCAGAGAAACTACATGACTGTCCCTTTAAAAGCCATCATACCAATCAGCAGGTTTAACTGTCAAGCAAGCTGATGTAGGGCTCTTTGAATTACTGAGTGAGGGATATTCTTCCTGCCAGGTCCTGTCCCCTGTAGGCACTGCAGAGAAGTATTATAGGGCAGTCCTTACCTTGGGAATTAGCCTGCAAGACCCCAATGCTGTCATCAAACTGCATAGATTTGATGTTGAGTGACGCCAAGATGCATTCCTTGTCCTGCAGCGAAGCATCATCAATATTATTCTGATTGGCTGACAGGATAACGCACATGTCGCAGAGGTTGATGTTGACAGCCCTTAAATCAGCCCGACTTAATGGCGTACCCTTCGGCACAGAGAAAAAAAAAGGGGGGGTGCAGAAGAGGAAAAAAAGAAAAACAAATTAAAGATTGAGAAGGAGCTTTGGGAAATTATTTAACAAGTATCTTTTTTATGCTCTGACATTAAGCTGGTCTAACTATGTGCCAGGGAATAGGAGATGTGTGCTAATCTAAAGGGTAGTTGGTGCTGATGGCAGCATTTTAGGTTCAGTCTCAATACTCAGTCAAGCTATTACTAACAAACAAGAAACAGGAATAATGCCAGCATTCTACATCTCGACGGTGACTTGAAATTGTCTTGATTTAAGTTGCTATCACGTGGCAACCTCTGGCTCTCTGAATATAACAAGGAGGGTGTTTTAAATGTCTATTTATCTACTACCAAGTCACAATGGTCTTGGGGAAAAGAACAGCAATTTAAACAGGAAAGCATTATGTGTCCTACACATTTGAAATGCAATCAGGACAAAGCTTTTTTTTCCTACCTAAAGCAATACACAGAAAAGGTTAATCCTTTTCAAAGCATGCTTTTGGTGCTTCTAGAAAGAAAACACACTGATCGTCAAAGCTGTGTGATTAAACTCTTTGAAACAGAAACAAGACTTTATCCTAATGGGCACGAGTCATGCAATGTTCCCTGCTCCACAATTCTCAATCAGAAAATGCAATCATTAAACTGAAATGTTGTGGTGGTCTGTGGATTTTTTCATTAAACTGAAATGTTGTGGTGGTCTGTGGATTTTTTCATAGTTAACAAAACTGAGACATGACACTGAACACAATATGTTTTGTTTAAAGATAACACTTGTCTTTCATGTCCAACAGTCCGCAACTGTAGTTAACAGAATATTAAGCCTATGTCACCAGGGCTGGAAGGTCCAGGAAAAAGAGATCTTTTTTTTTTCTTTTTTTTTTTTTAAAAAAAAATGGAACCTAGATTCTGTTCTGCTGCCTCACACGGTTTGATACCCAAAGACCCTAATGATGAGGAGACATAACTTTCTCCTTGTCACACAGTGGCTTTCATAAAACCAGGTCAAGACTCTACTCTTCCATCTCCTGATCATTCATGGTGAACATCTCCTGAACTCCACTGGGAATATTCAATGGAAAATGAACTTAAAATGCACACAGTGAAGAAGCAGCTCAATTCTTATTCAGTGACTGCCATGTCTCAGATACCAGTTTAATTATTCCATGTTACTTTCAATAATTTAAGGCATGAAACCTTGTGGAAAATAGTATATATCAAACTTATATGATTTTATTATAAACTACTCAAAAAGGCAGGATATGATTATTCCTGTCACCTTAATCCTCCCCTTTGTGTCTGTACTGTGCACCAAGTGAAGCAGGATTCCTGTGGGGAAAAATAATATGCAATCATGTAATTAATTAAAGGCTTACTCCTAATGACTTTATGCAAAGGGACAGAATTAAGGCTGCCTGAGGATATTTAAAATTGGCATTTGCCTACTTTTTAAGAGTTTACTCAGCAGCTTAAAGGCCTCTTAATACAGACTTTAAATTTCTGCCTTTTTTTTTTTTAACCAGAACAAATGTTTTTATATTCAGCTGTAACCACATCTCCATCAGATGTCAGCAGAAAGTTTTACCTTGTGAACCAAAGCAGAGATAAGTAGGAAACGAGTCTGAGTTGCCTCCCTTTAACACATGGTTCCTACCAGTATAATCTCAGAAATTTTAGTAGATTTTTAAATTAGTATAATTAGATCAGAATAATGCTGCTATTTTTAACTTTATATCAGCATTTGGAACCACATAGTCTGGAAAAAGAAATTGGAAAAAGCAGTAATGAAGTCTGTGTGGTCTTCAGCTCGATTGCTGCGTCAGATACAATTCCTTTATGTAACTCTGTATTTTTTAAGATGCATCGTCTAACTATATAAGCTGTTTAAGTCAAAATTAGTCTAAAACTATTCTAAATATGGGTGCAAACTGGGGAAAGTAAAGGTGGTGTACATTTCCTTCAGAAGTCAGACTTGAAACTTTACAAAAAATGCATTATAATAGTGGATACACAGTATATATTGGAAGTAGTAGCTGGATTATATTCTGCTCCATAGCTCAACAGTATTCTGATTCCGTACTCTTTAGCCCTCACAGTGACTGCAATTAAAAGGGATTGGCAAAAAGAGGAGGATATTAACAGACCAAATCTGATATTGACACTATTTTTGTGACAGCAGAGAATCTTCTGGCACCATCTGTTGGATCAGGTTACAGAAGAAAGCCAAGGGCTAACACTAAAACTGCATTTACAGTAACAAAGACCCGCTGTCTGAATTAATCGAAAAGAGAAGACAGTCCTTTCATTCTGTAGATATTTTTCCAATTATTCAGTTAAAGTTACACCCATCATTGACTTATTTATTTTTAACTGCTGAAATATAATTATTATGAACTAGTAAACTTGTAATTTTTGATTCTGAAAAAAACATCTCAACTAACATACAGAACACTCTCTTT
Source organism: Anabacerthia variegaticeps (assembly GCA_035583185.1). Lineage (NCBI taxonomy): Eukaryota > Metazoa > Chordata > Aves > Passeriformes > Furnariidae > Anabacerthia > Anabacerthia variegaticeps. The sequence goes on along the minus strand of JAWWEW010000166.1, from coordinate 12,721,588 downwards.
CATACTTATACTATGAGCTGGTTTCCCTTCTGCCTGTTATTTATAGTTACAGATCACTAGTTTGGAAGGTTTCAGTTATTAGTTCTGAAGCCCTCGATTCTACATTTTGGGCACATGAGTGAATGATAATGATATAGAGGAGAAAACGGACTTCTGAATTGTGATTTTAGTGGACGTGCTTACTAAAATCAACATGAGCTTTTCACTGACTTAAAAAGGGTCAGAGTTTTGTTGTATATTTCCATACATGGGTATAGCAGGACTCTGAACTGAAATGCTATGGCAAGGTTCCTTATAAAAAGGGCCAGTCTATCAAAGTTTTTGAGTACAGATAGATATTATGTAGATAGTGTAACTATAATTTTTTTCAAAGGTTTTGTGCACATAAATACATAGATAATGTCATAAATAACTACTGTCATTCTGTCAGGGAAACCTCAACATCAGAACGGGCTACATGCAGTGCACTGTAGTGAATGTTCGATACATAACACAGCTAACGCATCTGATAGCAGCTGAAATTCATCCAGTGAGGATGACGAGGAACCAAACACTGCGGCAAATATCTTCTAATAAGGTCTCACAGGGCTCTGTTTTCATAGACACAGTAAAAGGAAAAATCTAAGTCCTCAGGCCTATAAGTAGACAAAAGTAAAAAAGCCTAAGATCAAAGTCAATACGAATCTGTCCAGTTGGTGCCCTAAATAACAAAGTATCAATAATATGGCTTTTGAACTTACAGGCAAGATTGAAACCTTGGGGAAGTTATGCAGTGTCTCCCATTCCCTTCTCAGGTATTCAAGTGAACCCACAAACACAATGTGCTTGAGTTCATGGTAGTGAAAGTTGCTGGCTCGTAATGGCATCACTAAATTTCTTAATCCAATCAAAGCAGATTTAACATCCCCAAATATGCAAACGACTACATGCCCACTTAAAACTGTCATCGCTGCTTCACTTCGAGTCTAAAAAAAACAAACAAACAAAACAAAAAGGGAAAAATGAAACAAAGGGAATCTTAAATCATATATTGAGTTTAAAACCAGGAAAAACACAACTGTCAATATTGTTCATGCACAAAGAAACAGTTTGATAACAACTGTTCATTTTACTCTTATTCATCCTTCATTAAATGTGCTCAGAAGAAGAATATTTCATTCTTGTTTGCAAATCCTTCTGCATTCTGAAAGACATTGTATTGGACCAAATTCTGGTCCTGTGTAAGTTTCTACACATGTGGATTTGGGCTGTGGTTATAATCAAAACAGTATGGGTTTAGCTAAGAACAGAATTTGACCTACTACATATTTAACCAATAGAAGGATTATAGAAAAGAGATGCAAAGCCGTGCCCCAGCTGATCAATCACTAGTTGGGCTTTTTTCAGGACCAATTTGAAAAGGAAAAAGTGAACACCCAAGGGTCATAGCAGGGCTTTGTGGTATTACCCAGATCTCGTGAATTGAGGACCATAGTCTCTCAAAGTTTATATTTTAGGAGAAGCTGCTGTTTCCCTAAAAAGCACTCAAAGAATGCTCTCTACACTGCTCTGCTTTAATATGGATGCCCACTATACTCCACAGAGTTTCTCTCAGCAAGAAAAAAATAGTGCAAGATCGTGACTAATATTAAATTTTAAGGCCAATTGAACTTGTTGAACAGATAGAAGGAAAAAGGTGTTATGGAGAATACTTAAAAGATTTCCAGAATTATCTTCTTGTCTCAATGACAAGAATAAATTTTTGCACTAATTTCATCATTTGTTAGGTCAGTTGAGCACGCAACTCAAACAGCAAGATAATTAAAGTCACAAGGAAAACATGACCTTAATTTCTGGAGCCAGTCTTAGCATTGTTGCACTCCATCAAGTATTTGGAGATCCAGTGATATCACATTGCCAAGGAGCTGTACACTCAGTAATATTAGACAGAAGTTTTGCCAGTGAATAAAACAAAGCCAGTGGTGAACTGCAAAATTTTCCTCTCACTTATCGATAGTATGTGTCCTTTTTCTAAATTATGGAAGCCTAGTAATGTGCAATGCAGATTGGAATATGCAGCAGATATGCTCACAATGTAAGAAGAATGGGAGTTCTGATTAGAAGTTTTCTCATCAGTTAAAAGGAATGCATGAGCTTTCAATTTCTCCACGGCAATTACACTGATTTTCATACAGCTTGACCAAGAGTGTCCTCTTGGCCCTTCAAAGAGCACAAGACATGAATGAATCCTCACATGTAAGTTGTCCTGTGCCTTTGCCAAAGGAATACTCAGACTTTACAAGGCAGAGACTAAGTTTTCAAAATAATTATGTAAAAAAGTCACTTTATAGTCACTGATCTGTATGTAGCCATGTATATTTGACTGTATGGCAAAGAACCCTTTCTCACTACCAGATACTGCTGGAATATCACTGAGCCAGACCTTGGGCAGAAAAATGAATTCTTTTGTGATTGAGGCAACTCCAAGTATCAGTTAGAAGATAACCTGGGAAATCCCATCATCTTTATTATGCACTAATTTGTTCTTGTGTGGTCTCTAAGGACAGTGTAAAATTTGCATGCATATTAATGTAGACATAAATTGTGGACTGTGAGTTTCAAAAGGTGTAGGAGAAGCATTTTGCTGGCAGTATCTTCATTGGTGATGATACATGAAGCAGAAAGAACCTGGACAGGCTTGCAGATTCATAGGCTGGTAATGATAAAAATTAACACGGCACAACCGAGGGATGACGATTGATGCATTCCGCAGCACCATTTTTGGAGGAACACTTTTCAAAGTCGGACAACATGTAAAGTTTGCCAGCTAAAATGGCAAGCTCAAGCTTAGAGCATGAAGGCATATTTCTATCTCCATCTATTACAGAGTATTGGACAGCAGTGTCTTGCCTGTTGATTACATACAAATGCATACTCTTTAAAGCTATTCAGCCAAACTCCATCTCACAGCTCCATTCAAGAATTTGGAATTTACTTGCTTGGCTGTTTAAACACTGATATTGCAATTCCAGGCAATGTCACAGTTATTACGGAAACCCCTGAGGAGAACTGGAGACAAGCTTTTAACTCCTGATAGAATAACTGGGGCTGTCACCGTCGTTGGCTACACCATGCCACAGTGCAGGAAAATCTAAGAGAGCAGGCTCAGGAAAAGCTTTATGAAGTGCGACAAAGTGAAGATCCACCAGGGAGTTCATTTCAAATATAATCAGTTTTGCGCATGAGATCTGGAGTTGGTTACTTGCTACTCTTAGGTATGAGTACATGAACACAAATGGCACAAACTTCCAAAATAGACTGTGATAGGCCTAATTACTTTTAATGACTTGAGTCAGTTTGATGGTTTTCCCAGTCAAAAAAATGAAACAAACATAGACTAGGCTCACTGCAACGTGCTAGAAAGTCAGAGTAGTAGCACTACTTGCTCTGGCCTATTTGGGCATCTTGAAATATTGGGAATTGAGAGAGAAGTTCTAAGAGAGTAAAACTAGTAAATATTCAGTTTTAATAATTAATAAAACTTCAATAAATAAGAGATAACACAAAGGAACACTAGCCTTGTTAGAGTCATTACTGCCTTGGTAAAGAGATAAATAATCTACGTAAACATTTAAATATTTCCAATATTAATTCTCTGAAAATTTAAACCAGATGTGCAAATTTCAGTTTATGAAAAAGACATTCCCTATTTTGGATGAATTTTATTTGTTGCACTTGGCATAAGGATTTATTAGGGTCATCACACTGTGCTTCTGATTCCAAGATGCTGGATTTCATAATAATAGAGACTAACTTATTAGTCTATCAGACACCAGTTCTGTTGTTCAACTAACCTCTTTTGAAACACAGCTTATCATCAATACCTACCAAAATGACCTTTTCAATGTCCTTGGCTGGACACCAATGAAACATCCCTGTAGAGTCATATTTTTTCACGTTGGCATCCATATTGTCAATCTGCTCGTTGCCAGGAATTAACAAGGGGTCATGCCTGGGGAAAAACAAGGTGAGGACAACATAAATGGAAAATATTATGAATTATGGATGGAAAGATATCCCAAGAGCTGTGTATGAAGAGGGACAAAAGTAAAAAAATTAAATGTATTTGCACTTTAACATGCTTTCAATGAGGACATTTTTAAACAAAAACTAAATAGAAAAGTCAATTTTTAAATTTCTGGTGAGGTTTGAAAGACTTTCTATAATCTTTCTATAGGAATAACCATTTAATTATAGTGTTTCCTGACAACATAAAAGTTTGGGATTTTTTTGTTTCCACTCCCATACGTCTGAAATAAATATTGGAGTTGGTATAGGCATCTGCAATGAAGTAGAAGGGATAGGAATAGAGCCCCATGCTGACTGACTGGCATAAGTATGGAAAGCCAATTACTTGCTTTTACCACATACAACTTCTGACGTGATGCTCTTCACAGTAAAAGCTTTAACAGGCTGCACTTTAAATATTTTAGCAATTTGCCCAATCATATTTTGCTTTCCCAAACTGAAGCCCTTTAAAGATTCAACAGTATGTCATTTTAGAGCAGACTGACTAACAAATGCCCACATCTGGAATACATGATTTTAATACCAAACAACAGTGTCCATTTTCTCTGACAACTCTACCTGTGATAACCTTCTAAGTGTTTTTGCAGCAAGATTTTAAAGCACAAGGCTTCTCAAAGGAGAAGCAAATTAAAGACATTTTTATAAACTTGCTCTCCAGCTATATAGGTACATCGAAGCACAGATACATACAGTTCTTTAATTTATATGCTAAAATCAAACATTAAGCTAAGTACTAAGTGACTCCAACACTCTCAGATGCTGATGAGGACTCCTAAGTGACTGCATTATACAATAGCATTAGGAGAATCATGTTCACAAGGCACACGGTAAACTGACCCCAAAATCTGACATTTAAGGAGGGAATAAAGCTTGGTCTGGAAAGCCACAGCCTTTATCTCAGGTTTTTGTCATGAATGCTTGAAATATCCTGATACAGAATTGTAACATTTCAAGGAAGAAAATATCTGCAATGTAGGAATATGAGAAGTACTCTGAGACAGGTATCCAAATTTTAAACAAGTTTTCCTTTTGAAGCCTGTTAAAGAAACGCCCATGTTGTCTGAGCTTTTAAAACTGCAGTTTTCTGCTTTTAAAACATTTGAGCCAGCACACTGTGGTAAGAATCTCTCTTCTGTTTCATCTACTAAAGCAGACTGTGAACACAATGTGTGATGTAGGTTAATTTATCGTGAATATAGTATAGTAAGTTACCATGCAACCAATAGTTATATTCGCATGCCTAAGAAAGCCACAATCTTGAATCACATCAAGGTGATTAATTACTGTAATTTTTTAGCCACTGATTACAGATCCATTGACATCAGTGAAAAATTCTCACATGTTTCACTCAAACAGGGTCAACTCCATAGAAACTTCCTCAAAGAAGTTGAAAACTAATAATACAATGTTGCATTTAAACCAGAATCATTTGACGCTTTAATGCATTACATGGCAAAGGCATAAGTCAGACTCATTCGGAAAAAAAGAAACACTATGTTTTCAAAGTTGAAACTGGCAGCAGAGAAACCTCTAGGGGATTACCTGGAGTCCCTGACCCTACTCCAGGTTTAATAATGGCAGGCCTTGCATAAGTGTGCTACCTTTTGTAAGAAGCAGAGATGAAAAAACTGTACCAACGCAGTTCGTTGTGGGGGTTTGCTTGAGGGATTTTTTCTTTTTTTATTTTCTTTGTCTGGTTGTTCTTTTTGTTTGTTTGCATTTTTTTAATTTCTAGAAAAATATCTAGACTTTGCATTCTCTTACTCTGTTAACCAACAAGCTACAGCCATAGTAGTTTTGACTGAGAGCTATCTGTGATGCTGTTCATCGGGCATTCCCCATCTGCTCCTAGTTGCATGTGGTACAGTTAGGTTTCCAACTGTGGGCACAATAGCATTTGAGGGTTGTACTAATGCTCAGACAACATTTAGTGGTAGTCTGTCCTCACTGTTTTTTCTAATGGAATGTGTTAACTATGTGTTTCAAAATAAGAAAGTTTGCAAAAAAATTAGGAATCTTCAGGAGTTTCCACTAAGCAATGTTTTTTTTCCCGTTGTTTTGGGGTTAGGGTTTTTTCTGCCAAAACTTTTCTTCACTAGTTTTCCTAAAACAGCACTGAAACAAAAGCAGTTCACTGAAGACATCACCTTCTTTTCCTTTCAGAAATCAAATGCATATCAGAAGGAATTTTCTTTTTCCCCATAATTCATCAGAGAAAGCACAATAAATCAATTTTAAAAAATGCCATGTTCTAATTTCCCAATCAGTGCTTTTTTTTCTGCTCTGAGATATAAAACTAAATTAAATAGATCATCTGAAGCTTTAACACAAATGAGTATTTAGCACTACTCTAATCCCAGTTACAAAATCAATTCACAAAAATGATACAAATTGAAAGGAATGTAGTAATAAAGCAGGTGGTAACAGATATTTGACATCTAATTATGGTCAACTGCCTTAAGGTTTGAGGCAATTTTTTGAGTATGAGTGCTTAAAGCCTAGTATAGTTCTTTTGGGCTTTGCATCTTAAAAGGGAATATTCAAAGTAGCTTGTGGCAAAGATTTACTAGAATATTTTAGGTTGAAACATAATTGGGCTATGGAATGAAAAAGAATGTGAATCATCAGATACAACTACTTGTTGAAATTTTAGGTATCAAATTGTGATTTTTTTAAAAAAAAATCTTTTGTTTGTTTTTAATCAATACATGCATCTATCTGCAGTATCATAAACTGCTTGGACTCTCTGCTTCACTGCTCGAGTATAGCAAGGGGGAACTTTAAAAGAAGCAAACAGGATGGGACACTCAACAAGAAAGTATGTTGAGATACTACTGTACCACTTTTACTCTAGGAGAATAGATTATTACCTGAGAAGGAAACTGTGATAAGACTAGCCACACTTTGTTTTTCAGAATCTGTGGGTTTTTACATATAAGTGTGTTCACTAAATTTAAATCTTCTGGGCTAAGCTATTATTTTAATCTTTCTTTAATCAATTCTCAGTAAAGTGATGCCTGAAGATATCTATGGAGGTTGAAAACTGTTTGCTACTAAAGTCCAACTTTGTCCTCAGATGTTAGAAAATATGCTGATTTATATACTTAAAAACTGAATTGTTAAGAACAACAATAAAATAGTATTACTACTTTGGACATATACATCCTCATTAATCTGATGATCTAAACCTGTTTTGCAAATACTAAAAATTAATTAAGACAGACACACAGAGAGGCAAAGGCTGTCAAATCTGCCTAAGGCATTTGGACACCCTCTTTCCATTAAAATTTATATTACACAAAGCATTACAGTTGTTGCCCTTACAGCCAAATCATGGACTGAATGTTTCCAGAGCCTCTCTGCCTCCTCACCCTTGAAGATGGCCCTGACAAGCTGTACTTGAGTCACATTGGCAGGTTACTGTAGAAATGCTTATATTTGTGCTGCAGCTATTATGGTCTCCAGGGCTATAAAGTTGTCTGTTTCAAAAATTCAAATCATAGGCACAAAAACACCTTCTACCAATTAAATCCATAGTGCTTATTTTAACCGAGATGTTGAGTTTTGACCAAAGCATTTGGTCATTCCAACTAGGAAAAGACAGGCACGTATAGATTGTATGGAAAGAAAGGAAGAAAAGTTAAATTTCCTTCAACCATAATCCCAGTTTAAAAATAGCTTCTCTGGTTCTTATGGCAGATATTACATATGCATGACTTAAAATGAAGAGCAAAATACCATCTTTTCAAGGTTTTGAAAAGCATATAATGCCGCTTATATGTGCAATTAAACTTGAAAACGATGCTAAATGCCATGCAACCCCAAAAAGCCTTCCTGGAAGACAACAGCCTAAAGCAAAACCATAAATTCCACTTCCAGCAAACCTACTGCAAGGAAGTCAGCACTACATTTTAAAGAGCACTGCTATCCTAGCACATATTTATAACTACTGCAAAATTGGAGTTTTTGAGTACACACTGGGGATGGACAGAACTACAAAGAGCGTTCCAGACCAAATGGCTGCCTCATTAAATGACTATTGTTTAGTATTCTGTCACCCTCATCTTAGTGCTCTTGCTATTCATATGCAGTTGAGTATTAGAGCAACATACCCTCATTGATCTGCAGTGGAACTATTCAGTGTGCTGAGCATGGGAACAAGAACATTATATGAGCAGTTGGGAGGACCCTGGTGCTATTTGAAAATAAACTGTAATCTGTTAATCTTTACACATTAGTTAAGACAATGTTTTGTCCACTTTTTATTCTGCCCTTCAATAAAATGTTCCTTATATAAAGTCAACAGCAAAGCACACCTGGGAAAAAACCACAACGCTTCTTCTTTAACCTGTGCTCGTTAAAGTCTGCAATTATGCCTTTCTCAGGTAGATATAATATATCTGGATTTTGTGCACAAAAAGACACTCAGGTGTCTCCTGCTCAAGACTGAGGATCTTGAAACTTGCCCTGCCTGTGGTTCAGGAATTTTGAGTTTTCCTACCTGACTTATGTCAATGTGTCTTTGCAAGAGTATGTACACACATACTTAATTTTAGGAGGAAGGAGTGGGCTTGCTGAAGGTAAAATAGGAATTGAAGACATGCTAGAGAATGTCTCATGTCTTAGAAATTTCTCCTACAACTACCCTAACAAATTGTGGCAATTAACATGCTGTTAGTGTTAGATGTATGCAGCCAGTGCAGGTGCTAATAATTGAAAAAGCATTTAGAGCTTTTACACCCTGGCTGAATATTTCATGATGTGCTGCATGTTTCACTATTTACTCAGTGGGCCTCTGTCACTTCAATCTTCTCTGATTGCTTTGACTGGTGCTATAAAGCTCAACCAAGACAGAGTGACGGCTTGTCACAGGCAAACTCCACTGACTCTAGCAGCTCACTGGGACTAGCTATGAAGGTTGTCAAGACATTCTGATGGAATTCAGCAAATGTTTTGTGACTAATACACCCAACATTTGTCGGCTACCATTAGCCATTCCCTGTGACCCTGCAGTCTGTGTGGATAGCATTAAGTTGTAATGAAAATTTGTTGCCTGTGTGTGTTACACTAATGACACTCTCTCACTGATCTTCCTTTCACAGGTTAATCAGAAATGAAATTTGTAAGAATTCAGTGCCCAGATGCACAGGGCTTTAGAGAAGAAAACCCAATGTGACAAGAGAAGGAAAACCTGCAGTTTACTCTTAAATGCTTTCATTGTCATATTCAGAAGCTATCCTAATATTTGCTACAATCTCAGAGTGTCTGAATTTTTCCCTATATCTACAAAGTAGACTGTATCTAATACAGTGGCTAATACCTAGTACCCTGTGCTAGCTTATGGGCTGCATTACAGTGCTAAGAAAACTAACAATTCTCCTTCTTTCCCTCTTGCTCTGCCCAAATATGGTAGATTTTATTATACTCAGAAGCCTTACTGAAGATTTCACATTAATTTATCAAGACTACTAAGAATAGTGATATAATGCTGTTTCCTGAAGAATCTAGCTTTTTAAAGTATCTTGATACCACAGGACAAAATGCTTTTGAAGCATGAATCCTTTCACATTAAAACCTAAAAAAAATAGTTAACCTCTAGACTTTTAGATAAGCAATTTAATGAGTAGGAGACAAGACCCACAGTCAATGTTTCTCCTGGTTTTAATATTTCCCTTTTATATCTACTGAAGCTGCAGAACAAGCAATCTTTGAGGGGTGGGGGAAGGTACCTGAAAAAATAATTTTCCATTTGGAAATATCAATGTAGAGTTCCATGGCATCATAAAATATAGAAGTGTTTTTGTCATTTAAATGAAATGTGTGACCTTATGATAAAAGCTACTGCTTTGCTAGTCAAAGTTTATAAGAAAACATTATTTTCTTTAAACCCAACTTATAGCTAAAGAGCTTTTTCCTTCTATTGCTTCAATTTCAGTGGATCTTCTATTATCCTAAACTTCATAAAAAATAGTAATTTTTTTTGTTGGAAAATTCTCCTTTTCTTTCCTGACACCACTCTCCCATCTCAGACTTGTGTAAGATTTCACATTGTTATTAAAAAAAAAAAAACCTGATACTGTTCTTATTCCAATGGTTTATAGCACAACAACCAATGGTAGCAAGTCACAAGGCTAACATATACTACCATTTCATTCAAATAATTTAATTCTATAAACTTGTTAAAAACAAGTCTCAGATAACCTAGTGACATAACACTGAACTACTCCTTTTGTTCACGTTGATTGTAGTGAAGTTGTAAGACAGAATCAAGAAGTGAAATGTGCCATTACATACCTGCTGCATTGTTGCTTGGTAAACATTGCATATTTGCACTGCTTAAAGCCAGTATATAAATTTGAGATTACATGATGGAAATTGCTAAGGCTGAGAGATGTCAACACATACCATTATTATGGTTAATCAGCGAGCTTTCACTTTTTCAAACCTTACCTTCATGTCTAGTTTAAGGGATTCATGGAAAATTATCAGACTGAAATTATTTTACCAGTTTTAGCTTGAGAAATGTTTCCCTCTAGATCTGTCATCAGTTTAGTTTTTTGGTTTCTTCAAGAAAGTTCACAGTTTCAGCTCATGGAAGGGGAGCACTACAGTGACAGGGGCAATACAAATTCATCTGGAGCGGCACTAGCAGAAATGTGTATGTACATTTAAGTGGATGTGGCTTAGTGGGTGGAAGAGAAGATAAATGTGCACAGCCATTGTTCATATACTTAGCATATTATATCCAACTTCAGGAAAAAAAGACAGGAGGTTTCCTCCTCAACTTCAGATAAATAATCTCATTAGGCTTCTGGAAACGTATGCCAAAGAGCTCGCTTTTTTTTTCTGTGTCACTTAGCTGGGTTTTGACAGTCTCTGAGCAAGTTTTATGGTTTGATTGGGAATTATTTAAGATCCTCGATAAAAAAAAAAATCCTCAGGCTTACGAAATTCTCCTTGGCAACACACTGAAAACCCAGTGTCCTCTGATGCCTCTGATTCTGATGTGATCAGGGACACTAATGATAATGACCCTTTGCTGAGTATGCTACTTGTCTAGAGGCCTATGTCAACTACACCACTACATACAGAGTGGACAGGGACAAACTATTTGTTTGCTCTTCAGGCCCCTTGGGCCCTGTCATATGCTATTTGTTCTTGCATTAAGAGGTAGTTTGACTCAGCTGGGCTGACATTTCCTTCAAGTCAGTGTATTCCACTCATGCAGTAGCAGCTACTAAAGCATTAAGTACAGACTCGAGCCTCAGCAACAATCCTTTTAAGTGGCTTTTTTGATTCATATCCAGGCCTTTTCACATTCTTACTGGTCACTCTGAACCCAAAATGACACATTTTTTTAAAAAAACTAGCTTTGCTATTTGATAATCAGGCAACCGAGCCTCCTCATAGTTAACATAGCTGCTCATCAATAATATACATCAAAACCTGTGACTGAGATCACGAAGAGGTGACTTATATCACTGAATGACACTGGAGGCATCAATTGGTTCTACTTTTCTCTCCATCTCATGAAGGAGACCTGATATGTGATTACTCTGTCACTCACAGATTTCATTCCTATTCCTTCCACTTCCTATTTGAATTTCACTTTTTATTGTAATAGGATGCCCTAGTGTTCACATCTTAACAGGAGAAGTATCCATTTTTTTCCTGTTGGAGTTTAAATTATTTTTAAAAAGCATCCATGTTCTTGGGGCTTTAATGGAACAGACTTTTTCTGGATAATTTGCATTTGTAGCTATTGTTGGAATTTGAAGGATTTCTGATTGATTAGACTCTTCTAGTATTGCATCAGTGTAATCCTGCTCATGTCATGTGATGTGAGGCAGGATTCAGTTAGAACAGTGCCTTTCTAAATGTGCATCTAGGCCATCTGTGATGTACACAAAGAATATTTGTATATCAATCATCTATTTATATCAGTAATTTATTGCAATTTAGAATCATCAAAAAGATGACATTAAAAAGATGTCTCCAATCTAGTTATCTGGATCATATTTGGTAACACAGCGTTCTATTTTTATGTGAGTAAATCTCAAGAACTCCCATTTTCTGACCAGGTCAGAGAACTTGTTGTGATGTTCCAGCAAATCCTTATGATACAGTTTCTGTCCTCTGTCTTTCTCCAGTGATAGCAGAAGTCATAAAGTTTTATCTCATAGCGTGATACCTTTTTCCCTGATTTGACCTACCCACTGTGGAAATCTAAAATCTATGCAACATTTTCAAAGTTATCATAACTGTAGGAATGCTCAGAACATGATCCAAAAGTCACAATTCAGATTACAATTTTTAAATTAACTTTTTACATATTTGTCCTTTTCATGCTCCAGACTCCTTGTCCTCCAGCACCCCTCTAAATCCGGGACCATAGCTGAGGAGAAATTTGCAAGGTAGCCATCTCTTACAGGGCAGGTAGGATAGGGGCAAAACTGACTTTGAAAAGAAGCTTTTAAAGTAAATTTAGGAAAAAAACAAACTTGCAAAGGTAAATATCAGCTAGAGACATGACAGTGCTTTAGCTGATTTACCTCTTGGGTACTTCTAGCTGACATACACTAAAGATTTCTGGGCAGGAAAGCAAGTACCTGTCACTTCAGGTAATTTACAAGGATACAAAATAGCAGATAATACAGTCCACCTTTGTTTATTGGAAAGGAGAGAAGAGTTTGACCATTACAAACAAAGTTTAACAGAGCTCTCCTCTAATTCAATCCACTTTGTCTTATTTAGCACTCTGAAGCAAAGTTTAGTCAGGGCAGATAAAGAGTAAACCAAAGAGTCGGTTGGGTCTGGGGAGAGGCTGAGGGTGCGAACAGAGGGCTGGAGAATAAATTTAGCAGCAATGGAGAAGAGAAAGAAAACAATGTCTGGATTTGGAAGCCTGGCAAGTTCTCCACTCACTGCTCAACCTGTGTTTAGCAATTCTGATGCGCTACTGAACAGACAGCTCAGGCTCAGGACGACTACTCTCCCTCAGTCCCTCTTCAGCAGGCAATGAAAGCAGGCTCTACTTTGAAAATCTTCCCCCATCATGCAAACTGACACAGGCATGCTTTTCAAAAACCCACAGCCAATCTGTTGATCATTACTTATTTACAAAGGCCTTCGGGCAGAAAGTCCTGTAAAAACCATACTTGATACGGTATACACTAGCTTTTTCTGCTTGTGGAAAAAAAGTACCCCTAAGGCTACCTCAAACCATCACTTTCTATTGCACATAAAATGTACCGTGTAACACTAAAGTATTTAATATATATGGTATAATATATCTACAGGAAAGGCATTTGTGTAGAAGTATGTTACCCTGTATTTGGTAATTTGATGTTTTGCTGAAGGCTATGACTTGAAAAAGCCTGCACCTAGTACAGAGGACCTGTCATCTCAGTACCCAAGAGCCAATAGAATAAAGAAGTACCCTTAAGCAGCAAAACTTTGACACAGCTTTGAAGCATATGAAAACAGCGTAACTCCCCAGAATTATTATTACTCAAGATCAAAGAAATGAGGCATACTTTACATAGCAAACAGGGACAGTGCATTCAGCTCCAAATGTTTCAGCTCTTTCTCTCTCTCTCCCCCTCTTTCTTTTTACTTCTCCTTTCCCAAAATTAGGATTTGGGGAAAGGTGAGGGGGGGAATCTCCCACGTTTAAATTTTAAGCAGTTAAAACTATTAACACCAGATATCAGGGCTGTCCAAAGGTAAGTAAATTGAAAATGATACTAGCATGACAGCTGGCAACATAAAAATGAGAAGTTTGCCAGTATGCTCATTTTATTCTTCCTCATAAACTGTAAACAAGCATGTAAATCAGTGTCGTATAGGCAAGGCTGAGTTAACAGGAAGGCAGAGAACTTTTAATGATACATTTAACAGAAATAGATGGTCAATAGGGAAAAAAAAGCCACAGCTGGGTGCACTTTCCTCTGTGAATCAATCTCACTTTTGGTTCTGTAGTCTAAACAGAGATGAGGATGACTTGTAGAAGTTATGTCCTTGAATATGCCCTATATTGCAGAAACAATAAACAAATATGGATACTTCTGTAACTGGCCAAAGAAAATTCCAGTCTAGTGACTGAAATACAAAGACAAACACCACCTATCTGTATCCAGAATCATTAAAGGAACAAAATCATTGTCAATAATAAAAGTATTGAGGGAATTTATATATGGAAAGAGCCATACATTAGTATCAATTTATTTTCACTTAACCTCTGTGAGCAGTCAGAGTTATATAGACACATAAATCTCAAATTGCATGAATGTGTCTGTTTACATATGTAAATAAATTTACATTTTTCTGTGTACATATATATATACACACACACACACACACACATAGTGGAAAATCTCTGCTGTGGTATTTATGAAAAAAATTATAGACTGATTTTCTAGCTTGACTACCTAAGATATGCAAAACCAGAGCAGGAACAGCCTTGTAGAAAACTCTATGTCTACAATGTGATCCTGCTCTGACTGACTTATGCAGGTAAAAGGTGAAGCACAGTGAGATAGAATACAAATGTCATATCATTTTAATACAGTCCAATTTCTTTTTGCAGTTCTAGTTTTAACAAATCTCTTAGAGGTAATTTGTCCTATGGAAGAGAACTACATAGTTATACAAAGGAGTACTTGTAAAATAATGTACACAAAGCAACAGGGGAAAATATCACTAACAAGATGATGTTTTCAACACCCACTTTTAGAGTATATACTACCCTCTTAAAAATCCCTGTATTTCATAATTAATGTGCTTTTAGCTTGACTAAAACTGCGTTAGTTTTGAACTTTGCTTTGGCAAGTACATATATTATTAGACTTTTTATCAGTCTAAATCAATTAACAAAAATTTGATTTCAATCGACAGGATAAAAGGAAGGTAATATTCAGGTTCATTTTTGATTGTGATGATACATCTCACATATGGCCTTAAGTACAGAAAACAGTACTCAGAGGGAATCCAACAAAAAGAGAATTGCCTGAGGCAAACTAACCACATGAGTCCCCCTGATTGGTTAGTGCTATCATTAGTGCCACTGCTGTTTAAGAACTACACATGGACAGGACAGGGTGACAGCTAAGACTTTAAAGCCTATGTATTTTTCAAACAGCTTTTCAAACTGTTTTTCATGACAGAATTTTTTTTCAGCTCTATCATTAATTGCTGACAAGCTGACAGAATAAATACTTCAGCCTTTCAGAAACCATCTAACAATCTTTTTTTCACCCCCCTCCCCTTATTTTTGATGTGGGGGGAGGAGAAGTGGAAGGAAGGAAGAAAGGAGATGAAGATATGGGTTTCTTACAGTCTTACCTCATAAGCTTGGGTGAGGAGTTGGGTGAATTTCGCATGCCTCCATTTCGCTGCTTTTTTTTGGGTGATAGTGTTGATGGCTGCTCATCTTCAACTGGAAATATAAGGAGCTTATGAGATTAAGTACTGCTCTAAATGCAATATGAAATACAAGTGAAGTAGCAAAGAACACACACTCTATGTCCATTCACGCACTGATACTTCACTGCTAACATAGGCCCAACAGTAATAAAAATCAAATACATGTTAGTCGAAAAGATTGGTTTGAAGGAGAAGCAGGGAAGAATATCAGGGTTTTGAACATAGGTGTTCAAATTGGTTTCATACTTCAAAAACAAAGAGGGGGAACCACATTCGGGTTATTCTTAGAGTTATTGTCAGTTAATCTGTACTACAGAAAAATAGAATTAGTGCTCTGCTATATTCCCAGACAGATAAAGTACTATTTGCAATATCAACATAACAGCTGCCAGCCTGCTTTTGCTAATGAACTAGACACCAGTTGGTTCTTGCTCCTCACATGCCAAACAACAGAGTCTTCATGAAGAGATGTAAAATATTCAATGCCTTGATGTTCAATGATTCAGTTAGTCGGGAATGTGAATGCAGCCTGCCATTGTGCACAGATCTCCAGCACAAGTCAGACCTCATCGCTCTACCCTTCTCAGAAAAGGGAGTTTTAACAGCAGTGAACAGAATGAGGTTGAATGGAAGTGGGGAGACAATACCTGTATAGCAGAGGATGCATGGGTTATGCAATCTTTATTGAGGATGAGGTGCATTTTCAATGACAGATCAATTTCCAGATATAAAATCACTCACAGTTTTGCCAGTCATAAACTACTCCTAGATAACTTATATCACAATATGTATTGCTTAAGTAAGTGCATCTTCATAAGAACTCATCTACAAGAATTAACCACCATCTTTATTATGTCAAGACTGTAACTGCATTTGATAATCTCCATGTAAACTTTACATGTGCTATCAAAGGGAATAATCTTACGCCTGCTTTCTCAAATTCACACTGATGTTGATTTATTCTAATACTAACAAGGAAAAATAAAATGTTTTGATCCTAGAGGTAACGGAAAAATTTACTAGAAGATAATATAACTGATGCCTAGGAAGTTGTTACTTTAAAGCTAAGAGGAAAGACATTAGTAGAAGTAGTACTAGTAGCTATATTAAAAGACCTTAGTACACATTAGCAGTGCACAAGCAGAGGCTGAGAAAAAAAAAATACTGTTTGCAACCAGCTACATAGGGAAAACAACAAAACCTGGATATCTGTCGCCTGGCCTACACTTATCTGTGAAAAAATGAAAAAACAGCCTTTACTACAATCTTCTGACACAATTCTATTACAGACTGCATTCTAGACTGCCATGTCTCTCTGTTTGCCCAAGCCTGTTATGTAACTTCATTTTGCTTTGGTCAAAACCAAAAGACTGGGCCCTGAAAAGACAGGTGTTCTCTCTTCTTATATGACCTGGCATCACCAAGCACAAGGGAGTCACAACAAAAGAAAGCATTGTAAAGGAGAAACAAAAAAAACCCAAACAAACTCAGCAAATCCCAAAATAAATGCCCAAAGAGTGATATAAAATGTAATACTTAGGTCAGAACAATGACTGCCCAATAAAGATTTATTCACTAACTTAACTTCTCTTCCAGGGCAGCACCCCTAAATCCAAAGTAATTTTCTTCTTGTTTGACTTTTATTTTTTTCCAGATCAGAGTCCTATAGTGTAAATGCTTACTGATGATTAGTCAAGTGCCATTCTTTGTTTGGCTGAGAGTCCACAGGAAAGTCCACAGAATCCTCTCAAAAACATACAAATTGAAATTTCCCTTCTGTAACAGTTTGTTCTTATTAAACTAGATCACTTCAGTATTTAGCTACATGCACCATGAAGTGACTATACACAGAATTATTTTATTGGTAATACTTTTGTATTTCTGGTTGAAAAAAAGTGTGTTTGTGCTTTTCAGAACACACTCTGGAAATCACTGTCTTGGAAATGGCCTAGTCTTGTTTTAAGCTTCTCTAACAAAAAGTTATTCTCATGCTATTTCACACAGACAGTGGGTTTGAAGATACACACTGTGCTCTCTTGTTCTTTATCAGATATAAATATTCAGTTCCAATCTGATGAACTCTTCACTTAAAAGATCAAAGGAACAAGAACCATGCAAAATGTTCCTTCTAGAAACCAATAAATGATCTGTTTTGCTCCCTTGGTAGTAAAAATTCCAAATTTTACTTAATGTAATCTGCTACCATGGGGTTACAGAATGTTTGTCAAGAGATGCAATATGCCGCCACAAGGCCATTGTTATACTATTTTAACAGTCTAAGGAAGATACATAGCCATCAGGACCATGTGCAAAATCTTACAATAACATAAGTCAACTGTAGATAATATTATACCCAGAAATATTTCTATGAAGAAGCGAAAACAGTATTAAAAAAGAACACTTTCCCAAGTTTTCAGCTAGCTAATAAGACTCCTGTCTGATCCTTTCAAATTCTGAAAGTTAGTACAATAAGGACTTTTTGCACTTTATGGCTCAACATTTGTGTTCTCCAGTGTTGCCAGGTGATGCTAACCTGCCACTCAATTAAAAATAAAGTCCTACTAGTAATCACCCAGAATAACCACTTCTAGATGTACATTTCTAGCACTCTGCATTTATTTTTGGTACTGTGACTACAATAATTAAGCTCCTTTTTAGGTATATGCTTGTCATATTCAAACTATGTTACCGTCTCCAATTGCCTGGAAAATCCAAGGTTAATGTGGCTCACTAGTTAATACCTGTTAGCAAAGCCTTCTGAGGGATCTCAATTTGTTGCTAAAGCAATGCCTTGCTTAAGCAAGGCAGCCATATATTGTCACTGTAGCAAAGAAAGGAGATCTATCTTTGTCACATCCCATAAAACCAAGATTTTGCATTTCATTGAAATCTCTGTGCAGCATTTACAAGGCATCTGTAGTTTAGAAACACAGCTCTGTAAGAAAGGGAGAAGGGAATCCATGAAGTTTAAATATGCGAATAGTATATAACGGACACCGTTACCTATGGCTTGGTTCTCAAAAATTTTGAAATTATATCTCATAAGAGGTTTCTTAGTAGTAAATAGGACATAAACCATATTTAATTATTAGCCTTCAGGTACTTTTATCAATTTCCTGCATATTTAAAGAAATAGATCAAGCAAAACTTTTACTAAAGTCACTAAATATCATTTTAGCTTCACAGTTCCTGTGTCTGCATGAATTTAAAAGGGAGTCTTAAATTTGCTTGTTCTTATGAAAGACAACCATATTTGAGTAATAGGCTGTGATATATGACAACTCAACTCAGTTATTGCACATTTGCTTTTGTTAATGAGTCCCCATTTTTTACTATTTTTCATGTCTTTATGCTACAGGATTTGTATTAAATACAGACATATTATATTATGCAGACGTTCTTTACCAGCTTTCATGAAAATTGCAAATAAGTTCAAGAACTGGTCACAGAATTTTATAGATTTGGAACTCAAATCAGCCTCTGAATTCTAACAAAATTCAAGAGCTGTTTGCACATCCCTAAGTATAACATTTAATGTACTGTTGTAACAACCCACAGCTCGCTTGTCTAATAACAGTTTTGCAGTTCAAGAAGACTCAGTGCTAGAAAAATGTCAGGTGAGTCTAATGAGGCTTCAGATGCTCCAGTTTATGCTAGAGTTTAATTTAAAGTTACACTGATGTTTTAATATGTTTGCTTACTCTTGAGTAAAGAGTGTTCATTACTTCAATGACACAACCTCCAGACAATGTTCCATGAATTGGTTTAAGATGTGCTGGTAATTTTAACAGCTTTAATGTGGGGTTGAACATCTGTAACAACATATTACTTGACTTTTATCCTCATTTCATTTTTAAAGCAAAATAAAGGGAATGTCCTTCAAAAGAGTGGACAAGTTGATAACTTTTTTTTCTGTGTTATTTTCTTACTGTTTTTAAAATAAAACTCTCTCCTTCACTGCCTCTCCCAAGTCACTAGCAAAACAGCTTACAGACACTTTTTTAAAGCCAAAAAAATGCTGAACTTCGAAATAACATCTATGTTACTGAACATCACATGAACTGGAATACCCAGGAAATTCATTCTGCCTAGCATGTAAATGCTTCAGAGCAAATAAACCTTCTGAAAGGTAAAGCACAAACCACCCAGAAACATTAGTTGACTAGCTATCTCAATTAACTTATTAATCACCACATCTGGAGAAACCCACATCTGTAAGCACTTAATAGAGCATTAGTAATGTCATAGTCACATTGAAAACAGACTACAAAACCATGCACAAACCGATCTGTATTGCCTTATGCATCCAACTACTGGGCTACCTACGGAGATCTTGGTTCAACCCAGGCTTTTGGGAGTGGCAGCGGTATTTTACAGGCAAGCTGAGTGCCCTTTGCAATCTACAGTACGTAGATTTTCCTTGTTCAACAGAACTCAGTAAGTTAAGGTGCAGCAGCGAGGGGCTGTTGGGCAGGAAGAGGCTCCCTTTACGGTTATTAACAAGTGGAACAGGTTCCGGGATTCCTTCAGTGGACTTGGCATCAACCAATGCATTAGTAGTTGCATTCTTGAATTGATATGAACATTTTGGGTAACTTGATCTAGCTGCATTCTTTACTTCTAAATAATAAGAAAAAATTAAATTAATTTATTTGCACTAAAAAGTATTTCAAACCACAGGCATGAATCAGTTTTGATACTATGCGGAAATACAGATGTCAAAGCCCAGAGTAGCAGTTTCAACAGCAGAATAAAGGTTTATATCTGCAGCTCTCTTAAGATTAGTGTTTTGTTTTTTTTTTCTAAAAATGGCTTTTTATAAAAGAATACTTATAAAAGGATTACTCCACAATATTATCACCTTTAAGCAATAATCCCATCCTAGGGTAAGTATATCTGAGGCAACATTTATTTCCCGCATGTTGATAAAGGCTTTGAGATTTACTAGCTGTGGAAGATGTTTATTTCTTTGAAACTACTGAAAATGACAGGGGAGGCAGAGCACTCTGCTGCTATTAAAATTAATAAGGAATCACAGAAAATGTAAGGTCAACACTTCAACACTAAGCAGGCACACTTATGGAATTAAACTGATGTTTAGGCATCTACATAAAAGTTGTTGGGTATTCAACAGTGCTGCATCCTGTAAATTTCAGGAGGTCATACACAGCACCTCTGAAAAGAAAGTTAGGAAATTTCACTTCCTAAATATGGATTTAGCTTAAAACTGTGATTTTTAGTCTTCCACTGCTAATGTATTAAAGCTAATTAAATGGCATCAGCCCTCCCCCCAACAACACCTCTTAAAAATGGCACCCACTGTAAAAAACAATAACAAAATATTTTTCTGGTAAAAATAAACAATAATGACCTTCTAAGGCTTGCTTCATTCTGAATGAGTATAATATCGAGAAAAAGGTATATTACTGAGCCACAAAGATCACTAATTGGGTACATATTACAACGTAAGGAGGTCAGGTAGGGAGTAGCTAGTGGACTGATAAACCTGCAGCATTATTTCCATATGTTTCAATTGCTTAAAGATTTTATGGAGAACATTGAGCAGTCATAGCTCCAAAGTATTTGAGGAGGTTGGCATGTTTCTTGGCATCTTTGTCTCGTTTACCACCAGCTAGAAACACCATCTGGTAATGGGAAAGTTAAGTAAACAGCAGCCCCATGCTTGCCATTTTTCTTCAAGCATGAAATCTGTCTCTCTTTCAAAAAAGGTGGATCTATGGGAATTACAAGAGTCATTTGAAGATACTTTTTAACAAAATTAACTGTTTGGTGATAAAACATCCATTCTAATTCAGTGACCTCTGAATTGACGGCTTACTACTACTTGACTGAGGTAGATAGAAAAAACAGTGAGAAAAGAACTAGCGTCTGATTCACAATGTTGATCTGTTTTTCACTAATAGTAGTAACATTCAAAGTATAATAATAGTAATAATGCATACTTATCAGAATTCATGTATATTTTAAGTCAGAGGAGAGTATATACCTTTGATTAGCAAAACTGCCACAAAACTCACTGTGAATAACACTGGATACACTACTTGAAAATTACTGATTTTACCTCAGAGTTTCTTGGGGTTTGTCAGATTTTGTACTTCTATTTTTTATATTCCTCCAGTGAAGCAATTTTCAGATGACAAAATATATCGGCAGATATATATCTCCCTACACAAGTCACGGGTCAAGCATGTATTTGAAGACCTTGATATACATCAACTTGGTTCCATTTTTAAAGTATAGACACCAATATTGGCTATAATCTTGAAAAATCTACATCCCTGCACCGAAGTATCTTCACATGTGATAAAAGAAGACCAAAATCTATTAAGCTTATCCACCCTCCAACCAAGTTGTTTCAGAAATATCATAATCTTTTTACAGTCTCTTCCAGAGTTCAATAAGCGATGGTTTCAGATACCAGACCGCACTATTAAACAATAACCTTCCATAACTGTAGGAGGACACCAGGACGACGGAGAAGAGATCTTCCATGAATGGATGGGATGGTCAGCATAATAATGCTTGGGAGAAGATCTTGGAAGAAGATTACGGATTAGTTCCCATGTTATAACAGTCAGAGTATAATTGTATTAGATAGATAATAGGTTTTTATATTTGTACAATTGTTTTTATTGGTTGTTTCCCCTAACTTTCCCTAGTTACTTTTTACCTATTGGTCACTTCCCTCCAATTTTCTCCTTGGCTGACTAGTGGTGCATTGCGGCACTACCATATAAGGTTAACCTCACCCCCTAACTCCTTGTATAGTGTTGTACCACCCCCAACTATCCTTATTTGTCGCGGTTCTGCCCCTTTTCTAGCAGCTTCCATACCCGACCCTATAAATGTCTCATACTCCCTTAATAAACGTTCCACTCTGTTCTCACCCCACTTCGAGTGTGGACCATTCCTGTCTACCCCGGCAGACTGCGTCACATAACAATGTATGTCTTATGCAGACATAAGCAAGCTTTCCCAAGATTTTGTGCTTGCAGTGGCACAGCATGAGTCAGAACAAAAATACCTGTCTTTTGGTAATGGCTTCATATCTAGAGCTTGGCATCATATTTAATAGCCCCACAGGATCTTGTTCAGCATGAAGGCAGACTGAGCTGCTTGAAACATAACCTACTTCCCCTTATTTCCAACAGTGTGGACAGGTACTATTACTGAAAAGGAAAACATTGAGCATGGGGAAAACAAATTGCCTTTTAGTTTGGCCAAATTATTCCAGACCTAAAAGTTCTAACTACTGGTTTCTTCACATGACTTCTAGCCTCTTGACACTGACAAGAACTCAGCTGCTTCAGGTGGACCTGGAAGAAGCTCCACATTGAATAACTATGAAATACCTTGTACAGAGGACAAGTTTCTTTCTTATTCCAAGAGTTCGTGGCTCATGTCTTTTTACTCCATCTTGAAAAGCAAGGATTACAGTATAATATCTGAATAACCCACCTTTGGTAGAGACAATAATCTCTCTCTCCATTCCTCCTACAATTATATGTTTCTTCCCACAGAAGAGTAAAACTGGTTACTCCTGGTGCAAATAGCCTGTCAAGTTGTACATGCACAATGTGCCACAAACACAGGTGTGTCAGGATACACACTGAACTACATGTGCAAGCATGGGGCTTTCAGATTAAGCAGTATTATACAATTAGGTGAGAAACACAGGCCAACACTGCCACTTCAGCAGATATGTACTACAATGTGCAGAACCTAAGACACTCACATAGCATTCTGTTGTTCAGCAAAGGCAGTAGATTTTTATTAATAATTTCTTTAAAATCTGATTGGGTTCTTGCACCCCTATGTGGGCTGATTTCCGTAGAAAACATATTTGGGAAAAAAAGATTGCTGTTCATTGTATGGAACTAAATACATCCTTACATATTGTCACTGCCTCGCTAGGTTTGGCAATCAAACGGTCTGGATTGGGATAATTTGTTGTATCACTGTGCAGTGTCAAAATACAAGCTCCAAGTCCACAAGGGTTCTCTTCCAAGTATGTAATGAGATTAGTACCAGTGAGTCTACTAAAAGAGAACTACTTCCCTACTCAGATTAATTTCTTTTTATATAATACGACATATTGCTTTATTTTCAACGCAAATGGTCACAGGACAAGCGTGCTGCCTGCACTGTTTATTCAGTCAAAGCTCCTTAGAATATTCAAGACACTTGTCATGTATCCATAAGGCATTATTAGTGTTAGCTAAGAATAGAGACACTTCCTGGTCATTTTGAGAGCAAATTTTTAACTGCTTTCTGAGAATAGCAAACAATGAGGAATGGGATAAGAGTAAGGGTAAGAAATTCCATTTTCTATAGTATTTTCTAATTGCACCCTGGGTGAACACTACCTACTTTTAGTAAATGCTGTACAGAACTTGCCCAGGAAACCTGTCACCATTACAGAGATAAAAAAATAATGTTTATAAGATGTGAGGTATTAATGTGATAGTAAAGGTGTTTTGAAGCTGCATATATTCCTATTCCTTACCCCCACCCTCAGGAACTCCCTTTCAAGCTCAATGAATATACACTTGCTTACAGGCTGCATTAGGGAATCATGACTGCTTCTATTTCTATACATTTTATTTATTATAATGAAGATAATTTGAATTGCAATCTGCTACTCCCTGAACATTTTTAAAACAACCAATGTAGTTAATCTAATGCCTGTGGCAATCTCTATTTATTCCTTGTGAGCATATACTTGCCATAACTTAAAGCTGGGCTGAGCTTTAATTTAAATGTAACAAGGCAGAATACCAGTACAGTGCTTTCAACAAAATGGCTGAAACTGGCTTCTGCATGATTTGCCTGGAAGGGAAGATGAAAATGTGTTTTAAAGGAGAAGAAAATACCCTGACCAAAACCAGACATTCTAAACAACCACCACCGATACCCACTGCTCCTTTCCTCCCCCATCTCTATCAGCTGCTAGGCTTTCAGCACTGTTTTTCGCCAGACACTAGCACAGTGTTTTCCTTCATAGTCAGCCATCAGCCAGAGCTGTCACTTGCAGATACTTCATTTTTGTTTCAGTCTAATTCATACTGCACCCCCTTAATCTCTGTAGTGAGTAATGCCATGTCACTGTGCAGATATTCCAGATCCAGCACTAGAATTACAGAGACTGTTTCTAACAGTTAAACTATCTTGGTTTGAAGAAATATTTTGTTTCTTCCTCCAACTTAACTGTTCCCTTTCTCCTAAACATCTTCCCAGCTGACCTCCAAAGGAGCAGTCAGCATTCTGTGCTCTGGCTCAGTTTTCACAGGGTGGGGGGGGGTGAAGACAAGCTGCAGCCCTGTATTATTAAATGCAAATAATCAATATGTTGATTGAGCTTTTGGCTACCAGAGTTCTTTCAATGGGAGTGACAGTGAGCATGACTTCCCTCATTCAATGACAAGCCTGTTTAGACTTTGCTACCTACCACTTTGTGAATCAGGCAACTGAAAATACCCACAGCAATTCCTCCAAACTGTCAGCTATTGCTGTGATTCCACCCAGCACCCCTTGTACAAGACAACAGATTAACTATTAGGCTAGATATGTTGAAAATATACAGCTTCAACCTTTCCCCAGCTAGCTCAGAGCGATGTATAGATGATTATTTCAACCGTCAGCTGCCGCATAGACTTAAACCCCTGCACAATAACTCCTGGATTCATCTGCCCCTTGTCAAACTTACACAGCTTTAGTTTGAGCATACATAGTGTGGCAGTTTCACTGCGGATCTAGAATAATCCAGACGGCTGCTGTCTCTTTGTTAACAGGAAGCTAAACTGATGAGTTTGTAATGCATTTCTTATCAAAGGTAGTTTCAGAAAAGAAAATGTGCCAAGTCAGTTGGGGTTGAAATTTAGCATAGCATTGAAATATAGTTTAATCAGAACATTTTTTATTTGCTAGGAAAAAACCCAAACATTATTCATCGTCTCTAAAAATCACTGTACGACAGTGAACTTTTCAGTTTACAAATTTAGTTGATTTTTTTTTTTAGTGGTAACAGATATAATGAAATCATTGACTAGAAACTACAATATAATCGTACTTGATGAGATACAAGAATGTTAATTTTAGAAACTGCAGAGCAGTGTTCACTTAGTGTCTGAAATGGTAATTCAAATGAAACAGCATTGCTGTTTTGATTTCTATGTGCATTACAAACTCAGGGAAATGCTTTTCATTGTGGTTTTTAACACAAAAGGAAAAAAATATGCTGCATATCTACACATACTAGTACCATCAGAAAAGCAGGTGAGGCTGGCTTTTAGTTGCACTGTGTCATCTGAAGCAGATAAGAAAACATCAAGATCTGAGAATGTCAAGAATGTATCATCTCAGAACATTTTGCAAATATTGAATGGCGCTTACATGAGACATTCTCTTTGAAACAGTGCAGCCCAAGAAATATTTTTTTCTCCTTTTCTTTTCTTTCTTTTCTTTTCTTTTTTCTTTTCTTTTCTTTTCTTTTCTTTTCTTTTCTTTTCTTTTCTTTTCTCTTCTTTTTTCTTCTTTTCTTTTCTTCTTTTCTTTTTTCTTTTCCTTTCTTTTCTCTTCTTTTCTTTTCTCTTCTTTTCTTTTCTTTTCTTTTCT